>VZTJ01006440.1:1075652-1379544 GCA_013397795.1 Orthonyx spaldingii | reverse complement strand
GGGGCCTTCAGGAGCATTAACGGGGCGGTTCCTGCCCGCGGTACCTGCGGGGCGGGGGCGCGGGGGGGGCCCGGGGGCGCGGCGTTTTCTGGTGGCCTTCAGTGTTACATGGGACCCTGTCCTGTTCTTTTTGTCGTCTTGCAGCTAATCTAGAAGGTGTTCCTAGGGCTTCTTTTTAAAATAATTTTGTAATAATACTTTTAAAATATTCTTCAAAATTATGTGACAGCGGCCAGGCTTTGGCCTGCAGTGCACTGTGTACTGCTGGGTGTTGTTAATTTCTTCGTGTCACTCTGATGTTGTGAAGTGTGACTAGCTTGTAAATTTCATCTGAAGGAAATGGATTTTATTTATTTTGCCAGAACAGGTGTGGTGATTCCCTAACTGGAATCCTGTGATATTCCCTAGCTGGAATCCTGTGCATTTGGCTGTTCATTCTTGATAAGAAATTTTGGATACATACCTTGATGCCCTAACTCGATGTTATTCCTGATATGTCAGAATGTTCACATAAGGTCTGTAGTGTTCCTTATAGAAAGTATTAGTCTTTACAGAAATTACTGGTAAATGCTAAAAGCCTAGGACTGACAGTCCAGCAGAATGTTTCTCTGTGTTAGCTGTAAGGGATTTTTCCACTTAGAATATTTTTATACTTCCTATATACAGATCAACTGCTTTTAAATACCTAGAAGTGACACAAATGGATGATTTGCAGTCGATAACTGCAAGGCCTATATACATGCAAAATATATATTACTGTGTTTGTGAAATGGGAGCTGGAACCTGATGTTGCAGACAATGCAAGTTTGCTGTATGTCATTAGTGTTAATGATTTATTGTGAGACATTTGATTTCCTACAAGCGAATCTGTTTCAAGGTTTGCAGCAGTGTTGGTGTTACGCTAAAATTTTCTTTTGAAGTCTTTGATGTAACTCCCACATCATTCTCTTTCTTGGTACAGGCCTCGCTTTCCCTTTGGCTTAAGGCAGCAGTGCTTGGCAGGATGCAGTGCACCCACCCTCTCTCCCTTTTTGCATATCTTTCTCTGTTGGCCAGATCCAAGTGGTGTGGAAGGCAGTGTTAGTCCTTTTGTTAACTTTGGTGGACTTTACACAGGCTCCTATTTGCATGTTACTAATATACAAGTCACATTTTGTTTTATTTTGGTTCCTTTTTATCCTGGGTATTATTGTTGTGTAGGTGGGAATGTTGGTGGTAAAAGCAGCTTTTCCAACTGTAACAGGATAAATTTATGTTTTTTTGAAAGCTCCGTCTCTGTTAAAGTTTGAAAAATTAGTTGTCAATTAGATAAAGAGCTTCTTAGCTGTGATGATTCTGAAGAAAAGCTTGAGGTCTTAACCAGAATATACTAAAACTGCAGGAGGAAAAACTCCAAGTTGTGTCTCTGAGAAGTAAACAAGTAATCCTTTAGTGGTATTTAACTTGTGATTTTCAAATACATGGATTTGAAGACATCGCTTAAGATTTAACAGGATTCAATAACATTTAGAGCCTCTGACTGTCATAACCAGCTGAATTACTCTCCTGGGCTCAGTTCTGGGTAGCACAGAATGGAGCTGTTTGAGAGTTGATTAGTCAATTAGTAACTTGTCAGCATAAGCAAGCTGTAATTTAGCAAGCTACAAGTGTTTTAAGAATTGCCTGCATGTAACAGCGCAGAGCAGCAGGGAACATTGTTCAGGTTGTTATTGCTCTTCTGATGTGATGCCCTGGAGCAGTGAGACCAGCTAGACAGTGTCTTTCTAGGTCATCATTGCAAGGCTGTTCTAAGGCATGAGGCCAAACCCAGGCAGTGTAATTATACCATAGAAACTAATGGAGTTAATGCTCTTGTTGCAATTGTGAAATATCCACATGGGTAGATACACGAGCATATAAAGAAAAGGAAATGAGTTAGGCCTGTGTTCTCATGGAAGCAGGCAGTGGTGACTCAGTTATGAGCTTATCTGGAGCTGATCAAAAAACCTGCCTGTCAAAGGTACTGAAAATGGTATTGATTGGATCTGTGATCTGTGTTTCAGATGCTTGGCATTTGTAGGGCTACGTGGAGTCATTTTTAATTTTAAGTAATCTTAGTAAGCGTTCTTTTGCAAGCTGTCACAGGTGAAATTTCTATTTATAAATAATCTTTGGCTTTTCTCTCGCCCTGTATTTTGCATGTGTTTGAAGTATTGCGTTTGATTACAATCAGACTTTCGCATTGTCAACTGCAAAGTTTCTAGTTCACGCAGCTCCTTAAACCATCACAGAAGTAGCAGTAATGGAAAAAAGAGGCCAAGAACTTTCTTGGAAGAGGCAATTTCCAATAGACTTTTGCTGAAATGGAGGCTTGTTTACTTGAATTGCCACTCAAACATGATTTTTTAAAAGCACTTAACACTGAAGAGCTCTATTGATAATTCTTCTGATTTACCTGAGAGATGCTAGCAAGAGTTAAGACAGTAGTGAGGCATACCTGGGAGAAAAAAAATGTGTATTTTTGAGTAAACAAGAATGCATTTTAGCAGGAATTTACTGGACATCATCTGTGACTGTGAGATCTCTGAAGGGGGTTGGGGTGGCCTGAATGTTACTGACCTACTGTTAGTCCTACTTTTTCAGAGCTCATTTTCATGCTTCTAACTTGCATTAAAGCCATGGCTGTTTTTCCTGTAGTTTTCCTTGTATTAGGTGTTGTGTAGATGAACAACAACAGAGGCAGACATTTTATCCTCCAGAGAATATATACTTATGGTGACATGCACTGATTTCTGAAAGAGGAACAGCCCCACAACAAGAATTGGAAAATTTTTTTATAGTCTTAGGTGTGTATTTGGCTGCTTCTTCTCGATGAGAAATTTTAGATACCTGTGTTGATGCCATAACTTGATGGTGTTCCTGATATGCCAGAATATTCAATTAAGGTCAGGGTGGAACTATATTATGAAATTATTTTAATTGTATTTCAAATAGTGAATCAAATGCAGCTCAGGTGATGTGAGAGGAGAAGGATCAATGTAAGCAGTGTGATAGGTTGGGCAGATGCCGTTTTGAAAGGAGATGAAGGCAGGTGAAGGTTTAGAGAGACAAGTTATACTGAGGAAAATACAATTTAAAGCCAATGGTTACTTGGTTATGCTTCACAGAAAATCCACCTGTGTTAGTAAAACCTTAAATTGTAATTTACTTTAAATGGAACTAAAGGCAGATGGGGACCCATGGTCACTAATGGAGTTGCTTGTTGGCCAAGGAGCAGTAAAACATATTGACAGAACCAGCTTGACCTCTGCATATTAATACAGGAATGCTTTACTTGTCAGAAAAAGCAGAATACTGAGCCAGTCACAGTTTGGGGCCTGTTCATCCTTGCGTGCTGGAATCAAGTATGCAAGTCCCTGATGACTTGAAGCTCTTTTTTAATCACCAGACTTGTGAGCACACCTTGTGTTTGCTTCACTGAAAATCGTCAATGGTTCCCACAGGAAGGTCATGACCACTGAGTTGCATCTCTATACAATTATTAAAACAATTGGTATGGAAGATTCGTAATACTAATGTATTAAGAAAAAACAGTTGGTAGTTGAAATAAATTCATGGTTACAGGAGTCGGATTCTGGAAGCTGTGCAAACTTTGCTGTTAGTTTCAAGTTGTTTGGTCTTTACGTTGTTTTCTTAAAGCATTTTTGGGAAGGAAGGAAAAAGTCATTTGTGCTTAATTTGTGGTACTATTAACTGCCAAAGGTGTTACAAAGCTCTGCAAAAAAGTGTGGACATTCAGTTCAGAGCGAAGTGGGTGTATGGATTAGATTCATTTTGCCTGCTTCATTGTTAAAAATAAATATATCACTTCTGGGGAAGGACAGAGCTCTGATTAGACCGGAGTTAGGAACTCTAAGAAGTGTTTGTAAACATCTCCAGATGTGGAGGCAGAGCTCTCGTGTAAAATTATTCTCTGTATTTCCCAGTCTCAAGTAAAACAGTCACATCTGTGTATTAATATTCTTTCAGTAGTCCAGACCATTCAGTGGTCTGGTTCAGAAGAGGCTTAAAAGAACTGTCATGTCTAACTTGGGGATGGACAAATAATAGTTTCAAATATGAGGACATGCAGAGTCCTTCGAGTAAAACACAGCAGTTGCTGCACACAGTGAAGTCAGAAGGTTTTATTTTAGTCTGAAGTTGCTTTAGTGACTTTTCTTTCCCTGCTAAGTCAGTGAGAGAGTTGTGCTGGTTTGCTGCTTTCATGTAAGGTCTTCAGTAAAAGTAATGCACAAAGATACTCTATGAGATGTAGAAATGAAGGATTATTTTATCTTCAGGGATGTTGAACAGGACAGTTCTAAAGATAAAATCATTAGGATGTGTGTTATTCTTTGGATGAAAATCTATGCCTACATGTGTAAGAAAATTTGTTTTACCTGTTGTTATCAGCCATGCGTGTTTCTTCTCTAACTTATACATGGGAATGACTGAGTTGCCTTTTAAATGGACAGGGGGAAATGATGTTCACTTGTATTCCTTGTATTCATGTGGGCTTTCCAAGCATTTCTGTTCCAAGAGAGTGTCATGGTTGAAGATGAGATGCTTATTTATCTGGGTGGTGAAAGCTGGGCTGTGCATCGACAGCTGTAAGATGAATTTTTCTTTCTGGTATTCAGTTGAAAATAAAACTATCCTAAGAAATCTGGTCTATCAAGTAATAAATGGAAGCAGCAGCAGCAGATGTAAAGTGTTATCCTTAGAATGAATAGTGCATGCATTCTGCTTTGTGATACTTTGTTAATTAATTAAAAATGAAAGAAAGCTGAGATTGCAGCCTGAGCTTTGAACAATATTCTTGTGTGCAAACCTGGTGCAGATGTGTCACTGCCTGCCCAGAGACTGCTTCTAACCCTGTAATTGGTCTGACAGTTCCCTGAAAGTTTGTGCCTTTGCTTTATTTTGCTTGGCTTTTTAAGATGCTGTGCTTAGGGAATGTGGAAGTTATTAATCCTATTTCCTGTAAGCAAAAACGTTTCTTAATTGTTGCCCAAAAAGCTGGTAGTTTTTGACCTGAACAGGTTAGAGGATGGTAATTTCGTTGTATACTGTCAGTCATTATTTTGTTGTAAATCCTGGATCACACATGCAGAGTGCTTATCTGAGACCCTTCAGAGTGTTTCTAGTTCCAGCCTGCTTGAACAGCTGAGGAGTACTTAAGGACTTCACACGTAGTGTTTTAATTTTCAGTTGTTCTTGCTACTGGGAGAGTGGGTGATAAGCAAAATAATAAATGTACTCTTGCATTTGGTTATGTGTTATTGGGGTTTTTTTTTAACTTTCTCTTATTTTTTATAGTTTTGAGCATACACTCAAAGTCTTGCACGTGTTCAGCAGGGTTATGGGTATGTTTTTGTTTTTTAAAAAAGTGCAGTAACAAAAATCTCTATTTCCTGTAGTTAATTAAGTTCTTACATCTCCAGTCCTAGAAGACTGTTAGCCTATACCCTCTTGTCAGCTGGTGAGGCCATGAAATACTCAGTGGTAACAGACTAGTTAATCTAATTACTCTGAAGTAGAGGGTGTGAAAACAAAAGCATTAATTTTAATTTTGTGTCAATTCATAATTATATAGGCTTTTCTTTCCCTCCTGTTTTGTTTGAGTTTATATAAATGAAAATCTGTCGGTCTTTAAATTTTTACATGGTTTCAGGTTATATGCAAAACGTATTTATGGAAAGACTGATGTGATAACCACATTAGATGTATGCTTGATGAATTAAATCATTGTAATTGTAACTTCTACTCTGTGTTACTCAGTGTAAAAATTTTTGCAGGGACACTGCTATTTTTTGGTAATCCTGCACCTTCTTTAGCCTGTAACAGAGACATCAGATGGAATCTCTACAAATCCACTTTTGTTTTAAACTGACCCAGCTTAGACTTAGGTATTTTTTTAATTTTGGTGAAATGAAAACTGTATTACTATTAACATGTGCTCTTCCTGAGTGAATTTAGATCAGCTGTCAGTCTATTAGAGGACTGTTCTGTAGTGACTGTTTGGATGCATCTTTCTCTTAGATCTTCATGTGACATTTTGGCAGTGGGGATTGGTGGAAGTATCTGAGTAGTATTTCAGAGGCCTTGACTGAGTCTCTGTTGTTCAGCCTGGAGAAGGGGAGACCCCACAGCATCTTCCAGCACCTGAAGGGGCTCCAACGGAGCTGGAGAGGGTGTGCAGTGATGGCCAAGGGGCAATGGCTTGAAGCTGAAAGCAGGGAGGTTTAGATTAGATAAAGAGAAGAAGTTCTGTGCTGTGAGGGTGGTGAGGCACCAGAACAGAGGAGATGTGCCAGTCCCATCCCTGGAAGTGTTCAAGGCCAGCTTGGATGGGCCCTCACCAGCCTGGTGTGATGGAAGGTGTCCCTGCCCATGGCAAGTGCTTGGAGTGAGATGAGCTTTAAGATACCTTCTAACCCAAATCATCCTGTGATACAGTTTTAAATATATATTTATATTTAAATATAGTATGGGATATTGCCTCTATGTGTAACCCTTATATCAAATTCAAGTTTTAGGAGCAGTGGAATTTCAATATTTTTGTCTCTCAGCTGGATCTTGAATAAATGCGTGTGTTACACAGATCACTAACTGATTGTAGAAAAGTCAGTGTAAGTTAATATTGCTTGGTAATTTCAGAGTGGATATGAAGGAGGGCTATGAAAGAGAAATCTGCCCAGGTATCTTACTGTGGTGAGAGGGATGGGCCTAAACCTGATGAGAAATGACTTAAATTTTTTTCCCTCAACTGATAACTTTCGTGCTGCTGATTCATATGGAACAAGTGTTTTCTGTTATGACTCTTCAATGTAAAAGATAGAGATTACAGCAGAGGCTTTTAAACATTGATATTCGTGATTATATATACCTTTTAATGTTTTTTACTGTACATTTGATTGCAATGTTTTACTTATGAGAAAAGAATTTATAAAAGCTGGACCTACTTGAATAGGAACTCATAATTACCAGTCCAAATAGTGTTAATCAGAAGTTATCTTCTTGCTAGAGTTCATGATTAAAATGCAGCACATTGAAATAATCTGTGACCTAATCTGAACATCTGAATTCATTTTGCAGAATATGCCAAACAGCTGCATTTCAGTTTGGAGCTAAAACAAATACAGTATATCGACCCATTGAAGATCACTGTAGGCTTTTCAATTCCATGATAGCTGTACTTATTGAAGAAAATTGATTTGAGAGTGCTTCTGCTTTTGAATGATCTCTTTTTTTTTTTTTTTTTAATGTCCGGAAGAAAGGAAATAGAACATACGGAGGATGGGACTTTGATGTGTAAAGAAGTTAATTATCTAAACCATCAAACAAAATGTGGGCTGTGGAAGTAATTATTGTAAAGGGTCTGATGAAGCCTGACAAGCTGTTGGTTTTTTATGTCAAGAAAATGCTGTACACCTGCTTGATTTGAAAGTTAGATGGTTTGGTTGCAATAGGAAGACTCAAGTTTTTAGTGAAGCAGTAGCTGATAAGCTTTCAGCTCTCAAACCACTGAGATGTACAGCCCTTCAAGTTTTTTTAATTAAACTGTTCTTGTCCACTTGGATGGCAAGAACCTAGGAAAGGATTCGCTCCAGAACAGGATGTGCATGAATCACGGATCTTATGCTGTGAGGAGGCAACTGTGGAATTGGGCCCCGTGGTTTTTGGGAATTTTGGGAGAAGTCTTCATAAATTAGCAGAACAGAACCTCATGGATAAAGCACAATGTTTGTCCTCATGGATGTTCAAAGAAAATAGTTATGTGCTTCAAGTGATGTAATTAGTTTTAAAAAACCCTAAATTAAAAACCAACTTAAATCTTTGAAGATTATACAGTTTTTAATAAATACACTGTTAATTTTCTATTTACAAATATTGGTACCATGGTATTGAATATAAATATATAGCTACTAAAATTAATCATAATTAGTCTCAGTTAAATGATGAACAATAAAATACGTATAAATTTCTAAACCTTTAGGCTGTTTCTGCTAAGGTGGGTACCATGGCAGCTTCCTCTTCACTCTCTTCCATGGATACACAGAGCTGTCCTATGAACATTGCCACCTTCCTTTGTTACAGAGGGTTTTTACTTGTTTTTTCATTTTAAAATTCACTAATTTGACTGTTTAGGTTAGATGACTCTGGTAACTGCTGATTATGGCAGGATCCTGACAACACTTTAGCCTTGTGTGTAACTACTTGTGATTAAAATCAGACTTGAGTGGGAGCAAACTTGTGATTCAAGTTACACATGTGCATAAGTGCTTGCAGGATGGGGACCTAAATTAGAATCTGCCTGAAGATGAACTGAAGTCAGATAATCTACATGAAAGCATTCATAAAAAATTAAACTTATGACACCGAGTTGGGTGGGGTAGGGAGGCTGTACAAAGGGATCTGGACACGCTGGATCAATTGGCCAGGGCCAGCTGTACGAGGTTCAACAAGTCTGAGTGCTGGAGCTGTACTAAAGTCACAACAACCCCTGCAGTGCTGCAGGCTGGGGCAGAGTGGCTCGGTGGAAAAGGACCTGGGGGTGCTGGTGACAGCAGCTGGATGTGAGCCAGGTGTGCCCAGGTGGCCAGGAAGGCCGATGGCACCTGGCTTGCACCAGGAATAGTGTGGCAGCAGGACCTGGGCAGTGACTGTGCTGGGCACTGCTGAGGCCACACCTCAAGTGCTGTGTCCAGTTTTGGTCCCCTCATGACAAGGAAGTCATTGAGGGGCTGGAGCGTGTCCAGAGAAGGGAATGGATCCAGGGAAGGGTCTGGAGCACAAGTCTGATGAGGAACTGCTGAGGGAGCTGGGGGGGCTCAACCTGGAGAAAAGGAGGCTCAGGGGGAACCTTCTGGCTCTGCACAACTCCCTGACAGGAGAGGGCAGCCAGGTGGGGGTCCGGGTCTGCTGCGGTGTACAAAGCCATGGGACAAGAGGAAACAGCCTCAAGTTGTGCCAGGGGAGGTTTAGATACTGGGAAAAGCTTCTTCACTGAAAGGGTGGTCAAGCATTGGAACGGGCTGCCCTGGGAAGTGGTGGTGTAGATTTCTGTCTAGAAAACAGTTCTGTCCTTTGAATTTTAAAATGAAGAAAGACAGGATCTCTTACAGCAATGGAAACTGTATTAACATAAAGCTTTTATTGTCCCTACTACTAATAGTGCAAGAAATGAGCAGTACAACTCAACTCTTACTAGTGTGCAACAAACTAGAAGACTAATATAGTGAAAATATATCCTGTTTATCAGGAGGCTTACACAGTATGCAGTTTTATATGAATTTTTTTGAAGGAAAAATTAATGCCCTTTTACATATTTATGGAGTTTTCCATAATTAAATTTTGCTTAGTCAGTCCTTTAGTAAATTAAATTATTTTTTAAAAATTAAATAGTTCAAAGCCATTTGACTTGCATACTATTAAAGAGGAACATGCAGATGTGTTAATTACTTCAGAGAACAGGAGTAAAATTGTCCTGGGTTTGGTTTGGAGTTCTTGAATGAGAAATTTATATAGAAAAGCTGTAAAATACTTTGTATAAAGATAGTACCTTCAGTGCTATGAGGATTATGATGGTAGTCAGGTCTCACTCTTTCTAATGCATTTCTGTTTTAAAGATTTAAGTAGTGTGTGTGTGAAGGGAGTGTTTTATAAAGGAAGTTTCTGATCTCCATGCTCATCAAGTTTTAGCTGGCTTTTTCTGAGAATCTCTTTTATTTCTCCTAGCATTGTTGGAGATGGAGCAGATATGATTTATTGGTATTAGGATATGCAGGAATATAAGAGAATGATTTGGGAAGCAGAGGTTCTGGTGTCTGTGAATACCATCTATTCCAGAATAGTGATGTTTTATCTTAATGCTTTTCCACTGTTACATTTTAGGGTACTTCTAAGTGGTATTTCAGATTTAGTGCATGTTTCCAATACTTTGGTTACAGTAAACATCAGCTCTGGTTTTCTAGTCCCTCACATAGGCTTCTTCTTGCATGCAGAACCTTCACCTGCCATGCTACTCCAAACAGCTTTTCTTTCTTCTAAATACCCAGTGTGAAGCATAAATGTGCTCTCTTGGAAATGAAATACAAGTATTATAAGTGCTGTTATTTCTTTGTTTACCCAGATGAGCAGCACTGTGGCCAGCCCCATGTCAGTGGTTGCCTCTTCAAGCAGTGGAAGGAAATCAACAAGCTTTGTGCCTGAATTGCAGAGTATGATGTGAGTAATCAGTCAAAATATTTGGTAGTATCTGCACTGTGTATTCATATTTTAGCTGATTTCTTAGGATGTGTGAGTAAGGGTGATGGGGGAAAGATAAGCAGGTGTTAGTGATGGAGCTGTTAGTGTTTTACTTCTGATTCGTAAAACATTCAGAGATGACTTGGGTAAATAAAAACCACATCCTCTACTGAAAGGAGAGTAAATGCTGCTGAGTAAAGAAATGCGTTTTTAATAAAAACTTTAGAAGTCTTTGGAGTCCTATATTTCTCAGCCCTTCATCAAAGAAAGCTAAGCTTCCAGTTGTCATAGATAAGTTTTTAAATAAATGCTTTCTAGTGACATCCTTCAGTGCAAATACAGAGATATAGACTGCTGAGATCATAATATTGCTGATGAAATTATTATATGGAATGCTTTTAAATAACTGGGGTTTGCCAGACAGGAAGTAAAGTTGTTAAAAAATAAGTTACTTATTCTTTTAAATGAACACTGGATTCTTAGAAACACAGTTTCAAGCTGTGATATTACATGATTTTGTAATTTGGTGGTGAGAGTAAACCTGTGTTGCATTTAGTCGTGTTGTAGATTTGCCTTCACTGTTGTATAACAACTTCTCACCTGAGTTGTTACATGGGCAGTAGATTCATAAGGAGTTACTCGTCTCCATTAAATTCTACAAAGCATTCCCTTTGCAAAAGTGAAGGAAGCAATTTGCTTTCAGTTAAATGTCCTTATGAGATCACTAGATTGTTGTCAGGTGGAGCATGGGATACCTTCCACTGGAGTGTTTTTCAGTATAATGTAAATAAGATAATGATTTTTTTCTTGTGCATTGACTCTTCTAAAGTAGATGAGTATGTTGTTACAGACCCAGGGTTCTGTTGTATTGAGTTCTCTTTGGATAGAAAAATATTACTGCTCTCCTTCAAGAGAATTCTGTTTGCTTATTGTTCACATCTATTAAAGTCATCTACGCTGAAAAATACAACTGTTGTTCTTTTTTGAGAAAAATAACTGTAACTGTGTTTAAAAAACAAAACAGCAGCCGTGAACTTCAGAGTCAAATCCTGTGCATCAGTTTGGATCAGTATCTGGGGAGCCTGCATTTTATTGGACTGTGGACTTCCTGATAAAGTGTTTTGAAACTCCCCTTCCCCGCCAGTGTACACACGATTCTGTCAGAATGTAGAAGTTATTGTTGGCCATATAAATGGAAGGAATAGACATTTTCCTTTTGCTTCAGAACTGGTGAAGTTATCCTTTGAAAGCTGTGCAAACAGATCATCTGTGCTCCAGAGTAACATATTTCACAGCTTCATTAAACTAGTAGGAACTGAGGAAATTGCTTGACTGCAGTGAGCACATTGAAACTTAAATTTTTATTGTTTGCTGTGAAAAAAAAAGGAGACTTCTGAAAGTGATAGAGTGCCAGGGATGAACTGTGCAGAAAAAAAAGGCAACTGTTTCCTTTGGCCAGTGCCATAAAATGAAGTTATGCCTTTAAAAGAACTTTCTGTGCTCTGACAGAAGCTGACATTTTTTATAAACGATGTGATTTAGGAAGTTACGGATTCTCCCGTTTAGGCGATTTATAACAAATTCCTGCTGACATCTTAAGATCCTGGAAAATAGTAAAGACTGGAGCAATACAGTGCAAGAAAGGTAACATCTTCTTAAAGAAAATAGAGGCTATCTCTGCCTGGTTTGTTATTGTGAAATGGAGAAGGGTCACCTATTTGCTATGGTTTTCATGGAGTAACATGAAGAGTAACTTCAACTCGCTCTGCCTTTCTTAACAAAACATATGCAGCAAGAGGATGAACTTGTGAGAAATAAGTCATATAGAGACATTAAGTGCTAATCCAGAATGTCATGTGGTAGTTGTGTTGATGTGAAAAATGGGCTGTTGGATTTTAGGGATTTAAAAGGCAGAAGGAAGAGAGAGAAACTTATTTTTGGAGTAGAATATGAAGTCCTGTTATAACCCAGTGGCAAGATCTGGAAATCTCTGGATAAGAATGTCTCATGGTCTGAAGATGGTATCTTTGATTAGTGTATAATTTGGAGCACAGAAGTGTTGAGCCAGTGTTTGATTCCATGGAATGCTTAAATTTATATGTAACATTAAGCTTGTGAGTAATCACCTTTAAGGTGAGGAGGTTATTCATGTGCTACATCTGTTACATACACTACACCTGTTTTTGAACCACAGCATTATAAGGGAATGAACTGAATTCCTGTTGTAGAATTGTGTTTTTATGATAAGCTCAGAAGGGTTTTTCTGATTTGAGAAGGCAAGAAATGTATAGGAGTCTTGAAATCATAACATCTGCAAAAAAGCTGTCTTAAAGTGTATACAAGTTTTTCATTGTATACATAGATATTTTACTAATGAAAAGATTCTGTTTTTCCATTAGGAATATTTAAGATATGTCACTGGATTTGAAGAAATTTTTGTGTTTGTTGAGAAAAGAGTCTGGTTTGTATGATGCCTGTTGTACTGTGTAATTGGTGATAGTGCATGTGCTGATTACCTTAAGAATGCTGCTTAATCGGGTTGTCACAGCTCACTCAAATACAAGTCAATTTACAGTGCACTACCTTTTGCATGGTTACATTTGGCTTTTTATTTTTAAGACCTTGGAATTATATTTATCTTATGCTAATGTAAAAAAGCAAAGTGCTTTGTAGAGCTTGGTTTGACTTCCACATCCTTTATTTGTATTTGGATTTTTGTTATTATGGTACAACAGAGTGTACAGCAGCAGGTATTTATAATAATAAAAAAAAAAGTTTTCAGCGCATCTAGTGCATTTTGCTGACGTTTGTTTTACTTAACTTTGGCTGATCTACAACCTGTTTCCAAACTAACTGCTCATGTTAGGTGGGTTGCACTTAAATTACAGTTCTGCTCAGTAGATTCACAACCACACTGACTTCACAGTAGCCATTAAAATTCATAATTTGGTAGAGATCGTCTGTTTTCTAATAAAAGCACTACCTCCAAAGTGAATTTCTGGAAACCCTGACAGTCTAAAGAGTTATGTTGAGCAATTTGCAGCTATAGAGGGAGGTTTTTATCCCCTCTCAGTAAAGTGTCTTGACTTCTCAAAGCTATTTTAGCTATTTACAAAAATACTAACTACTGTGGTCTGAAGTTTCTTAATTAGTACTTGTGGTAGCCTTCATACCAAAAATCAAAATTTGATGGTACAAGGTTATAAGGATATATTTTAATGGTGGAAATTGTGAAGAAAACAATGTCTTAATTGGGTTTGTCTTTCTGGTTATCTATTGTATTTACATTAGTTAATATTAAAACAATAATATCCATTGCTATGATATCAAGTGTAATACTGCTTCTAATTGATTATGTCTTTCCAGACAGTGAAAATGTGTTCAGGTATTTCAAATGCAGTTCTTACTCAACTTCGTCCAGCTTGTATTTTACACTCACCTCTGATATACTTCAGTGTTGTGTTAGTGTGTAATAGGGTTACTAATAAATTCTTCATATTCCCTTTTTATATATGAATATATTATTTATAATTTATTCTTTTCCTTTTTTAACATTTAGCAAATTATGGGAGAGACTTGGTAAGAATTGGGGCCAGTTCTTAAACCTTTATTTCATTAAGACTCTTTGAACCTGTCTCCCTGACTCTTGGGATATTTACACGATCCCTGTTACTAAAGCATTTGAATGGTTCTGTAATATTGCCATTAATATTTCCCATTTCAGACTGGGTAGTAAAGAGTGGTTCTAGACCTCTGGTCACTCAAAGGAGTATCTAGAATGAACATATTTTTATTTCAGACTTGCAAACACTGCATGGTATTTTTTTACCTACATACATCATGAGCTATAAAATCTACTCTTTTTATTGCCTGTTGCAACCCAGCAAACTTGCCAATCAAATAAATTATCTTTGGGGATTCTTCTTATTTAGGATTTCTCATCCATTCTGAGATGACAACATCTTAAGGAATATCAATCTAAATTTTTGAATGTGAAATGAAATAACAGGAAGCCTGGTCTCTGAACTGATCTATTCTCCCATCGATGTATTTGCATAACCTCTGCTGACTTGAGTTGGATTACAGTTTGTTCACCACTGAATCCCTGGAAGATCTCACTGGTTTCTTCTAGTATCCAATGCTAAATTTATTTTCATGTGCAGAAATGAAAATGCTATTTGATAACAACAGTGCTTATGTATGCTAAAATAGCGTTTTCTTATCAGTTAGAAAGTTCAGGGAACTTGTTGCTCAGTGCTGAAGAAATGCCCACTGCGTGTAGCAGTAAAGAAATGCTGTGATTCAGGAGCTGTGCTTTGCTAGACTGGCTTGTGTTTGTGTGTTAATCCAGTTGTGAATATCATAATCACCCAAACGCTTTGAGTCACTCACATTACGTGCTAACTTAAAAAAAAATACACAATATGCATTTCGTGCTGTTTACAGGACATAATTGACTGCTGAACATTTTACCTAAAGGGTTTTGTTATATGGCTTAATAAGATAACTGTTAAAATACATCTTCTGATTTCTAGATATTGTCTAAAATCCTTGCCATTCTTGCTAGCTCTTATGGACAGCTGACTACTTGGTTTTTGATAGACATCTAATTTTGTTATCCTAGTCTTCAAAATGCAAATGGCTCTTTTACATCTCTTTGTGACAATGGGTTTTGTTGCTGCTAAGTCCAGTTTGCATTTGTTAAACTAGGTCCTTGATTATTTTGTGGTTTTATTTTTTTTTTTTCCTATTAGACCTAAATGTGTCAGCTTGAGTTACCCTGCGAGGCAGATAGAAATATGGAAACTGCCATTTCTGTCATGCCAGGTCCCTCATGAGGTTTCACCTCATGCCAGGTTCAGTTCTTCCCCAGGAAAAAGAGAGTTTTTAGAGTATTGGCTTTCGTATGTCTTAGGTTTCATGGAATGCTGAGCTCATGCAGACCTTGATTCTACTTGAAACAAGTAAATTATTATAGTGACTAGGAAGTTATGCTGAATAGACAGTCTAGATGATTGTTTTTAATAAAATGGTCCAAAGTTTATCTAGCATGGAACGAGCATGTGCTTGAGCTGAATATTAATAATAATTTAATATATCTTACTGTATGATGAGATATGGTAGTACTTGCACAACCCTGCTGTGACTGTTACCTTATGGCTTCTTTTGGTTGTATATTTATCCATCTTTGCTTTGAAGTTGATCAGTAAAATCATCTGACTTGGGATAGTTCGTTTGGAATGATGGTGGAAGAAAACATCAGTAATGACCTGGCTGAGGGAGCGCTTTGGTTAACCAAACTGTAATTTGGGACTGTAAAGAATTTCTCTATTCTGTCCCATACTTGTTTACCATATTTGAACCCAGAATTGTGCTGAGATTGCACTGTTTAAAAATAAATAACCAGTTTAGCCTACTGAGTTGAAACCCTTCCCTACAAACATGCGCAGTGCACTTTCCCCCGTTGAGCAGAGACAGTGGAAGGGCAGTGGCAGCAGATGCAGTGTGTGGCTGTTTCTGTCTACCCCATGAAATACATGAGGCAAGAGTGGTATGAGATAGAAAACCAGGGGCAGAACTAAGTTTTCCTTTTATAGGTAGGATGGAATACAGGAAGGAAATTCATTAGAGAGAAATTACTACAGCTTTTTCTGATGCGGATGTGGTATTTTTAAGCTTTTAAAGGCAGAGTCTCTTCTTTGCTCAGCACTTAGCTCAACAGGCTCTTGCTGAGGAGGCCTGATAGGGTTTGCAGAACTGGTAATAAAAGATGTAAGAGCTGAAATGGAGTGCGTTTCAAAAATGCTATTTGAAAATTCATTTTTCAGGCTTCCACATCTCTGTGCTGCATTTAAAGTGTAGTTATTTTGACCTTCCTTTTGTAATACCGCGGTTTCATTTTACCTTTTAGTAGCAGAGTTCATTTGAAATGCAACCTGAACTTGACCTTATTAGTGTCAAACAGTTTGAAATACACTCATTTTATCTCTTGCTTCTTTCTCTTTGTTGTTGCTCCGTATCCTGTCCCTACTTATGAAAGAACAAGAGGTGATGGAGGATCTTAATTAACATATGGAGTAGTACCCACACACAGAGCAAAGAAATTGTTGAGTGTCTGTACAGACTTACGAAGGAACATTTCTGTGACTAATTTTGAAATTACATTTGTACTCAGCCTGAAAAAGAAACACGAGAAGGATGTTTTTATGAGGGAAGACTGGAGATATTAATCTGGGTAGCAGCTTTTTCTATAAACAAAATTAGCTGAAGTTTAGCATTAGTCTGGGCTATGCGTATCTTGTGTTTCTGCTCTACTAGTACTTTATTTTTCTCTTGTCAGTTCAAAGTGTTGCAGTTCATTTGTGAAATCAGTTTTGCTAAGTATGAGAACAGTTTCTCTAAGGTTACTACGTGCTCAGTTCTACTCAGTTTCTTCTGAGCTGCGTACAGCTTCTCAGGCTTCCTGTGTTTGAAATTTTGTTTTGAATTGAAATATTTGAAGATATATGGTTCCAGGATTTCGGGCTTAGATTCCTGAAACTTTCTGGTTTCAGGTTTTGACAGGTTGCTTTAAGGTATCATCTAGTACCTAAGTAAAAGATTATAAAATTTGGAAACGATTTACCCTACTTGAGTGAAGACATACATATTGTAACCAAATACTGATTAAGCCATAAATTAATATGATAATTACACTCAGCATTTTTTTACTTTTTTATTTCCCCAGTGTAATAAATTGTAATACATGAGTTCTAGCAGACTGAACCTGAAAATCCAGTTTAACTGTAGCTGTGACCATAACTGGCAGATGCTGCTGAAGTCTTTAAACTGCAGCTTCTTGCATCGTTTGTGGTCTGTTTGTTTTAGTGACATTTAATTTGACACTACAGATTGTATGTGTTGGTGTGCAATATTGTCACAGGCCATTATTCATCCGTACAGAATGCAAGGTGGACGTTATAGCTGTGCTTGGCTTTTTCGTTCTTCTGAAGTCATTCTACCCCCTGGAATAATTTCCAATTGGATTAGGTAATTAATTGAAAATGTGCAGTTAGGATGTCTGTAGGTGACCAGAGCTAGAGGAAGGAAAGTGCAGGTTGCTTTGTGTCCTGGGTGGCTAACTCGGGGCAGCTTCCTCATCTAAGAGCTATTCCTGGCTCATTCAGCTCTCTGCTCTGTGGCATTGGAGGGCAGTGCGTGTCTTGTTTTTTTTTTTTTTTTTTAAATTATATCTTTTGTACTTTTTCCTAAAGCACAAAAGCTATATAATCCTCCCCAGGTTTTGCTGGAGTGATGCTGAAGTCTGTCCCTGTGGTACGTGCCCATCTCTTCAGAGGTGCCCGACAGCCCTGAGCAGTTACAGAAATGTGCTTGTTTTCCTCTACCATTGCAAGTTCAACATAGTAATTTAGACTGTGACGTTCTCCCTAAATTGGTCTGCAAGGTGATTCGTTTATCCTCGAATCCCACACTGGCTCTGGCACTTACACTCAACCAGCTAAATAATGATAGATGGAGTATTTCTCCACCTGCATAGCTTCTAGTACTTTTTGAGTGCATAACACCATCAATTTTTTTAAAATGTAACTGTATAAATAGCTTTATTGTACTCTTAATTTTCATCAGGTTAATCTACTTACTCTTCTGTTTGACTTTGTTACATGTATAATAGTTGTGTAACAAATATGTATATGATATACTATGTATTAAATATCACTGTCTCTATATTATGAAGTTTAATTTTAAATCCCATAGACCAGTATTTGATCTTTTCATGTATTCCTGTAGTACCTTTTTTTGTTGGCACATGAAGGCATTGCAGTGATTAGAAGGGAACCCACCCTCCCCTCCACAGCTCCCATGGCTGGGAAGTAACTGAATAGTGTTTCTTTTAGCTTGACTCTAGAAGTGGTAAATAATAATTTCACAGTTGTGATAAAACCGGATGGCAGAAATGGCAATAAGGACAGTGGCAAAGTGGGAAGTGGATGGAGAAAGGACAAGAAGGAAGATGGTCTAATGATCTGTGCTAGTTTGTTATACAAAATAGTATTGGCTGTTTCCTTAAGATGTTAACAACGATGAGCTGGTTTTAGTTTTAAAGAACACTACCAAGGACATGTAGTTTGTGATTCAAGTTCATTTTGCTTTTGTAGAAAATGCTGAGCAAACAACTTATTTGCTGTCCTGCCTTGATGACTTCTTTTCCTTCTTCAGTTTTTGGACAGAAAGCTCTAAGGACTTTCTGGTGTTAAAAAGCAGCAGCTTCTGACCTAATGTACCCTTCTCTGAACGATAATGTTTCTTTGTTACTTATTTTTAGCTCAGATTGTTTTTCTCCCCTTTCCCCCAACATGATTTGTACAACCTTTAGAAAATTGAGTAGTTGTGGTTTTGAATCATCCTCCGTTTCTAGACTGAATGAGTATTTCTGAAGAAGCACAGGATTGCTTGTGAGTGGGCCTTTTTCTTACTTAAAAAGGCAACAGCCATGACAGTTTTACCCCCTGAAAAAAAAAGCAGAAAATCTGTAGACCCTTAACAGACTTCATTGTGACCCTGGAAAGGACAGTGTGTTAAGTACTTTTTTAATTTTGTACCAATGGTATATTGCTAGCAGATGTCCTTTGTTTTGTTTTTACTATGATTCAGAGCCATTTGGATAAAACATTTTGAGGGAGTATATTTTGGTCCTGAAATAAAGCATGACTATCCATTTAGAAACTACAGTAATACTTCATTGTGTATCAGTCTATATTTGACTCCTTGTTTGGGTGTAAAGCCTTTAGCATATCAAGTACAAGTCTGAGTACTTTATCTTGCTGTCCTTTTGGTGAAGCACAGGAAGATAGCATGAACAGCTGATGTGTAAATACTGATTAAAAAAAGCCTTACAGGAATAAATTTGAATTCCACAAAGTATAAATAAATGTGTTTGGCTGTTTTAAGTGTGGGAGAAAATGAATGGCAAATTATTTTTTTCCTATTAAAGTAGTTAATACTTTTGTATTATAAAAGATTGCTGTTAATTCTGCAAATAAGGTAGCTCCCTTCTGAACCAATCTTGTAGTTTTTATATGCTGAATTATTCACAGGTGATCAAGAACCTGAGGGGTCAGCCTGTGCTGCTTTTTGTGCTTATATTCTGTGGATTTTCATTTAAATGGGTGCACGCACACTCATTCCCAACTCTGCCAGTGTTCCTGCACCAGTTAAATAATAATGCCATAGAATGGAATCATAGAAAAATTAAGGTTGGAAGGGATGTCTGGAGGCCATTTGGTCCAACCTACCAGATTCAGACCTTAGGTCTGGTTGCTCCACAACTATGTGAGAAAAATGCACTTTTATTTTACAGTCTACCTGATTTAACTGGTACAGCCTACAGTAGTAGACTGCTTTTTGCAATGTAGCCAAGCTACTGTAATTACTCTGGAAATACTTTTAAATGTAGACTAGACCTTAATATTAAGCAGTGTCTAAAATTACTAAAAATTAGATTTTGGTTTTCTGGAAAGTCCCTTTCACTAGCCAAGTTAAGAGGAGAAAATACATAGTCCTTATGGAAGGTATGTATCAATGTGGTTTAATATGTGACTCCATACCTACGAGTACTTTTTCTGTTAGACTGCAAAGTTCCTGCAGTTCTGTATTTCAAAATGTAGACATTGGAATAATTCTGCATATTTCCCTGAAAAAATATGATGTAATGTTAAAAGATAATTACACAAAAGAGAGGTGATAATTATTGTTGTACCGACCTGCTTCTCAGTTATGATAAAATGTTTTGTGTTACTGTTAAAATCAGAGTATGTTCTATATGGCCACTATAGTGCTAAAGGTTACTATGAAAGAATTTTTTTAAGTAAGGAGTTTGAGCAAACCTGGAGACTTGATAAAATATTGGAAAGTATGAAAAAATACCTCTCTATTCCTATCTTTTTTTTAGGAGAACAAGGTATTCATATTTTTAAAATAAATTTTGTCTATTTCTTTCTCTGCGTGTGTATATATAGGCTTATATACAAGCATAATATTTTGCTGACTTCCAGTTAATATGAATCTACTTGGCTATCTAGGAGGAAACGTGGGAATAAATGTGTTAGCAGGCAGGAAGGGGATGATCTGTGAGAATACATTTTCTTAACATCCTTCTACCCCTCTACTGCTTAAAGAATTTAATGTTTTATTCCTCTCTTAGTAACTTCCCATTGAATATGTAAGCGTATTGTTGGCAGATTCATTACAATCAGGTCTTTCTCCTACACTTGATCTAATAATTTGGTAAGGCAGTCTAGTCAAGAGCAGTGAGGGCAGACAAACAACTTTGTCTCTTGATTTAGAGTAATTCCAATTCTGCTTTTGATAGTGAACAGATCAGCTGTGAACATCAAAATCTGTGTAGGTCTGAAACACACAATACAAATGATGCCGTTCAGTTTAGGTGTATGTAAATTCACTTTAAGAACCGTAGAGGTATAAATGCTGATTGTCATTGAATGGGATGTATTAGGAGAGCTGCAGAAATAGTATTGATCCTGGACTAGGCCCTTCTAGGTCTGTTTGTGCCAGCTGCAGTGGAATTACAAGGAAATAGCCCTATGCAGTGAATACTGAAAATCTACTGAACTGAACCAGCTTTAATTCAAGTTAAACAGAGCTTGATGCATATCTGGTGACTTCAAGAGAAAGGCTCTGTAGAGGTTGGCAAACTTCTCTATTCTCTGTTTCCCTGTTAAATGCCAGTTTTATTCCTTCAAGAATGAAACTCTCTTTTGGAAAGCAATACGTTAAAACAAGCTCTGCCTGTGAGTTTGCACTGGCAGGATCTCCCGCTCTGCCTGCCCAGGTACGTTCACATACTGCTGCAGTTGTGTGCCCAGTGCTGACTTTAAAGTGACAACTCAGTGTCTGTTGTGTCCTGTTATGGTTCAGATGACTGAAAAGATAAGTGATCAAGTTATAGAAGGAGAGATGAAACTCTAGGGGTTCTTTCTAATGAATTATAGAATTATTTTTGAAAAAGCAGTGCAGTGTTTGAATAATCAAGTCAAGTATTTTTCTGGAGCCAGGATTACGATGGCAATATTTATCTTTGAATTCTTAAGACAGATAAAAATCAAAAGCCCAAACCACCAGCTATTTTTCTTTAATGTTTAGATTAATCCAGAAAAATAGACCAAAATTTTGAAAATGGCTTATTTAAACACAGATTGATTGAACTGTTTAAGGGGCATTTAATTTCTTTCGTAAAAAGACTTCTCTGTGCAGCGACATACGGTTTCAGGGAAAGTTATTAATTGATTTATCATTATGATCCTTTTGAAACAGGGAAGTCATAACACTGTTTTGTCAATTGCAAATTAAGGCCCTGGGCAGAAACTCCTGGACACCATTTAGTTTTAAATGGAGCCCTTTGTCTTCTCCTCTGTTTTAATAAAGCTTTTTCTAGTCTGATTGAAGTAGGTGATAGTGAAATGTGTTTGATATCTGTAGGGACCTCTGATTTTTCTGTTGGCAACACTGTCTCCTCCGTTCACACACAAGTAAAGATAGTTGTCTTAACAAAAATAAAGTAGGAATTAGACTTTTTTTTGCATCATCCTTTGCTGCATGTAAGCTTGCCATGTGGCTTTGCATGTGTGCCACATGTTTCTTGTATACGAATCTACTATTAAAGACAAGCGTTGGTAGCTCTATCACTAACAGTTCACATGCCCTACACTGAAAAGCCAACATCCTTTCCAGCTGATGAGAGCTGTTGCTGCTATTTTGGTAGTCTTTTGTTGCTTTAAGTGTGGGGTGATGAAAGCATGAAGAACAGCTGCTGCTACTTTAATCCTATAAGAGAGGTAATATTCATGTGTTTTTATTTGTGGTTGGTGAAAGACTCGTTTCTTTCTTGTTGGAGCTGAAAACAAAGATGTTGGGGATATTTTAGTGCTGATTGTAAGAATATAACTGCCACTCCTGCAGTTGAGAAATTCAAAGAGTAGTCCACCTATTATAGTCAAAGGCGGAGAAAAAGTTATTGCATTGAGTTTTAAACTTCAAAAAGCTTTCAGCATGTTTGGACTGAAGGAATAAGTGTCAGCACACTTTTAAACCTCTGCAGTTCAGGTTTTGCCTAGTACAGTAGTTACAGTTTAAATTACTGAAGTTATTCTGATATGCTTGCTTACAATTCGTGCAACAACATATGTAAGTAGTCTTTATTTCTTGCCAAATGGAAAGGTCAGGTATTTTTTTCGAAGGGGTATTCATGAGTTTCACCAATATGTCTCAGTTCTGGTCTCTGGAGACTGTTGGCAGAAGGAACTGTGTGATTGTCTTCATATCTTCTTAACCTTAGGACTTGGCATGATCAGTCTTGCATTAAGAATTTGAGTCACTTCCTCTACATCTTGGTCAGGACCTCTACCTTAAGGTCATTCACTTGGTTTATCATCCAAAGTAAGCTGCCCTGAATTCAAATCTGCTTGGAGTTGAAACACTAGAAAGTAGTTTACCTGTCAAGTGGTCAGTTTTCAGAAATCTGAGCTACTTTGTGGAAATTTATAAAGGATTTATAAGTCCTTTACTGAAGATGAAGCACACTTGTTTAGGACTTGTAAAATTTATCTGAACCAGAACACACCACTTTGCAGCAATGACCATTAGTTGAGTCTTGTAGCCAGTTTTGCCATCTGACTGTAAAAAAAACCAGCCATAACCATGACTTAGCTAGATAGTTAAACTGGCAGTTCAGTTGTGATCTGTTACTGAAGCAGGACTGAGCTGACCAAGTAATTTAGTTGAGATTTTGAAGTTTCTTTTTTAGTCACGTTATGTCAAAAAAAATAAAATTCAGTGTATTCTTACAACTAGGATGTGGAATTTTTAATTTTTTTATATTTGTCTTTCCCTATCCTTTTTGTTTGTGGAATCAACATTTGTGAGCTCTAACACTTGACTGAAGTTATTTTGCGGACATTTAAATATTACTCTCAACAGGAAGAAATAATA
Source organism: Orthonyx spaldingii (assembly GCA_013397795.1). Classification (NCBI taxonomy): domain Eukaryota; kingdom Metazoa; phylum Chordata; class Aves; order Passeriformes; family Orthonychidae; genus Orthonyx; species Orthonyx spaldingii. Next base: position 1,356,270 of record VZTJ01006440.1, on the reverse strand, counting down.
GTGGAACTGATTCCTATTCTTGTGTGACTTGTTTGAAGACTAATGGTTCAACTCAAACTTGGGTCTTTTCCAACCTAAATAATTCTTTGATTCTACCACTTTTTTGTTGCAATTGCAAATTAAAAATTTTGAGTTGTTACCAAATTCAGTAATAGAAACTGGAAGCATTTTATATTTACTTTGAATGGCAAGAATACAGTGTGAGCAGATTATTTGGATTATTTCAGATTTTGAACAGGATATTAGCACTGACTTCGCTGGGAATGAGATACAAGTAACTGTGCATTTACTTAAGCATTTTGCTGCATTAAGGCCTTTTTCTTTATAAATAAAACCTGTCACTGAAACATAGAGATAAGAAGACATATTTGTTATTGCCAGATTTTGGGCATGCAGACAGATTCTGCGTGGATAAACTGGGATGTGAGCTTGTACTGCCTTGTTCACTCTGTCATACTTGCATTTATACCTAATTTCCATACTAAATGGAAAGTTGTTAGTTCCTTTTTCATTCAAGGATATTACAACCAACGGAACAATAAATGTGTGCACCTGAGCATATCCTTCAGAGCAGCTGAGTCACTGGAAGGTTTCCATCCTGCATTTTCATGTGGGAAGTTGATCATATACCAAAGCCCTTACCTTTATCAGTGAGTGTTACTTGTTAGTGAATACAAGAAGTGTAAGACTTGGTGGGAACTAAAAAAATGCACTTATTCCTGAGTCACTAAGGTAGGATTCTGTATTACTGAAACCTTCCTGACAGGCAGCTGTCTCGTCTGCTCCAAACTCTCTAGTGAAGGAAATTTTTTGGCAATTTCCACAAAACTTACTTTGTTTTTAGATAGTTACTCCTTTGTTTCTCTAGGGAAATAATGGCTTTGAAAAATTGACTTTGTGTTGAACAAGGCTGTAGAGAGAGTAGGACCAATGAGTGACTCTGAATATAATGTAAAAATCCATTGGATGTGGAGGATATATTTTATCACTTCCTAGTTGTTTAAAAAGAAAAAAGTAAGTATCTGAAGACACAGACAGGCTTTAGAAGATACACAGGTAGGGTTCACACCTAACAGGCACCCAGATAATCCAAACTGGGAAATCCTGTTGTGGCATACATGGCATAGTTCAAATCTGCCATGGAGTACTGAACTCTCTTTGCTTCTGATTTGTTTTTATCTTTTACCACAATACTGAGGAAGGAAGAGTTGATGACTATTCACTTTACAGTGACTAATCCAGTTCCTTCAACCTTGTCACATTGATCATGGTTTCTAAAACTGTTGCTAAGATCTTCTTCACTGCCAAAAATTCTGTTTTGGAATTTTCCACCCTTCTCCCCCCCCCACCCCCCCCAAAAGGTGGTGCCCAACAGTTACAAAAAAAAAGTTAAAAAGTTCTTTTTGAGCTCTCAGCATTGAGATATGCAGAAACTATCTACTTATTTCTTTATGTGGCAGGCCTCATAGTATCTGTGAGAATGAACAGAACACCTCCCACCAGTCTGATATGTAATTATTCTTAATTAATCAATTTTAGTTGTCTTGTCAGCTTGTTACCCTGCATGGTCATGGTTTGACTGTTTCATCCTGTTCAGAGTCTCAGGTCTGGCACTGGTTTCAGTGTAGTGTGGGTGTATGAGGACCAGATGCAGGACAATACTTTTGCATACCATGTAAACTCTGCTTTTAGGAAGCTGGCTGAGAAAGAATACAGCAATCGACCCTTTTTGTTCAGAATCCTGTATGGTGCTGTTACTACAACCAAGTCAGTTGGTGAGGTTTTTAAATACTTTGAAATGATTTACATTTTTAGTTGCAGCCAAAACCAGTTTTCTAATTGAAATACCTTCAGGATGCAACCCAAAGTAGGGAACAGCTATATTTGGTGATGGCACAATTGTTAGCATTGCTTTTCTCAGGTTTGAAATATGCTTACACAAAGAAAATGGAAGCATTTTGCTGACAATATTTGCTAAGCATTTTCCCAGCAAGAACCAAAATTACCAAGTCCCGATGTTGTGAGTCATAAGTATGACTTTCTAATATTTTTTTTTTTTAGACCAGACTTCTCAAATATATATCAAAATAAGTTAACCTCAGAGACAACTTTACTTTGGGCTAAACCAAACAGATACTCAGCAAGACTGAACTGATGATGCTGTTTATCAACATTGTTATTGTAACTGATCTGTGTTGTCTTATAAAGGTCACACCTATGGATCAGTGTTTTGTGGTAGGCACTGAACAAATGTATGACAAAACGATAATCTTCAGAATTCCTCTTAAAGTAGTGAAGGATTCAGGTTTTGTTCTTAAGATGTCTAGAATTTTCAGGTGGCTCTGACTTCCATGTGGGACCAGGACCTTTAGAAGGCATAACAGATAACCACTGCCATGTGACAATCAGACAGTTACAAAATCTTTAGTAAGGTGCTCATATTGTTTTTGCTGATTTTTGAAAGTAGAAGAATCAGATTTATGATCATAATACCTTCAAGTAAGTTTGGAATCAGCTTCTGGTGGGAGCTATGCCCTGTTCTATCAGAAAATAGAGGAGATAGTGGGATAGTAGACAAATGTGATGATGCTGAGAAGCACCTTTGAAAGAGAAGACCAATGGCCAAGAACTGGCATTTGAAAATGGGGCCAGACCTATTCTCCTTATTTTCAAGACCTGAGATGGAGAAGATCAGAAGTATGAGAGATGGATGACAGAGTGCTGAAAGAGAAGTTTGCCAGAGTCAAAATATTTGGCTGTGAAATGGCATTCTCCTACTACTTTTCCCATTAGAAAATGTGTGAGAATCTTTAAACCAAAAAAATCTACGGGAAAATGTGAAAGAATTACTAGAATTTCCATGGAAACAAGCTGTGTTACATGAATTAGACGTTGCCAAAACGTGTGCATTGCCTGAGCCTTAGTGCTCCTGCCACCCTGAGCCTCTGTGCATGTTATCAAGGACAAGGATTTTCTGGTGCTCCTCTCTTTGATGTATAATCCCAGCCTATACTAGCTTTTCCTATGTGTACAGTTCTCCTGCTGGAGCCCCTTGTAAAACAGCCTTGCAAAATATGTTCCCAGAGGCTGCTGTCTCCTGACTTTGTTTTCCCTTATTCCAAACACTGAAATCAAGTTAGAGGTTCCTGAAGTATCACAGTTGCTTCTCTAATAGTATGCAGGCTTGAGCAGTCAAGTATGTTGCTTTTTACAGACATGTATGGATATATAGTTGTGTGTATATAAACCTGTAATGAAGTGAAAATCTGGAGGCAATTTTTCTGTGGCAGACCTGTGTAGACAGAGTTACTCAGAGAGCTGCCACGGAGGGCAGCGCTGCTGAGGTGAACGTGCGCAAGTCCTGTTCCATCGGAACAGAGCGAAAGGTTCTCTACGTGAGTTCTTGGAAAAGCTGTAGAGCTCCCCTGCTAGGACATTTGTTAGTAGTCAGGAGAGGAAAGAGTTTACAGGTTAAGAGCATGAGGTTAGTTTTCCGCCATCTGACCTTTCTCACATGCCAGCACAGAGCAGCTTTTCTGTAGCATCAAAAGATGTTATTGTTTGTCAGAATAACTGTGCTAATAAACCCTCTTATACAAGTGTATCTATTATGTTATAAAAAGAAGTGCGCTGCTATAAGCAGTTGTATTGGTGTAACTACATTTAAACTAGGCCTTCTTTCATCATCACAGTCTGTAAAAATTTGCATTTCTAATATATTCCACTGCTTTTCAGCATTACCTGGGTCCTACCTTAACGTGCACCATAACAGCAAGTGACAACGGTTCTGTAAGGTACCAGTGGAAGAGGGATACAGCTCTGGCCATAAGGCTGTTAGTTACAAAGATTTTGGGATGTGTATCATCCAAAGTTGTTGGTTTTTTGCTTTTTATTTAAAATCTGTAAGTTGTTGTGTTCTCATCTTTTATTACTGTTACTCTACATGTAATAAAGCTGGAATCAAGTATGTATGGTCTGACATGCATCAGTGATCTTCCTGGGATCTGGTTTGGAGTTAATATTTATTCATGGATATTGTCCCTGGTCTGTGTGTGGTAACAGAATGGTCTCAGACTGTTGTAGTACAAAGCAAACTGGGTTTGCATGAATGCAGGCACTTATCCGGTCATGTTCATCATGTTCCCCATGAATGAAGGTAGGACTATGCTGCCGTTGGAGAAATCACTGTGCACCTCACATTAAAGGCTTGATTTTCATCTGGTTAAGGAAGTGTAAGGCTCATGCCAGGGGATATTTTGTGTGTGGATGTTGTGTATTTTGGATACAGATTCATCTTTAGAATATTTCTTAGAAAAAGTGGCTGCAGAAACAAACAGTGATGTGAAACTTTGCAATCAAGTTAGTGAAGTGATGTAAAACTTTGCAGTCAAAAGCCAAACTCTTACTGAAAAAAGACAAAACCAATCAGTGAGAATTTGCAATTACATGCTTTTTCTATATACCATATGTTAATTACAGTTCACAGCTTTGATGTACTAGGTTGTCCACCTTAAGTGTGTAGATAGGCACTTATCTCACTAAGGAATTGGCTTTTTTCTTTCTTTGTAGGATTGATTCATATTTCTTTGTAGATAAGAAAGAATATCTGTGATGTCTAGACATTGTTGTTTGCAGAAAAAATGTAGAACTAAATCTTCCTACACTTGGTGATTTGTGTTACAGCATATTGCCTGCTGTAACTGTGCCTGGCTGGGGTTCTTGCTGTTGTGAAGAATAACATACTAGAATTTCATGCTAGGAGCTATTTCTGTTTGTTTCTGCTTGAGTTTTGGGGTTTGTTTTTGTTTTTTTGTTTTTTTGGTTTTTTTTTAACCAACCACCTCTCATGTAATTTTCTTTATAAGAAGTGTAACAAATGTGTTTTATAACATAAATGTATTTGCTGTTGTTTGACTGACTCTTCAGTCACTGTATTCACTTCTGCTTCTTCTGCTTTACACTAAAGTTTACCATAATGAGCAGCTCGGAACAGTTTACTTTCTGAAAAACAAGTGACTCCTGGTAATGCTCAAGTGTGGTTTTTAACATTCCAAAACCAGCAAATACTAAAATACACTATTTTTTCCAACCTGAGCTTCTAAATAATAGAATATGGATCTGGCATCAAGACATGCTGTTTTGAAATGTGTATGAAATAGATCTCTGATGAAGAGGGAATTTGAGAAATACTTCTTTAAGAATTCTGGTGAGATACACAAACCACCTTCTGTAAGCTCTCTGAACGTAACTAACATGCTGCTCAGTTTATTCAAAAAGGACTGTAAATTCTGGAAGTTTTGACTTGATATGTTTGCAGGTAACATGATTGATGTGTAACTCTAGAATGAAAGGAGTATTTAGAGTCTTGGCTATCAGTTCACCAGTTCTTATTCCTTAAACAAAGACAGGTCAGATATTAGTCTTGTCCTCTGTAAGTGTTAGTTTCTGGCTTCATCCTATGAATACAGACATATGTAAACTCAGAAAATATTCTAATGCTTGACTGTCTATCGATTACTGAATTGGGAAAAACAGAATAGTGGAGGGGGGCTAGCCTATCTGTCACAAGATTTTTTTTTTTTCATAACTTCTCAGAGGTATATCATATTATAAATGCATTAGAAATGTTTTGCTCTGAGGATATGTAGCATTCCTATAAAGGTTAAATCAATAAAAATGATTTGGCCACATTCCTAAGCATGGCTAGAACAGGTAGCCCGTTGTTTAAGGTACCCTTGAATTTCTGGATCAGATTATTATGGTGCAGCAAAAAGGCTTACTAAAGGCTTCTTACTGTCTGCAGACGTTCTGTGTTTCTATGTGAAGATATCGTCAGCCCTAAAAAAACCTTCAGATTTTCTTTGCTGCTGAAAAAAAAGAGCATTTTTATGTGTAGAGGTCTCAAATGTTGTGCTGTGTGTGCTGTAAGTTTTAAAGGAAGTTTTGCAACAAGAAGGGGTGAAGACACATCAGTAATTGGTAACAACCAGGTATGTAAAGAAGAGAATGAGACATCTTTTAAATCAGTGTTGAGACTAGTAAAATTGTTGCCCATTTAAGTAGCTTTATTAGTTTGCCTAGATTATTCTTCTTTTATGCATATCTTCTCAAGGGGAATAGCCATTATTTGATGTATGTTTACTATATCTAGCCAGTTCAGTAAGCAAGTAAGATTATGAAATGTAATGGTAGAAGACTTCAAACAACTGTTAGTTCAAATTTGTCTAACTTTATACAAAGCTGATAAAAATTTAGTAGCTATTAAATAGTGTTTATTCCATACATCTGGTTGATTTAGTAGACAGAGCTGGAGTCTGACAGTAGACTGTTTTTGTAGATTTAGTGCATTTTAAAATCTTTCAGGTATGTTGAAGAGCTACTGTATATTATTGTTAGAGGGCAGATTTGTGTCTTACGGTGGGTGCATGTGCTATGCATCTACACTTCTGACATTTTTATATAGGTTTTATGGAGCACAAGCTTACTGTAAGAACATGTCACTAAGATTAGAGTTCAGATTCAATGGGTATTTTAAATTTATTTCACTCAGTCTCACTGTGCCCTTTAAGAATGCTGGAACTACAAACCAGTGCCTTTTTATCTTTGTTTCTTCCTTTTTAATATTTTTTTAAGTGTGAGTGAGATTATATTATTTTTGAGTTATATAATAAAATGTGAAATCGTGAAGAGTAATTCTGATGATAAAACACAAAGCCCACACTACTGGTAACTGGGACTTTATGTCTCAAGATGTTTTTCAGTTGTGACAATTTGATCAGTGAATTAACCGCACATCCAGCTACACACATCTTTGATCAGAATTGGAACATTCCAGCTCGTGTGTGTCTATGTGAGCTGGCTCCCTCGAGTAGGTTTTACACATGTGCACTACACATGTGCCTTGAAATTAGTTGGTAAATTAATATTATAATTCAAAGTAATAAAATTACACTCTTTCAAGCCTTTGTTTTCTACCTAATGAGTGTTACTATAACTTATCTTTTTATCTGGGCTAGCTCTAGTCTTCATTTATTTTAAGATGGATTAATACACAGTTAGGTAGCTCAGCTCTAATTAAGATTTTGCTTTTGTCTTTAAAGGTAATATTAAAATTTTACTTTAATGAGCATAGAACCCCGAATTATTACAAGGTCATGACTGAGTTAATTGCCATCCAGAATAACAGAGCCTGATTTTAGGTCCTTTTCCTGAAATGCTCTAAAATTAAAAGTTGTTCTAGCATTTGCATATGCAATACACAGTGGTGCATTAGAATGAAACTGTTCTTGCTCCAGTATGAAAATGATTTGCACTGTGGAAGATAACTTTCTTCCCATTTGATGCTAAATTAATTTTTTTTTTTTTTTTGTTACGTAGATGTTTTTTTATCTACAAATGACTGCACGTTTTCTGAAGGTTGGTTTCTTCAATAAAATGAATATAAAGAGTGTAACTTCTGAATTTATTTTAGTGTTTCTGTTTATGCTGTTTAATCAGAAAGGAGGAAATAAAAATATGCTGAATAGCAAGAAAAATATAGCACTTAGTTTTGAATGTACAGAGTTGGATGTAAGAGGGGTGGGAAGGAAGCAAAGTGAATGCCCTTTAAGCAGAAAATCCTTTTGGGAAAAGAGAACATTTTTACTGGAGTACACTAAGGTACGGCACCTAAGTAAATAGTCGCTGCTTTCTGGTCCTGTCAGTTTTAAATAAACCGTTCATTGTTATGGCTTGGTTATTCCACAAATACCCAAACGCAGCGGACTTAAACTTTGATACCACTGATTGGAAAAATGCAGATGATGAACTCGCTTAGTGTGAATTTATATGGATGGTATTACTCAGAGGAAATAAGTTTTGCAGATTGTGTTAGGAAGTAAATATACTGCGGGCTCTAAGTACTCTGTCGCGGAGCTGCTCCTGTGCTCGGGTTTTGTACAATAGCTGGTAGAATTAATTCATCAAGCTCTTGTTAATACAAGAGTCACTAAACTAGACCAGATGTGTCCCTTCAGTGTTACAGAGCAAATGTGACACTTCTTTTTTTTCCTAAAAGCTTTCTACTTAAAGGTGAAGGACTCGCAGTTGAATAGATGATGAATTTGAGTGAAAGTTACTCTTGGAATTTATACAGAAAATGCTGCAAGGACATAAGTATCACAGCAGTTCAGTACTATGGCTCACCTGAAGGGCTTTTGGAGACATGTTAAATTAAAACAGCAAATTCTGACAAGGTCCTCAGAAGTTTTAATTATTTAAAATCATATCTTAAAATGCCTTTTAATTTCCATTGAATCCTGTTTAAGTCATGTAAAATTATTCTTGCTGGTGCTACATGAAGGTTTGTGCTTATAGTAAATTATTGATGTATTGTAGTATTAATACAAAAACAGAGTTGTGGAGTATTATCAGCTCTCGGCAGAACAACTCTGCTTTTGTATCGGGGCTGTTTCCATGTCACTGTGGTGTGCCTTTTTTTGTGAGCCCCTTCAATGGAAATATGTTGCACTGTGTCAAAAACACCAGCTGACCTGCAAATAAGGCTACTTGGGCTAAAATGTGTGTTTTCACTTTGAAAGTTGAGGTGAGTTAGGACCGGCCAGTCTGATGCCCACAAAAGCAGTTTCTCTCCTCGTGGGACTGTGGGAAGCAGCAAGAAGGTACAAAGGGACTGACTCTGGACACCTCTCTCTCATAAATTTTATCCAAGTAGTTTAAAACCAATACTTCTGGCTTCTATTATTTCACTACAAGCACTAACACTTATAATTTATGTAGAACATTGTGATAGCATTAATAAATATAGTTTTTAACAAATATTAAGACAGGACCCTGGCAAGTTCCTCCACTGCACGTTAAGAAGATACGTGAAGAGTGGCAAATGTTCTTTGGGTACTGCTGGCAAATCTGAATGCAATAGCACATTCTCCTTTACAGCTTCAGTGCTAGGGTGGAAAATATTGTACCGATAGAGAAGTCTTCTAAATTTACACTATTGCTAGTTTGATGTTTTTAACTTGAATTTCACAGTTTTAGAAGTACGAGTTAGTAGGAATTAGAGGCTTGAACTGTATACATGTGTGTGTTTGCACATACACAGCTCATTAACCTTTCTAAAAAGAAAGAATACCCTGTTCTAATACCACACATGGATCCATTAAAATATTGTGTGTTTTTAACTCTGTCTTTTCTGATTTGTATTTATATGAATTACAGGTCTTTTGAGGGATTAACACTATCTGGTAGTCAGTGTACTTAGGCGTAATTATTTATCTGTATTGGTTTTCCTTGATGAAAAAATAAACAACCCTTTCTTTTGCTTATGTGTATAGGGTCATATATATTAAATGTATCTGACAGAAATTCTGTTCAGTAATTACTAATGACTTGTAACATCCCCCTGCTCCGATTTGTTCCAGCAGAGCCACTGCACCCAGCATATGGTGCTTGATGTATATATGTGTGTTCTTATAGATGCAAATGCATCTTGTTAGTGTTAATTTTCATTGTGATCAAGGCCGGGTCCTTTTCCTCTGCACAGTATTATATTATGTAACTGGCAGTGGCTCTGTCTTTCTGTTTCAGTAAACCACAGAGTAGATTTAGATCTAAGATATCTGACCATGAGGGATAAGTAAACAATGGTTTGGCACACTTACGGTTCAAATAAATTCTGGGGAAAAGAAATGTATGTAAGGTCATCAGCTTTTAACTTTCCTTAATCAAGAAAATGAATGATAATAAATTTTAAGTCATTATGAAATGCTAGCAGTTCTGATGAAATATAATATGTGAAATAAGCTGTCTGTCAGAAATATAGGAATCATATTTGAATGAATTCCTGCCAAAAAATTTTGCCATTAGGTTTTTAGCTATAATCTATTAAAACTTAAAACTATTGTTAATTCCAGAACTGCCTGACCTTAATGAATATGGCATTTTTAAGAGACAGCAGAAGAAACTGTTTCTACCCTTTACTGTAAAACTAAAGGTAGTTTTATTAGAGATGAAAAAATATTCTTAAGGAAAACTGTTATGAATACAGTGGATATTATACAAAAATACTTACTTTTTAAAACACTCTGTGTACTTAAAGGAGAATATAGCCTTTTTCCTTTTAATCTTATGCTATCCTAAAATTAATTTTTACAAATAAAAACATTTAATAAGGAGTAGGTTGTGCAAAATAATTTAATTGCTCTGATTAAAATGACTTCAGCAGTTCAAGAGAGTCAGGAGAAAACCTATGGAGTTTTCCCTCCTGGGACAAGTTCCTACATGAAATAGGAAACTTAAAGCTGTACGAAGAACAGTACACAGTATGGTAATAAGTAGAATAAAAAAATATATACAGGAAACGGATAGGTGAATAATGGAATTTTTTTTTATTGGAAGTGTTAAACTGTTTTACGATACAGTAACCTGAGTTTATTTTGTCTTTGTGCTCATCTTTGAAATATTCTCTTTCGGGTGTGCTTTTCAGTATGCTAAGTGGCAGGTCTTATATTTATTTGTAGAAGAGAGCGTGTTTATGTAAGGAAAGCACTCTTAGATTTAGGCTTTATTAACTTAAAAACAAAAACACCTGAGAGCAGAAGATAGACCTCCTTAGCCTGTTTCCCATAAGATTTTAGAAGGCAGTTTGGAATGAAGATATCTGATAGAAATGAAAGCTATTGTATGTAATGCGAGCACAAATTAATTTTGTCGATAAGAATAGATACTTGTGGGGGTTCTGTGGTGGGGGAGGTAGATGTTTTCTGCATTTTGTGGGTGACTCTCGTCTCTGGATGAAAATCTGTGGTTAATTCCTAAGTCTGGCAGAATTTCCAAGGAAAATCTCATTGAAATGGCACACAGTCTATTAATTTATTTCTGAGTATGCCTATTAGAATAAATGTTGCATTTATTCCATTTAGGCAATTTTTTTTAAATCTTGAAAATACAGTTTTATGTTTGCCTGTTGCAGTTTCTTAACTGCTTGTGTGAAACTCGGGTTCCCTCAGTGCTGAAGTTAAGACCCTAAAATGCTTCAGATTTTACCATCTTAAGCTCACTATTTATCTTGAGGCTGACTTAATTAAAATATTATATACTCTAGGGCATATTAAACATGGCAATTTATTGTAATTCTTATTAATGGAGTGTATTTAATAAGTTTTCAGAACCAACTCCTTCACCTACAACACACAATGATTTTTATTGGGTACATAGAGGGAAACGTGCAGATGATTTTCCTGATTTTCAGGAGGTGCCCAGCACTGACAGCTGCTCTTGGCTCCTGTCGTATCCAAGCAGGAGAAATGCCGGTGCTCAGCACCTTTGCAGCTTGGCAAGCACGGGATAATTCCTCCCTTCCCTCTCTGCTTCAGTTTCCGCAGGAGTGTGCTGGACTCGAGCATAAAATAATGCCAGATTCTGCTTGTATCTTCAGCTTTTTGCATTAAGTTAGAGTTTCAGAAAGTATTTCTTGCTTGCTATTCATGTTGTTATTGACGGTGTCTGCCACAAGGTGTGACAGTCCATAAACACAGTTATTATCTGTCTCTCCTGAACTGTCTGCACTGCCTGGTTTGCATCTCTTGCCAGAATTATCAGCTTCTTTATTTTTCCCTTTTTAGTTAAATGGGTGCAGTATTAGATGTTTGTTATTTGCTTAAGGCTGCTCTGAGCTTCTTGTTATTCGTAAAAAAAGTAAAACTCTCTTCTGAAAGCAATCAGGAAAATAAAGGTATAAGGTGCAATTTTAAGATTAATATTAGTCTGACCATGACCAAGAAATCACACAGCTTGAGAGGAATTTCAGTATTATTGTTATACTCTTAATGTGGGGTGGCAGAGCCTTTAAATATTTCTGGTAGAGTAGTTAATACAGCATGGAAGTTTGATATTTGTACAGTTTGTAAAGGAATTTGAGGTGTTACCCTATTTTGACTTCAGTTTTCAAGTATGCACTGGTGCATCATTAATCATAGGAAATGCAAAAATAAATAATATAGTCCCTTTGGATTTTTCATGTGAATACTTACCTTTTCCTTTTTTTGTATATACAGTTGAGGTATTTAGGTAACCCCTAACCTTTTGCTTCAACAAGGAGGTACAGTATAAAAATATTACCACAGTCTTCATATGAGCAGTTCTCTCTAAGAAAACCTCTAGATGAATATTTATTGAAAAAAAGCAAAGTTGCAATACAGAATGACTTAGCTTGGCCTGAATATTATATTTTAGACCACCAGTGAATAAAATTAAAAGCACATGGATTTTGAATAACTAGAAAAGGTTGTAATTGATTAGCACTGCATGAAGGTATTGAAGTGGAGTGAGTTTTGATTTGTGAATGGTTCTATTCAATAGAGATTAATCCTGTATGTTTGATAAAATCTTAGTGCCCCTAATGAGATAGGGGTTTGTTTTTTTTTTTCTCTCTCTTCCAGTTTATTTAACCATCAGCTACTCTGATACTCTCCTAACAAACTGGAACATTTTAATCTTACTGAGTTTTACTTCAGCGTAGTTGATTTAAGCAATGTTGGCTATTAATAGTTCATTTGAGATAGCTAATTAAACAGATCAGTGCATTTTGCTGCCTACAAACCCTGTAAGTGGTGAAGTGCAATCCTGCAGGGTTTGGAGCTTTCAGATACTGACAGCCTCTGTGTGAAGCTGCAGCTTTCTTGGTGCACATGAAAATACTCGTTCCTGTGTAGTTTTCAGTATTATTATTTTTTTAATTTTGGTATTTTAAATTATATTTTATGCAAAGAGCAGTGATGCCTGAGATTTTGCTTAGCATTCACTATAGTATAAATATATTAAACAGGGCTGGAACATACAGAAAACTTCTGCTTTCTATACACAAATAATCACAAAGGATTTGTCTCTCTCGTATCAGTATCCTAATTAAAATAAAAAAAACTCCATAAGATTCCTTATGGAGTAAAGCAGTTCAGAATTGAAATCTACAAAAGGTTTAAGATTTTTTGATTAAGATATTGAGGAGTATTTTAATATAAGCAGAGTAAATTTTTTTTGTTGTTAACTTGAAGACTTTGGATTTTTTGTATCTGTATTGCGATCAGCTTCCAGAAATTACGTGTGAAATAGTTGATTGAATTATCAGCTAAACTGAGATCGTGTTTCCTTTTTTCAGTGAAATCCTGCTATGGAGATGCATAGAATATAGTTGAAAATGCCTTTTCCCTTTTTAAAATTGTAATTGTTGTTGGAGGCATTTCAGAAGGAGTTCAGTCTCTGAAATACTTTGAGTAAATGATGTTTCCAAAATTTTATAATAAATATGCTGGGGTTTTTTTTGTTTTGTTTTGTTTTGGTTTTTTTTTTTTTTTTTGCATGGTGTTTATTTTGAGCCCTTTTTTTCCTTCAAACGCTATGGATGTGAATAGAATCGCCTTTGCTGGTTGAAATGAATCCACTTAGATTTGAAAGCTTGAGAAGGTTTACACAGGCTTGATGCACTTAAAACCTGTGTATAACTGGCACAAGGTAGAGATAATCTGGATGTGAAACCCAGAATGTAGTTAATTCAAATGTTCTGAATTGGACAGGAATATATATGTTTGCATGAACTAGGAAAGGATCCTTCCTCTTTGCTGCTCTTGTTTTTCCCTTTCAGATGAAGTTGAAAACACGCAGACAAAAACGAGTGGAATAAAAACTTTCAGGAATATGGTTAACGGCACAGATTAGCAACTGTGCGGGCTAATCACAGCGCTGTTTTCTTGCCCTGTTATGATTTGTCATTATGTTTCATCAGTTCAGTCTTTCAGAGAAACAATTAAGGAATAAGGTAGAGATGGGAAGAGAAGGACAGTACAGAAAGGAAGAACAGATCATGCATTCTGAGGTGCTGCGGCATCACTGAACGGCAAATTGATGAGTAGCTGGCTTTTTTTTAAAAATAAATTCTGCCTCCTTTTTATAAAAGTGGATTTTCCAAAATTTTGATTTTAGCTAGAATACATTGCTTACACGTTGATAGAGCTGATGAGATTTTGTAGTCCCTTGCACCTATTGTTTGTGTCCAAAGTGAAATTCAGGTATCCAACCCTATTTAGTGAAGTTCAGGAAAAGTATTAAGCACAGTATCACAGTACTTCCCACTGGCTTTAGGAATTATCAGAAGTAGGTGAATTAAGCAGTCAGACTCGGTGTTTTGATAATTTTAGCCAACTAAATTTCTTCTAATCTCTTTTGGAAGTAAAAGCAAAAGAAAGTCCCTATACATGTAAACTGTATTTCCTGTTGTAAACACTGGGATAATGTGGTCTGGCTACGCTTCTGCTGTGCTTTGCTCAGACACCAGTTTGGGTAGAAAAGCTGCCCTGCCGGGTCTGTGTTTGCATTTCAGCTCAGTGTTGGGGGTATTACAGCTGCATGACCAGCCACAGGTCATGTTATCTCTTCTGGTATCTATAGGTCATATATTAAATTGGTCACCCTCCTGCAAGAAGCAATTTCTTCATTTCTGTTCCTGTACCCGGTCTTAGAGCTTATTCATGTGCTAAACTGGGAACCAGTCAAAGCGTGTGAAGTAGGAGGGGTAAAAGGCACCCCAGTCATCAGTTCACTGCTGTAATGGAGATGTATGGAAATGGTTCTAGCATTGTTGTTTTTCATAAAAGGGGGTCAAGGGAGGGAAAGAAATAGATTTAGCTACGGTCCCAACATAATTTCAACATGATGGACACCATTAAGAAAATCTTGTAAGTTTTCACAATTTTTTTTTCCCTAAAGCTTTCAGAATTTTCAGTTCATCTGCCTGAACTGCCTCAGTAAAAGATGCTTTGAAAAAAAATTGTGACTGTACTTCTTTCAACTCATCAAGCATGACTAGAATAAAGCATTTTCCAATACACTTGAAAATATAACTTCATTTTACTTGCAGATAAATCACTTCAAGTCACATTCGATTCTATTTAGTATTTGTGAGGTGTCTCTACTGATTTTGAGTCTGTGTCTGAGAAGATGAAGCTTTTCAAAGTAAGCGAAGATAGAGGTGCAACTTTATATATATTTATGGGTTTTATGAGCATTTATATGTACAGTGCATATAAATAATTACCTCACTATATACATATATGATTTCTTAAAGGAATCTCTGTTTACACTTCAGAATATTGAAGTAAATATTTGGCAGTGCTCTTCTACAGGGATTTTTATATCCCACTTTCATTTAAACTTAAAATTCAGCAGCATGTTAGATCATGTATTTTTTATTTCACAGCTTAATATTTTCATGCATGAATGTTTTGCCTTGTTCGTAATAAGTGTAATGAGACGAATTTGCTTTTACAATTGAATATATTATCAAACAAGCTTTGCTGTGAAATGAGGGCAACTGAGGACTAGAAAACTGCAGATTTACACTGATAACTTCATCTGAGATATATGCTTAAAATTAAGATGCCTGGAACAATGATAGGGCATTTTTGGGTAGGGTAGGGTACAATACGCTACACACTGCTCATTTTCATCAGGTTTAGAGAGCAAGCAGTCTGAACTCCAATGATTTAAGTCTTTTATAGTGTCTTTCATTAACCAGCCATGGTGGATACATCTAAAAGTGTTACCAGAGTTCTTAATGAGACTTTGTGTGTTGCTTTAACTCACTAATTACTTTATCTTTTGCCCTAAGATAATATTAAACATTTTGCTAGATCTCATCAGACCCTTTTGAATTCATGCAGCTTCACCTTGACTCCGGTGACAGCTGAGCACACCTGCTGTCAAACACTAAGGTCTAAGCCACCGATTTCCCTTTGCTCAGCTTGCCAGCTAACTAATTTGTCCTTAAATCTGCAGAAGTTATTTACAGTTATTTGCCCCCCCAAAAGGAAACCCCAAACAACCAGGTATACTATTTTAACATTCTAACATCCCATTCCCATTCAGCATTTTTTGCTTAGATAGCTACAACCAGCATTGTTCAAAGTAACAGAACTCTCGACAGCGGAAAACAGAAGCTCAAATATTGCAGCACTTACCCCAAAAGAAGTTTTGCTGACATGGTGTCACTGAACTGAACAGGCTGTTTGATGCCATAGTCCCTCTCGGTTCACGCAGAGCTTTCACCTTCTGGTGTAAATACTTCTTGGATCCTCAAACTGAAAACACAAACCATAGCCAAACCTTGTTTTAGTTTTGCTGTGTCCCTGGATTGCATAGACTCTGTAGTTGGTTTTTTCCCTGTCAAAAAATTGTGTAGTGCTGGTAACATGTGAAAAGCAAGGAAACAAAACAAAAAAAAAGGAGAATGAGCAAATATTTGAAGGACCTACTATTACTGCATAGACTGTGGTTAGAGAGCACTTACTGACTCTGTTGGTCTCAGTGGCTGGTAGTGACCTGCGGAGATTAACCATTTAAAAACCAGAGACTTCTTTGCTGTCCTCCTGGAGAAAGTTTGCACCGCACTTGTGGTTCTGTGGTTGTTTGTGAGGCGAATGAAGCATTCACACAATCCAAAAAAGCAAAAGCTTTAAAACTCCTTTTTTTTGCAAGCACTGTTACTGGAGCGAGCGAGTCATGTGGCTGTGACATCAGAGGACTCCAAGTAGGACTGCCTACACTGTGGCTTTTTCTTTCTCTCTCTCCTTTTTTTTTTCTTTTTCTTTTTTTTTTCCCTTATTTTAATTTTTTTTTTATTTTTTTTTTATATTTTGACAAAAGGCCCGTGGTAAGGCCCTTCCTGGCATCCAGAGGAATACAGCTTTTTAATTTTTGTGACTCATGAGGCTTTGGAGAGAGTACAAAATGCTGTAAGAGCCCAAACTTCTGTACAGTTAAAGCATATGGACAGCAGAACTTTATTTGTACTCTCAGTTCAGGTTCCCCCCACTCTTCTTCCCCCTCCTTTTTTTTCTTTTTTTTTTTTTTCCCCTTCCATTCCCTCTCCCTCCTTTATTATTATGTCTGTGGAAAAGTGAGCAAAATTGGCACAAGTGGCTGTGTGAAATTCTGAACAACAGTGATGATTTACAATAATTTACATCTTTGGATTGTATCACGATCTTGGGTCTGCTTCATATTTGCTGGGTGGCTGGATTCCTTCTGTTTTACTTTTTCTCCTTGTCGTCTTACACTTGTGAATCTGTAACTCATTGTAAGAAACTTTACCTTTCCTAAGGTTTAGTAGCAGGCTGCTTGTTGGGGTTGTGTTTTTCACTGTAATTGGCTGTCACAGAAGTGTTAGTCTGGGGATTCCTTTGCAAATCTTAAATCATGTCTGCCTTGCTTTACATGCCTTCAAAACTACTTGGCAGTTTTATGTGATGCAAATTAAGGGCAATTATGTTTCTTTTATATTTGGGGCAAAATATGTCATTTGGATATCATAACTGGTCGTGTGCTGCAGCCTGGGAGTGATGCTTTGGAATACCGGCACTGGGAGGATTTAACGTGGACGTTGTGTAACAGAGTGAGCTGGGAGGGTTGGGAGGTTTTGGTTGTGCTTACTTTAATTCCTTATTATAGTTCTGGTGTTTAAGGGAAATAGAACAGTCTTAAACTTTTGGGGAGACTATAAATAACTTCATTCACCAGTTAATGTTAACACTTAGTTTTAAAATGAAACATAAATTTGATGCATATGTAAGATTCAAATACTTAATATCATCTGTGTGCGTGTGTGTGTGATATTTTTTTTTATGTATTTAACATATTGTGACTTTGACTTTGATTGTGTAACATAAGCCCTGACTGTACCGGTACGGAGTGGGTTAACAAAAGCAGTATTTTTTTGTTTATAATAGAGGCTTTGAAATAAATTGCAAAATGCTGTGTGTAGTAAGGAATAATGTGCACAGACAGTGTGTATTAGTAGTCTTGATTTGCTCACTCAGATTCAGAACAAAATTGGAAACATCTTTGAGAAAGTATCTCATTTTTGCCTCTTTGGACATTATATCTAGAACTTTTCATATTATCCTGATTGTACCACAGATGCGCTGTTGTTTTAAGTTTTAGCTGAGTGAGTTTAAATTTTTATCCTTTTTTTTGTATTTTTTTGGGGACAGCAGAAGAACTGTGTAAAATATTTTCTAGATATCGTTCGGCGTTTATTTGTAAAATAAAATACATCTCTTTGATGCTGCCATCCCTCGTTTTACATTTCCTTCTTTGTCCTGAGCTTTTTCAGTTAGAAATTGGCCAGGAATGGTGTGATATGAATAGCTGGAGGTGTGGGTGGAGAGCAAGTTCTCTGTTTTGTGGAGATGGGAAAAATGAGAGAATTTTTCAGTAAAAAATAGATTGTTTTGATTTTTGGTATATAGTTATCAAAAAAACCATAAACCCTTGTTCATAAAAACTTCTTTCATAATAATTATTGTAAGGTAAATTGCATTGTTCTTCATTAAATACTTTGAGAGTTCTTACATGTTGCCAAACCTATAGAATTCTACCATAAAATGAAAAAGGAGTATTCTACAAAAACCCCATTCCACTTAAAAGTAAGGGTGATATTTAATTCTCCTATTCATGGATTGCTTTTATTAATGTTTTCCCTGCATGGTTAAGAACATCGATAAAAAATCTTAAGGGTATAAAAATAATAGAAGAATACTAATCTTTACATAGATTATATTTGTTTACATTAAAGTTTTTATCAACTTGCAATGCAGCAAAATCTTTTGGAGGTTGCTGTCTCTGTTATTTGTGGAATTCAAATTGTAAGCTCAGAGTTTTCAACTACAGTTAAACATTGAAGGTATTTATCAACTTCTATTTGATGGTAGGTAGGTGCAGTATTTTCAAATGATAGATAACTGTTGTCTTGATCTTAAATACTTGTTTCCGTTCATATGAAAGAAGTTGTTTGATTTTCAAAACTCTGCAGTTTAGTTTTAGTCATATCTTTAGTATTAGAATATTGAACTTCCTACAGAAGTCTGAATATAAAAATTTATTGCATTGAAATGCTGTGCTCAGGCTTTCTCCAGAATGGCTTTTTCATGCTTTCACTTGTGTATGCAAAGTTATTCTCTAATTTTGTTGCTGTGCTTTGATCTGATACCTTTAAGTTTTTTGGTTTTTTTTTTTTTTTTTACTTTTTCACCTGTTCAAATCAAGAGCAGTACAAAGAAGTCTTCATCTAGTAAAGCAAAAGCCATTAAAACCAGAAAACCAAATACTGTAACTGAGTAATCGAGATATAGTTTGTAAAAATTGTCACTGATAAAAATGCAGTTTTTTTAGTATTGAAATATTATAAAGCCAAAGTTTGAGACCAAATACCTGTGAAACTGGTGGCTTCTTTTGGTATAGTTTGCACTTCTGATGAAGCAGATACAAGAATCCTGAAAATCCACTGTGTAAACCAGTGTCTTGATTGTAGACTAATGCTTGACAGGCTCTTGTTTAAAAGGTAGATGTACAAAAATGGAAGTTCACTTCTGAGTTCCACAGGGGATGCTTTGAGTCCCAATTACACTTACAAAGGAAGTATTATGCTAAGGAATTGCTCTGGCAAACTACGAGCTTGATCTTTGATGACAAACGAAATCTAAAAGTCAATTGTAATGCAACACTAAAAGATAATTACATCTTTCACTGCTCTTGAAACGTGTTTTGGAACTTTTAAGCTATGCTTTATTTCCAAACATTTTGCCTTATGTCACTCAAAAGTTCATCCAGTGTATAAACAGTGTGATACCCTGCTGAAAGTTTATTTGTACTCAAATGTTTGTTTCTATGCTACAACTGGAATGATATAAATACTCTGCTTAGAGCAGTGTGGTGACAAACTTGTTAGATTGCATTTACTTACAAGTTTTACAATATAGTCTATAACAAAATGCTGATTTTTATAATTCAGAAAGTCCTGATACAGTTTCGTCAGATGCGGGTATTCACTGTAGGTGTTGCTAATGTATCTGTCTCCCCTAGAGCAGGTTTCTTTTTCTTTAAGTGAAACCTCTTCCCTTGGCTCTGTTTTTCAAACTGTGGACTAATTATAATTTTTAGAGGAAGAGAACTATGTTTTCTGATGGTTCACAGCCAATACATTTAAAATACTGTTTGATTTCATATACTTGCATGTTTTGGGAAACTTTTGTTGTTAGACTCAGGTATTTTGTAGACTTTTCATTGCCAACATCTCTCTGACAGTAGGGTATGCTGAGACCACTTCATACTAATCTTTTAAAGCAAAGACTAAAACTGCCTGTTAATTAAAAAAAATTGCAACAGCAAGGTTATTTCAGCATTCCTTCATATTAAAATGGGACTTATTGCAAGAGTAGCAGTGAGCATCTGTGTTACTGCTGCCTTTCTCTGCCTCAGAACCTTTTTCTAGGTAGGATATGGTTTGAGGTGGATGGTGCCTCGAAACACAGAGGGGGAAGAAAGTACTGGTACATTTCTAGGGTAAACAAGTGTTGTCTGTTTTTTCTACAGTGCAATCAGGCTACTGAAGATCACATTAAACCTTAAACTGAACTGTTGTTTAAATTATAAAGATGGTCATCTCTTAACCAGTGAGTACATCATGTAATAGCAAGTAGTCAAAAATTGTTTTCATTCACTTTGAGTTGCCAGTTCTCTCACTTCTTAGCATAGCAAAGTTGTTCTCCAGTGAAATAATCTAACCCCTGATGAGCCTTTGAATGAGGGGCTGCATCTTAATGGTCAAATGTGTCTCATCTTGATTTTTCCTGCTCAGACATTTTTTTGGACAGGCATTACTCTCCTTATGTTCCTATATCTTGTAGACTGTACAGCAACTGAGAAAAGAGTCCTTTTGATTAGATGCACTCATTCTAAGCAGTCAATATGATGTTTAACATCATCCTAACCTCCTAGCTGTTTTCTCCTGTCTGTATTTTTTTTATTTTTTTATTTTTTTTAAATCAACTTGCAGAAAATATGGGAAACTTGTCTCATATAACAGCTGAGGATGTGGCTAGGTTAAGGCAGGAAACTGCTACCCACAATGCAATGTTACATACACTACCACTTAATAAAATTTATTTCAAACATGCTACTGACAAAACCAAAGAAAAATAATATCCTAACTATGCTAGTTAGTACACTAAATATATCTAGGGAAAAGTGAAAGTAATCTCTCTAGAGCCTTTCCTGCCTCTAGGATACAATGCTACTAGTAGTTAAACCATAGCAGATCTCAGCAGTTAAAAGCAGTGACCTATTTTTAGAAAATATTCATATTTCTCTGAAAATTAATGATTATGTGCTTTTTAATAACAGTCAAAGTTATTTTATGCAGACAGAATTCAGATAAGTTCTCTTCTTAGATTTTTCTGGTTGGCAAAATACCCTCTTAGGTCATTGTAAGACTGGCAGCTTTTCGTGCTCCATCCCATTTTCACTGAATCTTACCTTTACTGTAGCCAAGCAGCCTTTTACCTCTCCTTCCCACTTTTAGGTTTGGTGTGAAAATATTTTCCATGTAATACGTGGGAAAGGAACTGAAAAGAGGAAAGTTCACCTTCCTCAACCCTGGAGATTTAGGGGTTCTAGTTGTTTTATTTGATTGCCTGCAATTTGAAGAGTGTAGTAATTTGTGAGAGGTAATTAATTAAGTTGAGTTCTAAGATAAATTTAATAGACTCAAATCTTCTGTGAATATTTCCAAATATCAGGTAGAGATACATATGAGGTCACTGATGCTGTGCCATAAATGCCTTGAAAATCTTGTTCTGGATATATTCTTGTTTCTGTTTGTTTTTAAATGCATGTATATTAAGGGTGATCCTCTTACAGAACATTTTTGAAGCGCTTGCCTCTCTAGTTAGAGAACACTTATCAAGAACAGCTGCTGTAGTGCTGTGGATCCTATCCATGGACTCATGGTGGTCTGCTGAACAACGTTCTTCAAGTTTGACAGGTGAGACAGAGACTCTCCAGTGCCACTGCTTTTGGATGAATCTAGCTGTGGTTGGAGAAAGTGCATCTTGCCAAAATATATGGGTAAGACCACACACAGTCTTTAAAATAGTTATTGTAAGCTTATTTTTAGGCAATATATGTCTTGACAGTTCTTTTATTTGCATGCCAGTTTCACTGCTGCTTATAGATTTTTCATTTATTTTAGTAATGGCAATTGCAGATTTAGATCTATGTTTGTAAAGTTTTTGCACAACATTTACACTGGAAAAATACAGACTTGCTACTTTCAAACCTCAGTCAAGATTGGAGAACAGATTGCAAAAATTATTAAGGCAGAGTATTTAAGCTCTTCAGATTTGGTGTCATTGTTTTTATGTTCAAACCCACTTTCAGGGGTATAGTTCAGCAATAAAAATTTGCTTCTGGTTTTAAAGTTATACCAATTTAGTAGCTTCTGTGCTTGTATAAGTCTGCAGCAATGTAGGTTTAGGACATGAAATTAGTTCAGTAAGTAATAAAAACGAAATTTTTTTTTTAAAATGGCATACTTATTAAATGCTGAATTTGGAATCTATATTTTATGTATAATTCCTGAACAGTATTTTTCATGTATATTTTAATATATAGAATATTCTTTGCATTGTAAGTGCCTGCTTCAACAGTTGGCTCCATAATGTGTATTTACAATATTGTATGTTTAACCATAGTGGAGAAGGGGGTTACACTCTGTAGAATATCTGAGTAAACAATACCCATTTGCTAACTTTCAGAGCAGATGTTTTTTAAATACCCCAAGAGAAATTAAATATAATACTGAAAAGGAATATCATAAACCATTCATTGGGTAGTGATGCTTAAAAGTTATGGATTCAGAATGACATGGTTTTTTTCCCTAGTTCTGTATTTTCCAGATTATCTTGCATAATTAATGCATGACTATTTCTCAACAAAACATTACTGAGTTTTTATTACTTAACATTGCATAGGACTGTTGTTTATAGCACTGGACTTTACAGACAATTAAGGAAATAGTCCCTGCCCTGAGGAATATACAATTAAATATATGCAGCCAGACATTTAAGAAAAGTATGAAAAAGAGGGAGGGGAAAAACCTCATTATAATGAACAACAGTAAAAAATAAGTGAAAAACTTCATGGGGAAGGGAGAGCAGTTAGTTGTAATTTTATTATTAACTTTCTCCACATATTCTACTATGAAGAGTATTATTTATTTGTGTGCAATTGGCTGGTCTTGTTTTCTGCTTGAACTTGAGTGTGATGGCTGATCATCATGGTTGCTTCTCTATTTTTTGAAAAAAACAAAACAAAAAACCAACCAACAAACCAAACCCAACCCCAAAACACTTCCTTATGCAGTGATTGCATGGGGAGTTACTTCTCTGCTGTTTATGATGCTTGCTTAAGTTTGAGATCCTCAGTCCAGTAAACAGTATTTTTTGGGAAAGAAACGAAAAAGCAAGATCAGGTATTTCCATGCTTTCTCCTGTTTCTGTCCATGTGGTTTTTTTCCTTTCTTTTTTTTTTTTTAAAGTATTTAATACCTGAATTTGCTACTTCTTTACAGCTTGTCAACAGTCAAAGCTTTCCCTTGTAATTAAAAATGTATTGTGGTTTTCTGTTGAAGAAGAGATCTGAAGACCATTCATGAGAAAAGAGAGTTGAAAAGAGGTTGAGAAGGGAATGGAAGGAATAAAATTGGAAGGAGGAGAGTTAAAAAGAAAATCTTGAGCTTTATTTTTAATGAGCTTTATTTTTAACAGTATGGCTCCCGTTTTGTAGTGAAGGAATACTGAAGGTGAGGAGAAGTGAAGACCTTGGAACAGGATGAAGAGCAAGAAGATGCAGCCCTTTTCATGGGGATAGCAGTCCTAGGAGAAAAGGCCGTGTGAACCCCAGTTTGCTCTGAAACAGCCAGTTCAGAAGTGCCTGGCTGTGCTCAGTGTGGTGTTGAGCTCCTTTGGAGGGAATTGGGCTGTCTGTGCATAGCACTTAAATGGCCTGTAGAGGTGTGCCTGAAGAATACTAGAACTTGAGGGATATTGAGAAGGGTATGGGAGATGTTTGTATGAGATTCCCAATGCCTGATGTGTTGTGTCCTGGAGAGTTGATTGATTTTTCACTCCAGGAGGAGAAACCAGGCAGCATTTGTAGACAGTCTGGTCAATGTTTTTCAGATAAGCAGGTGTCAGTTCTTTTTAATACACATTTTTTGTCCTGCTCTGAGTACCAGACTGCTTAGTAACTGAAGGGTGGTAACGGGGAAGAAAAATAAAAATGAATTGCAGTCATTCCTTCCACTCATACCTCTTCCTCCTCTGACCTTCCAACCCCAAAAGTGAGGAAGTCGGGCTGTTTTTAGAGAGACCCTGTGGTTAGGTTGCTAGAATCCAGACCTTTAGCTTGTAAGATAAATAATGCAAGCTTTGAGGAAATATTCTGTGTGGATAAGACAGTATATGTGTTGCATGTTAATACTTAGCTATTTTATCACTTTAACCATCTGTTCTCTTTAGATGGATAATTAATCATTTGTTTTAAGAAGATAAATCACTGTGTATACTTGTTGGCTCTATGAGGGAAGTGTCTAGTAAGCCCCCAAAGGAGTCAGTTTTTGTAGAGCACTGACAGTTGGGTAAACAGGATTCTTTTAACGTGGAGACCCAGCCCATAAATGAAAGTGAATTGTTACATTTCCATTTCAGAACGCAGAATTCCATTTCTGGGTCTGCTGCTTTGCTGTGTTTAGTCTGAGGGGTCAGAGGTGCTAAGTAGGACGAAATTCTGTGTTTTGGCACAAAATGATGCAGATGGACAGCCTAGAGACGGTTGGGTATTGCCTATTTGGGGATGAGTAGCTATGAATGGACACTTGTCACCTGAACTGCTTTTGGAGCTGAATGGCCAAACTCCCTGTTAGTGAGTAGAACAGGGGTATGTTGCAACAGGAGCACTAAAAGCCAGTGTTGTTGGAAAATTCTGTTGTAGTCACAGATTGATCCAGGCTGGAAAATACATACGTTTGCTGTATTTTCTAAATTATTTCCTGAGATAATTCTGGTTCTGGAGTGATGTTTCAGTTGCTCCAGGCCTTAAAACACTTTGGAATCAAGGCTATCACTGTCTGAACATTAGTTCAGGAATCAAAGCAATCTCTGTTTCAGGTACCTGCACATCAGAGAGCATGTTACTTGGTTAATATTTGCATGGAATAATTTGGGCATGGCATTTTAAAGAAATCCTTATTTTAGGTGTGTGGCATCTGCAATCTAGATTATTTCCTATAGGTTATTTTGTACTAAAATCCATTAGATTAGGTTGGCTATAAGAGTTCTGTCCTCTGTGGCACTCGTCTCCTTTGGATTCCGTAGTCTGTAATTGTGATGCCAGAGCAGCTCCTTGTAGCCAGACTCTTTGTGTATTTTGGGAACCCATGGGGATGTAAGGCTTGATGCTACCAGAACGTTTTTTTTAAGCTCAAGCAGTGCTCTGGGCATTTGCTGCTTTGCCAAAACCGATGCTGAAGGAAATGTGGCTTTTCGTGCGCCAGAGTTCATTCCCGTGACATGGGCTGCGGGGTTGGGGCCTCAGACATAACTGTAATCTCTGAAAAGTGTAAAATGTAAAACATTTATCTTCCACAGTTTGTGCCTCGTATGTCTACGTAGGTAGAGTATGTCTAATTTTAAAAAAGAATCTTCAGTAATAGTTGGGATTTGGGAATAGTGCAGAATATTCAATTTATTTTGTCATCGTTATCCTGCTTATTTTTAAAAATTGCTAATTGTCCTTTCTTCAAAGTCTTTTAAATTACTTTTTTTTTCCTTTTTAATGAACATCTAAATGTTTTCTTGCTTTTTAAGTCCAGTTTTGCCCAGTGTGGGTTTGAAGCAGCTTTGCAGCTGAATGTTTATATTTCAGTTTCGGGAAAAATGATACCAGTCTGTTCAGAAATGGAGTATTTGCAGTAGTAAGTGGCATCTTTACAAGCTAAACATAATGATCAAAGAGCTGAAGAAATAACAAATGTAGTTGTCTTTTGGACAAAATTACAATGGAATAGCCTTTGGTTTGTCATTTAGCTTCAGCATGATTTATTTTTCTTCTCTTTTAATTGAAGAACAAATCCAATTCATAACTGAATGCAATTCAATCTTCTCATTTTCTGATGTGGGTAGAAAATATCTGTTTTATCTGTGTATAGGAGCTACAGTAATTCAAGCTTTGTTTTTCCTTTTGAATAAGTGAAATAAACTGAAAAGACCCAGACATTATTATGCCCAGTTTTTTAGAATTCATGAATTTTACAGAGCAGTTACTTTTTGAGTGCTTTTCTGTTCTGCGCTCATCAGTAACTATTCCTAGATTGGACATGTGACAGATACACAGTAAAAATAATAATAAAGGTTTTCTACAAGGATGCTGAATTGTTTAGAGGCAGAATCTGAAGAACTTGCAAATAGAACTATTCCCAGCTGGTAGGGTGGGTTTGGGTCTTTTCCTTGTTTGTTTTGTTTTCTTTTGTTTGCTTGTTTTTTCTTGTATTTGTGTTCCTCTGCTAAAACAGTCAACTTAGCTAAACTCTATACTGGAAGAATAAGTTGATAAAGTTAGCACAGACAATCTAGAATTCAGGTTTCCAGTGACCCTCCTTGCAGCCCTACTGTACTTGGTACATTATAATAGTGTTAATTGATTGCATTTCTTTTTGTCATCTCTAGAACTCCCGACTCACTCTTTGCATGGAAGGAATGCTGCTCACTTCAGAGTTGGTTACTCAGAGATTTTCTCGTTACTGATTGCTCATTCTGTGGCTGTTTGCCATCTTTCCTGCACAGTGTTCAAACTCTAGTATGAAGAATTACTAACTTTCATGTGCTCTGCTGGCACGTCACACTATGAGAATACTTAACAAATGTTAATTATTTTCTTCACGGTACTCTTGGGAGAAATATTTTGCTCTCTGTGTCAGATATATAGCTTGGTTGGGGGTATGCAGAGAATAAAATTTAGAAAGTAAAAGACAAATATAATTCAAAACTTCTCAGTCATTCTCCAGTACACAGATAGGGGGTAATTTTTGTGAAAAGGCTTAGCTTGATCTCTACATCTTTATAAGTTTAACCAGCTCATTTTGTCAGTGCTGGATGTGTGAACTGCTAAAACCCAATACCATGGTTTAAACAAGGAGTGGAGAGTTATTGATCATGTCTGAAAAGGGGCACAGCTGAATGGAGTGTTCTGGTCTACTGTGATGTTTCTGTATTCTTGTACATGGATGAGCTTCATTGCTTGTGTTTTCTGAACATAAAATTGGCAGTTTGGTACTCAGCACGTCCACGTTTATGATCAAGAGCCAGTCCAACCTTTTATAGATTCCAGAGGAGACCAGATTTCATCACAATACTGGAAAATGATAGATTGAGGCTACAAGTCTCCATCACCTGAATACCAGAATCTTTGTGTGGCTTTAACTTCTGGCACATTGACTATGTAGTTGTTGGGTAACTTCCTGTTGAAAATAGATGGTTTTGTTCAGCTCTTCATGAGCCCACAGTCCTATTTAAGTCATTGTTACACTATATCTCCACTTTAGGTAAAGATTAAAAAAAACCCCAAAAACTGTGTTGATAGAAACAGGCCTTATATAGCATTAATAAATAAAGGCCTTTATTAGATGTCTAAACTTAGAATCTTAGAAATTTCAGTCCAAGCTCTGACCAGGGGTTTAGTGTTTTTTATTGGCTTTGGGTAGTTGCTTGAACTTGGCACACATCTGTCCTGGCTTGATTATTCCCTTCATTTACCATAAATCAGGAATGATTATGCTGAAGTTATTGCAATTTTATGAAAGTAAAAAATGTAAAAAAAGCAGAGAGAATGCTGTAGTGGTAAAGGGCTGTAATCTGGTGCTTGAGAGATGAGATTAGACTCCTGTTTGAATCATCAGGGCGTGAGGTAAATTGTTCTGTCCTTCACTTGGTCATCTGTAAAAAGTTTTGGTTTTTTCTCAAACACGGACAAATTTATTTTTGAGGGCTGTTCAGGTGCCAGTGATGAGGGTCATAGGAGTACCAAGATTAACTGAGTTTGCCTCTGCTGTGTTTGATAGAATTTTTAGTCCCGTGTACCTCTGAGAAATAGAGAAGGCTGCCTGATACTTTGCCATGCAAGTGAAGATTTACACTATTCAAATAGTTGAAATGCAAAGTAATACTATGATTGTTTCTTGTTTTGTCCACCAATCAGTGTTGAAGAATATTTGTTTCCTAGAATATTAGCATCTTTCAGTTGATTTAAACCCCTTAAAGGAATCTCCTGCAAGTTTTCTGATGCATTTCTTCCCACTGTCAAACTTAATATCCTGGGAAATGCTTGAGTTAGCTGAAGAAATTGCTAGTGGCTGTGGTACTGTGTGTTTGTGGATTTATGTTGCTACTGAGCCTGGATCTCTATGGAGTTTTTCAAATTTAAGAAGGATGCAGAACATAAGCAAGTGCTCTACTTAATCTTGTCGATTAAACATCACCATGGAGTCGTCAGGGTACAGTCACTGCCTGTCCCTCGTGCCTCTCTCAGTATAACTCATTTCTTTGTTAAAAAAATAAAAAAATCAGGGCACTTAAAAATCATGTGTAAAACTAGGCATTTCAACCGAGATCAACATTTTGTTGTTCAAAACAGGATAACAGCTGTGACTTTGTAAGCTACTGTTAGTGGTTTTTAGAAGCTAATTTGTCAGCTCGCTGGCACGCTGAGCTCATTTGCTGAAAGAAGTTGATGTCATCTCCCATATCATTCTTTGTCAGAGCTCAGCATCTCCTCTGCTTTAACCAGTGAATCCCAAATAGAACATTACAGACCAGGGCTGTTTGCCAATGGCATTAGTTTTCTGTTTATGTAACTTCAATTTAGAGCTTTTGTGACTAAACACAAAATTCAGTTGTCATGTGAGAGTTGATCACCCCTTTTTTTGTGTCTTGTATCCATGATATGTGGATCCTCTCTGTGTGCTTTGAATTAAAAAAAAAAAAAAAAAAGAAGAGCAGAAATGTTTATTATTTTCAAGTATTGCTACTTAATTTATTCAAACAGCATTCAGTGTGGTTTATTACTGCTTGTTCCTCATCTAGCACAAAGTAAGGACTTATTTAATGACCACAGCTATTGACTAAAAATAAGGTTCTTGGAAGAATGAGTGAATGTCTAAATCAGTGATTATCAATTAAATGTCAATACAGGACACTGTTTCAACACAAAATTGTTTATAATTACTGTTGCACATCCCTGTCAAAGTGCAAGCCCTACATATTTTCAGGTTCTGTCTTGCGTCTAAGAAGTGATTGTAACATTGTCACGGAATTTGGTAGTTTTAATCTTCTGATAAATTGCTCAGTGGCTTTTTAGTAACCTTGGTAGCTTTACAATATGTAGTGGGATATAAAGGAGAGATCCTTTTTTGTAAGGTACCAACCAAATAAAAGATCAGAAATGTAAGGGTAGAAATAGTTCATTTTTACACTAGAGCAAAGCCGCTTGCAAGATGTACCAAGGATCTTCATAGAATCATAAAATTTCCTGAGTTGAAAGGGACCCACAAGGATCATCAAATCCAACTCCTGGCCCTTCACAGGACAGCCCCAAGAAATCCTCACTTCTCCATCCTGGAGAAGCCAGAAAGCTAATGGCAGAGTTATTCAGAGAGTGAAAAGGTGATTGTGTGGAGTCACCCAAGGATTGCACAGAACTGAGTCAGTGACAGAACAGGTGAAATTCATTCCTGATAAACCCATGTGAACTCTGTGCTGTTTATTTTTATAGAAAAAGATTCATATGGGAGAACTCTAAAAGCTTGGTGGTTGAGGCTTAGTTGTTGTCAAAAATAGGGTGGATTTTAGAGGAATTGAGAGTATCTGAGCAAAACGGTGTTACTAATAGTTCTGCTGTTGTGTTCACCCAGTCATTAAAAACAATATTCTAGAATTGAATGAATTCTGTACAAGGAGGAGAAACTAAACCGGCAGGGTGCTAAAAGTGTGGGAAGACCCATCTGGGAGGGGAATGTGATAGAAATCTGAAACTATGAGCAATGTGGAGAAAGTGAATGGAAACAATTATTTCCCTTCTTCATAACAAAAACGAGGGGCACCTAATTAAATTATCAGATGGCAGCCTTAAAATGAATACGAGGAAGTAGTTTTTTAACACTGCATAATTAAAGTGTTGAATTCATCAGCAAGGCACTGAAGAAGCCAAAAATTACTGTAGCTTGAAAAGGATTAAGAGAAGATCATGGAGGTGAAGTTTATCTGTAGCTATAAAACACAGTTGTCTAGTCATAACCTTAGGCAACGCCTTAGGTCTGTTGGAGACAAAACCAAGGAGGGGTTTTCCCTAAGAATTCAGTAGTGGCCTTTGTGGAGAGAACTTGATCTCTGTGCAGATCCCTGTTCTGAAGGGTTTGTGTGTAGATAAGATGATAGCAGCACTGAGATTATAGTGCTACATACTGTGTACCAGGGTGTTACCGTGGGGAAAAAGTCACCAAATCATCAAAGACTTGATCTAAGTGCGTAAATGAGTGAGTGCTGTAAAATCAGCATACAGGAACTTAAGAACTTTAATTGCTTATGCCTGTAAAGGTAAGTGGGCTATGCTTCTGTGGAAGTATTTTCAAAGGTATATAAACTCAGCAGTATTCACTGGCTTTGTAATTTATTGATCATCCATATATTAATATTTCACTGTGAATTTTAAAAACAGTAAGGTGTTTCCCAGTTTCATTTTATTAGGTTGGTCACTCCGAGTTTTTCTGATTTTTCCATTTAAACTCGTCTTTATTTTGTTAACATTTTTAAGCCTGTTTCTTTGGTGATATTTTGTGCTCCAGTTGTTGATCTTTTTAATGATTTTATTGATGTCTTTCTGGAAGAACTGGCCTACTGAAAGCTGTATTACTACCCTCAATGTGACTACTCTTAATGCATTATAAAACTGAGGATGTATATGCAAGAAAAATTACTACTTCAAAAAATCTGGAAAATGCTGGTTTTAGATAATCTGAACCTTAATCTTACAGAATCATGGAATGGTTTGGGTTATAAGGGACCTCAGAGAGCATCTCATTCCAACCCCCTCCCATGGGCAGGGACACCTTCCACTAGAGCAGGTTGCTCAGGGCCCCTGTCCAGCCTGGCCTTGAACAATTCCAGGGATGGGGCATCCACAGCTTCTCTGGGCAACCTGTGCCAGTCCTTTTCTGAAGGAAATAGCCCTATTGAAAGGTGTGTGAATACCATGGTATTAAGGCTACTAAAATTCTATTAATTTGTCTAAAATTACTGACTTTGGGGAAAGATTAATTTGTATATTTAGTATAGCCTTCTTTTATTTTCCCCCTAAGAGTGTGCTTTGATTAATCCCTTTAGGCATAAATTTCATTCCATGTCATCCTTAGGTATGAAAAAAATTAAGCCTTAAGGTGTGCTGAATAATAATAAAACCTCCAGTAGCATTTCAAAGTATAACATTGTAGATGATAATTTATAATGTCTTAACATGCTGGACAGACAAAATGTACTGAAATCATAATGTGTATATCTGTTATTAAACACCTAATTTGAGATTTTTCTTTTCTTTTGGTTGTGCATCCAGCATTTATCATCTTAGATTTCAACCACACACTTTTATATGTGCCTGAGGGTGGACTTTATACATCTCTTTATGGAGTAGAAGCACAAAAAATTATCACCTTGCTGCCTGGACTGATTTATCCTCATACTGTCACAGATTTATGATGATCATATTCAAACACTTAGTATTTTTTTTGTCAGATGTTTCAACACAGTAAACTAGTAAATCAGAACTTCCCTTTGAAAGATTGATTGGTGCAAATATATCTAATCACATCTAAAGCATCTTCAGAACTCGCTTCAAAAACGTCGGTACCATGTTAGGGGATTGCAGAGGACCACACATATTGTCAGTGGTTCTTTAATGGTTGCATAAAACGCAGACCTGTTTTCCCAGAATCTTGATTATTTCCAGAGTTAGTAGGTAACAGTTTCTAACTTCCCCTTCTCTTTCTCATCCATTAAAGAGCAGCAGTTTCGTGGTCTGATTTCTGCATCACCAGGTGATTATGTAAAAGCCTCACCTCTGTCAGTTGCTAATGAGGTACTTGAGCTGCTTATCCTTTTTGTTGTTCTTAGATTAAAACTGGAATCTCTGTAGTATAAAACAGGCTTACCTGTAGGCTTTTCCTCCTTCTCCTCCTGCCTGTGAATGATCCCATCCCTGAAGAAGTTTTGAAGATGGTCCATTGATTTTTTTTTTGTTTTTTTTGCACCAAGTGACACAGAAAATTCAGTTCAGCACAAATGTATTTTTATGTTTTGTTAAATGACTCTCCAGGGTTGGATGGCAGGGTGAAATTTTTGTTGTATGACCACCTGCCTACTCCCTGTACATCCATGCTTATCTGTGAAAGTGGTGGAGGAGGACATTTGAAATGAAATTGTTATAGTTTTTTTTTTGTTAAAAAGGAAAATGACATTTATTTCGATGCCCAGACTTTAAGGACTTCTTCAGTGTCTGATGGTACTGTAGTAGTATGAACTAATAGCAAACATAACCCTCTCTTAAACAGCAAATTAATTTTGATTTTGCCAGAATGTTGTTACATTTTTCATTTGCCTAATTGTTGTAGCAGTGTGAATATTTTGAAAGGATGTAAAACTGAAACCACTTTATCCAGATGTGCCTGCTGATTGCTGGAAAAGCCTGGAGTGTGGGTTGAGCCAGACAATTAGCATGATATTGGCATATGTGGAGCATCATTAGTAGTTCCAAATAAGCATCATGCAAATATGTGTTTGGGGTTTTTCTCCCTAGAAGTAGCAAGTAAATAACTTTGTTAAAATGTAAGCAAAGGGTTTAATTGGGAGGAATTTGTCTTGTTATAACAAACCCATATTGAGTCTCGTTCATGTATTTCACGATTTTGCCTATAGCAGGACCAGATCTGGTTACGTAGGAAGAAACTATAAAAATTTTCACAATTTTATAAAAATTGTGCAAGGGGACAGCTGTGCAATAGCCACGTCACGTGAGGGGACAAAACCCACCTGACCACCAGTCAGTGATTTACGTTTCTGACATACAAATATATTTTATAAGTTATATATAATAGAAATTTAGGAATTCTTTAATTCAGCTCTGTGAAGAATTTCTGCTTTCCATCAGGGCCATGACATACAGCTGATGTGCAACAATACCATATCTCATTTTATAGGCATAAAATACATAACATAAAATCACCCTTGGGACAGATGGTATCACCAAAAGATTCTGCAATGACAGAGGGGAGTAGTTCTGTAACACTGTGACTTATGGCCCGTCCATCTCATGTTGACTGAATGATTTGATATTTTACCCACCACACAGTTGTTTCACATTGAAATCAACAAGGAGAGATTTGCTTTTAATGCCTGTGCTGTTCAGTGTTTGAGAATACCCACAGATCAATGGATTTTGCTGTGAATTCCAACAGAAATGTCTCCTGTGTAAGAGCAAAACTGAGTGTGGTCTTTCCATTGGCTGAAGAGAAACATTTAGTCAGTTTTGCCTCTGAACCCTTCTGTTACTCAGAATATTTTAACCTCATAGAGTCTGATAGAGTTTTAAAAACACCAGGGCAGTTCTAGTTCCAAAACCTTTTGGGTCTGTTGCTGAGGGCTGCTCACTGCCTTCAATTCCAGGACAGTGGATGTCTGAACCTTGCTGGTTCTCGTTACAGTATTCCCTGGACCAGAGGATGGGTCTTGTGAAAACCCATGTCCCTCCTTGGTGATAAATCTCTCAGTGATGGCAGAAACTTCTGTTGTAACTCTTAAGTACATTTTATTTCTGGTGTTAACCAGGCATGAACCTCCTCTTCCTGTTCACTTACGGCTGAATAGTTGTAAGAGGGATTCATTTCATTAACTTTACGTTTCTGCTTGTCAGCATATGCACCTGAGCGAGTAAGCATAACCCTTCTTTCTATAGCCAGCAGTGAGAAACAAGCAATTTTAGGTAGTGATTCCCCTGAAAAGAAGGGTCTAAAATCAGTCAGATGAATCATAACACGTTTCTCTCCACTGCCTTGGAAGGAAACAGAGGCTGACTCAGACACAGATCTTTCTCCCCCCACCCAGAAACATCACCCACAGTGTCTGTTTCACCCTCAGACTGATGGAGAGCAGGGCCAGGAAGTGCAGTTTGGTACTTGGATGTTACCATCAGACTTTTTGCCATAAATGTGTGTTGCTGTACTTATCACAGTGTTTGTCTCTGGAGCAGGTCTTTAAAGTAGTTTTTCCACTCTTTTGTGTGAATGGTGCAAAATAATGTTATTAACTTCCAAACTTCTCTAAGTTTTGTAGCTGGACCTTAATCTCAGATATGCTTGGGTTTTTTCTTCTTTTTAAGTGTGCTTTTTTTTTTTTCTTAGAGTACAACCACTTCTCTTAATAATTTAGTTAAAATTGACTGTGTTCTTCTGTTACATTGCCGTACCATGTTTGTATCATTAAAACTTCTTCAATAAATACAGCTAAGAATTTAAATTTTTTTTAGGGTAATCTGTGTCATCGTTCTTTTTCCTTTGGTAATTACAAAAACCCCAAAGAAATGAAAATAATCCGTCAGTCAATCCTAAGGCCTTAAGCCATTCATCACATTTCATCTCTGAAGGAGATCCTGCAGTCACTTCTGTAAATGAGCATCCTGGCTTGTGGAAGCAATTCAGTGAGGCTTGGCTGGGGTAGGAACATCTCCTGAGGTATTACAAATGTAAGAGCAGCCCATTGAAGAGACTCTTGCCCCAAGAGAGAAACTATACCTGACTTCCAGTTCTTCTTGGGTTTATTGGAACTTCTGATTTTGCAATCACACCCTTCAATTTTTTAAATCTTGTGAGAATCTAATATTAGTGATGATATTAGTGACTGCAGCTTCAGTGTAACTGAGTTCTGAGCTAAGGAAATGGCTTACCTTTCCTCATAAGCCTATCCTCTCTTTCTGGCTGTGGATGGTATGTTCCCCTTTCCCAAGCTTGTGATTTAGATGTCATCTTCAATTTCTCAAAGATTTACCTCAGAGCAATTATGGCATATCTTGCTGCTAAACAATTTGCAAGATAACAGTATTTGCTTCAAACTTTTAAGTCAAAGTTGAATGTCTTGTGATTTATTTTAATTAACTCTGAAAGAAGTTGATTATTTTAGATAATTTTTTTCTTTGGCATGTGAACTCCTTTGGAAAAGTGTGTGCACAGTTTCCTTGTACTCTTTGATTGGGGTATGTAAGTAATCTGTGATAATAAAAATTAAAGGCCATTCCAAGAAGAATGAGAATAGTTTGTAAAATAAAATGTATGATCTAAATTAATTTTTTGTGGGCAGATAATAGTTGAGAAATTCTTTTAGTGGAGATACTTATTTTTCTGAGTTACTATTTCAAGTTGATTTTCATTGGCATTGAGTTATTGTCCCCAGTAGCAATTGAAACAGTGAATATATTTTCACTTGCGTTGCATTTGGAAAGTTTATTTCTTCTGAGAAGAAGAAAATAGGTAATGTTAAACATTTTGTCATTTTAGGTTGAAGTAAAATAAAGATATAAGCAAATCTTAGCTCTTAAACTTCGAATACTATTGTTTAAAAGCAGAAAATTCATATTGGGACAACTCTATAATAATCAGCAGAGCTGCCTTCTGTTTAATGGAAAGGCTCTGTGAGTCCTGCTCAACCAAAGCTGAGAGCAATCACTGCAGTCTGTGCTGCTTAAAAGGATGATTTTCTTTCTTTCCTTTTTTTTTGCCTCCTCTAAAGAGGAGGTTCATGTGGACTGAATTCCCTTTTACAAAATGGGCATGTTTCCCAGGAAAAACATGATACTTCACTAATCAGGATGGAGCCTTATCCTGCAATGGGACCTACATTTTGGTCTTTTCACCACATCATTGCTGTTTTCTACATGGACAAAAATAGATATAGAGTAAACCAACCCAAAAAGTCAATTATAGGGTTTTATAGTGATGTACTGTGAAAAATTTGGTCATGTTTTTCATTATACAGAATGTTCTTTCCGAAGACATAAACAGAAAAAAAGCACATATGTTTGATTTTAAAAATAACTGTGCTTAGCTGTTTAAAAGTGCTGGAGACGTTTTGGATAGTTCTAAATGATCAGCATCATAATTATATGATAAAACTTCTGTGTAAAGAACTGTCTGGTTTATAATTATTTAACTGTTGGGATTTTGGGGTTCAAGAGGTATACTTTGAAAAAACTTGTCATACATATCTGAAAAGCCTGACTTATTCATCTTCCTCTTCTCTCTAATCAGGAAGTAACTGTTAAATCTGTGATGTCAGCTTAGAGGGAATGATTTAATTTAAAAAGTATTAACATGTGAAAGAAATATTGGAATGAATGAAAACAATTTGGTCCACTGACATTTAAACCAGTCATTATCCTAGGAAAGCGTAGTGCAGGAGAGATGCTGAGGTAATAACTACAATTACAGTATCAAAGCAATAAAAAATTAATATATAATAATAGAATTATAAATGAAAGCCACGTTTTTTCAGTTGTGGGTGCCTGAGGTTTGATAGATAAATCCGTATTTGGATATCCACAGAAATGTGGTAAGACTTCCATAGGTGTGGAGCTCTGGCAATGTCACGTGTCTCATGGAAAATTGTAAATGCTCAGCACTTCTGCAAATGAATCCAAGTCCATTTAGTTTTCTAAATACAGGCAGTAATATTTGAAAAATCAGATTTAAGGATGCTGAAAGTTATATGAATGAGAATAGCTACTTTTTGAAGAATAGATGCTGTTGGATTGTTTAGATAGCTTAATTTGTTACATTTAATTCTTGCTAAATTTTGAATCCTTGAATGATAGAATGGTTTGGGTTGGAAGGGACCTTAAAGTCCATCAAGTTCCAACCCCCTGCCATGGGCAGGGACCCGTTCCAGCAGACCAGGTTGTTCCAAGCCTCATCCAACCTGGCCTTGATCACAGGGATGGGGCAGACACAGCTTCTCTGATAAATCCATTCCATTGTCTCACCACCCTCACAGTTAAGGAATTTCTTCCTAATATAGAATGTAAATCTAGTCTCCTTCAGCTTCACTCCATGCCCTTGTTAAAAGTTGCTCCCCAGTGTTATTATAGGCCCCATTTAGGTACTGGAAGATACTTTAAGGGCTCTCTGAATCCTTTTAGTTTGAGTCTGATACAGTTTCTAATAAATTTACCAGGAACTTTAGAAATCTTTATTTATATGTATATGGCTAATATGTTTTATTACTAAATTTGCTTGTTGTTTTTCTTCACACTGAAGCTATGTATGTTGTTGTTTATTTAGATTCGTATGGAAACACCCTTCAATCTTATGCTTTAAAGGAAAATAATGAATAAAAATTGCTGTTTATTGAGATTTTTACATATCCCAAACCAATCAAATTTATCATTTAATAATAGAGATACTGCTAAGTTGGTTATTAATTTTTTAATGATTTCTAAGCAGTCTGCTTCGTGTTTGCAAATACTTTGTGTTTCCAGTCCAGTGACTACAGTCAGATATCCTGTTGCTTGTGTAGTGTCCTCCTACTCCTCTCCATTGCCAGTCTGTATCATCTCTTCTTTCTCCACAGAAAGCAGAACTTGCCACACCTTTTCGTTGAGGTGCCATATTTATGAAATGTACATTCATTTGGATTTTGAGTCACCTCTTGATGCTTTTTGCCAAGATGGAAAAGTTGGATTCTCTCTCTTTTGCTTTATTTTCTAGTCAATAACTTATTTTTCCTATCTGTTCAAAATGGATCCTGGCACTGGGACAGTGATTTTAATATCTATTGCGTGAATGAGGTGTAGAGAAGTGAAATAACTTTCCACTCTTACAGCTGGTGACCAGAACCGTTTTTGATTTACTCTTGTAGAGGGCACTCCTAATGAATATATACTCTAAATCTTAACTTCTGTTCAGTGTTACCCATTTTGGAGGTATGGTGTGTATTCTTCTCTAAAATATGTAGTTCCACTATGAAATCTATATCCAACTGATTTTGTTTGAATGCACTCCTCTTTTCCAGGTAATCCACATCGTGTTAAATGACTTTCTTGTCCTGGATGATGCAGGACCAGCAGCATCCCATTGTGAGGGCAGTGTGGGCATGGGGGAAGGTCAGGGAGTGAGCAGCTGTGTGAATGCTTAGCTGCCAGCTGGGATCAACCTACCACATCTTCAGGTTTTCCGGTCTCCCAACTTTTAACCCTTGGCAAAGGTTGAAACAGGGTGAGCGTGAGGATACAGGACAGCAGAGGCTGATGGGAGAATGCAGGAATGGAAATGAAGAGGTGGATTAAATATCAAGGAAAAAGAAGGTAAAAAAGGGAGAGGTGGAGAAGGAAGTTCTAAGAACAGCCATTTCTCATTTTGCATCATTTCTCAGCAAAACCAGACCAGCATATGATGAGGTTTCAGTTGCAGCATTCCTGAAAACTCTGATGTAAACAGAGATATTGGGAAAAACTCCTTCTCTTCTTTTAACTTGGCTAAGTTGTCTCAGAAGTAGAACTGCATGAGAGGTCCTCGGGGTCAAGGTGGTGCAGGAATTCCAAAGACAAAGTAAATTATTCAGATGTATGCCCATATGTATCGCTTCTGGGCTTAATGGATTCAAATTGTGGTTACAATAAAGGGAACCTTGTTTACATTCTCTGGATCCATTTTATGTAGTTAAATCTAAGTAATGTTTCTTCTTAGGGATCATCACATACTTTAAACCAGGGCCCAGCAATGGAATGCAACAGAAAGAGAGCGTCATTAAAATACCTGTGAAATTCACTGTTAAGCCTGTAGTCAATTCCTTTAAATTTCCATAAAAATCACAGCTGCATTCACTAATACTGTAAGTTAGTTTGGCCACTTGCCTTAATATCAAACTTTCTGTCAGGAAAAGATATAATTTTCAGATTTTGTGTTGCTGTAGAAGGTCAACAAATCTGTATTTTTTTTTTTTTGTTAATGTAAATAAATGTACTTCTTTGTGATCAGAAAGTAGGCTTCAGGCAGTGTATAGCCTAAAATTGAATTACAGCATTTTTATTTTGTACTAGTGAGAGGATGCTTTCTGATGCTGCATTTGAACAGGATGAGACATGATAAATTGTCTAGAGGTGATTACCTTTGTTTCTAGCTTTTAAAAATATTTTGTTGTT
This sequence comes from Orthonyx spaldingii, assembly GCA_013397795.1. Lineage (NCBI taxonomy): Eukaryota > Metazoa > Chordata > Aves > Passeriformes > Orthonychidae > Orthonyx > Orthonyx spaldingii. The sequence goes on along the minus strand of VZTJ01006440.1, from coordinate 1,317,102 downwards.
AACATGATGAAAAGTTGTGTGTATAGGTTAGCATGAAGATGAATTTCAGAGTGACACTTCCAGTCACATGTTCTCACATTCTTGCGTAAAGGCAGGTGATGACTGTTCATGGTAGTGGAATGTTGGAGCAAAAGCAAAGTGAAAACCAAGGTTTTAGAGAAGATATTTGGGGTGGCCTCCTGCTGTGAGGCAATGTTGTAGAGATAAAACTCTTGAAGTGTAATAAAGGACTCTCTAAGCATGGCTTTCTTTTCATTGCTCTAGGGAATTATGCTCTCTGCTGATGCTTCCTGAGCAACATAATCTTCAGGCATCATCTCCTCCAGTGTTTTCTGAACATCAGCTTTTTTTGGGCCCTATTTTGAAATTCCTCTGTAATGCCCCAAATAGTTCTTGTAACTTGTGTTCTAGTTTGGCTAATTCTTGGCTTTATAAGTAGATGCTGTATAGTGGCACTACTGACCTTGTTTTATTCGGATACCTTGGACTCAGAACTCAGAGGAGTTTGGGGAAGGAGATAATCATCTCCATCTGATCCAGGCATGATCAGCAGCATGTTCCCTGAAACATACACATTTCTGGGTATAGCTGCCATGGCCAAGTACCATCAGACTGTGAACAGAACTGTTTGTGAAGTGAAATTAATTTGGAGTTACTCATGAGTTACAGCTAAATTTTTCACTGATGACAAGCTGTATAGAAATTTATTGAGATCAATTTGGCCATGAAGTTGCTGTTCACCTCCATTCAGAGCACTGTGGGTTATGGTAGCAGAAAGCAGTTTCATCCCTAGATACTGCACTGAATATACTGTCCTTCAATTAGTGTTATGAGTTTCTCCCTTCTAGTTTTTATTCTGAGATGCTGCTTGGTGCATCACGATGTTAGTTAACATTGTTAATTTGCCTTTACCTGGTAGATTTTGATGCTGGTTGTCGCATTCTGAGGTTCAGCAGACAGCAGGATTGTTTTATGGTAGGGATCCTTTACTGCTGTGATAATCTTTCAGTCTGTAATGCTTAATTGTGAAGGGATTGGAAGAGAATTAAATTGGTGCATGGATAGAAATTTGCTTTTTCTTTGGTTATGATTTAAAGTTTCGGAGTTGCTCATCTGTTCCTTAGGATGTTTGCCAGTGAATGACCTTACGCTAGATGAGAAACTGGCCCATGAACAGTATTATGGGTCAATTAATGGTGACACCTTTTGATGCTCAAAATGTCTGTTATGACTTGATTTGAATAAAACTCAGATAACATCTCAGCTAAATAAATAGAATAACTTCTGATGTATTACAAGGATATGATCTACTGAATGAAAGTTAATGTGCAGGAATGGAAGACAAGAAGCGAAGTGCCTCTAAGACTTTTTGGAATGATGACCTTTGATATTTTAGAAGTAAAGGACAGACCAAGAAAAAGTGAAGCTCACCCTTCTGTTACTTATTCACACTTTGTATCATATTATTTCTTCTAATCTAGACACTTTCATCCTTCTCTGTGCCTGATGAATGTTTTCAGGAGTTCATTCACTTGGGGAATGATCTGGTTCCCTTGAACTTGTATCTGGGCAAAGGCTTTGACTCAGTTTTTTTCCCAAGGACTACCCAGTCTTTGTTTTCCATGGAGGTCTGAAATAGTCTGTACACAGTCTATTTATTGTATTTGAAAATGGAAGCAAGCTTGCATGTTCTTTCTTTGGAACCTTTTTGTGATTTTCTGATGATTCTAAGTCATTTAGCTCTGAATGAAACTGTGGAAAGGCACATGGTTATGTTTATACTCAATTTGCATTCTTTCTGCAGCATGTGTGAAGTGCAGGTTAATTGGCAGCTAAACCCTTGGAGGCCAGTTGGTGGCCACTGTACTTTGTAACACACTGATTAGGGAAAAACACAAGCTTGAGGGAAGGAGGAAAACCTGGAAAGGAAGAATTCTTAGATCTGAGTAGAATGAAGCAAGGAGCTTCCAATTCCATCTTTAGGTTTCCTTCAGACTTTTTTCCATGAGCCAAACAACCACAGCCACAAATTATTTCTTTACTGTTAGGATGTTGCCAAAATGTTAACTATGCAAAATCCATACTAAAAAATGGCAAAGTCTGTATGTGTGGTGTCTGTACCTTTGGACCGACAGCAACATGGATTGGTGGTTTTAGAGTTGGCAGACCTATGGGCCCATGCAGCGGATTTTGAATGCAGAATTTAGAGAGAAAAAAATCACTTGTATAAAGAACAGTATAAAATGCTGAGATTTATCTGACATACCAAGAACTCATTGATATTTTGGGATGACCAGGCTAAGAAAAAGCAGTGAGTTTTTCCCGAAAGCAAAGGCACCTTTGCGCTTTGTCCCAAAATGGTACTGCCAGTTGATGTTAATGTTTTTCCATTTGGTTTTCTGCATTCACAGGTGAAACTTTTTGGGTTAACTGTTGCCCTAACACTTTCACAAAGTCTATGATGGTAGTTGCTGCTAATTTCAGGAAGGCAGTATTAAATATTTATATTTATCCTGAAGAGCTTTTGATCACAGCTCCATCCCACTCCATCTCTGAAGCCAGCATTTTTCTCCCGTCTGTATCAACAGTCTCAACTTCTTAGAAGTTGGAGATCATAAATAAGTATTTGAAGATATCTGAAATCTATTTAGTTCCACAGATTCCTCTCTATTACCCGCCTCCATGCCACACACATACATGCAGAGGCAGAGCTTGGTGGCCCCATAAAAACTCAATATTGACCCTAAGGCCCACTGAAAATCTGCTTTGAAATCTTGGTTTTATTTTCTTCAAGTTTTTAATGGGTAAAGTTCATATTCACAAGTATTTAAAAGGTGTGGATCAGCACCTTATTTGCAGTGTTATTTAAAGTCCTTGGTGTTCTCAAATCTGCTCTGAGGGTTTTTTTTTTCCATTGGGATAATTATAGTGGGATTTTTATTTTTTAAATCGAAAAGTATTTCTTTGTCCTTATGCCTAAATCTTGAAAATTCCCAGGAGAGAAATTTTCACATTCTGAAGTTTAGGACAGAGTTTTGCAAGACGCCTACTGTGTTTGGCTATTTCCATCTTAATAAGAAGGGCTTTATGTCTACTAAACCACTATTTCTACATTTTTATGGAATTGGGCAGTGCCCAGTTCCATAAAAAGCCATTGTACCATAGCTGCAGCAGCAGCATTTCTGGAGATCTGCTACATGATGGAGTTTGTAGGCATAGTAAAAGAAGTTAAAAATTGAATACAGAAACTTCAGGAAAAATAACTTTCCTTGGACGTGAAGAAAACCTATAATTGGTTTGGTTTGTTTATGTGATTTAACTGCACTATTTTTCACAGTCACTTTCACATCTCAGACTGAGAAGATAAGGACAAAATTGCCTACTTGGAACAGTGAATTACTAGAGTATTTTCTGAATCACTATTGAAATACTTAGACATGTATTTGTGTTCATGTATATTGTTGCTTTACGTTCAGCGTAGCATTCTGAAGCTTGTGTCTGTGGGTTTAAGGGCTTCTCTTCCCCCCGTCATTTAACAGCTTCTTGTGTTTATACTGCTTTTATCCTGAATATTTTTGTTATGACTTAAGTGATAAAAAAAAGGATTTTGTGATGCTGTTTCAGTGCTGGGAAATTGTAGTCAGGTAGAGCTTGGTATCTTAGTAGTTCCTTTCGCATCCATCAAATCAAAACTCTTCAGTGCTTAGAAAATCTAAACATGGTAGCATAGGTAACTACCAATATTGCCAGTATCTGTGCTCAACTTTCAGCAATACAGAAGATATTTTAAACTCATATAATTAAATAAATTTCTCTCTGAATAATCTAAAGATTTCTGAGGTGGTTTGAACTTCTCAATAGAAATTAGAGGAATTAATATGAAAAAAAGATCATAAGTGATTCTTCTTCAACAGTTTTGTGTTTACTTTATAGTGCATAGAAGAATGTCAGTCTATGGACAGAAGCTATTCATGTATCAATGTAGTGGTTTTAAAAATATAACAAAAATGAGTCTGTTAAGACCAATTTGTTCTTTTGCAGGATTTTTGTACATTACATGTGTAATTTTGCAAGAAAGAAATTCTTGTAAAATCTCTTTTATGGAAGTTGGTTTCCTTTAAAAATGTTTTTGATCTGGTTTTATAAATGGTGTTAGGTATAAATGCAACATGTGTAGGACTGAAACATACTCAAGAGGGTTTCAGAAAGATTTTGGATTTGAAGCACCACTTAATGGTGTTTTAAATCCTCCATGTGAATTTATCTGCGAGTCTGTAGCGAGGTACAGGCCCAGATAAACTCAGAGTGGCTGTAGGGAGGATTGGGCCGTATTTGGTTCGTATCCATGTCCTGGGAATGGTCTGTTACAGCTCTGGTGGATCCATGTGTCTTGTGGTGAGAGCTGAGCAGGAGCTGGGCTTTCCAGGAGCTCTGCACAGGGAATGGTCTCCGTATGGCCACACACAGCTGAGACACCTTCAGTGTGTTGACTGCCTTGCCATGTGTTTTAAAGCATGCTGGACACCTGAGCTCCAGGCAGAAATTTCAAACTTGAGCAGAGCATGTTTGTATCAGAATCCAAATACATATTGCTAAAGATAGTGTAGTTTCTTAACTTCATTATATTTTCCATTTGAATTCTATGACTTTGGGTTTTTTTTAAGGATCATAATTTCAGGATCTTTTAAATACTGTTTGCTGGAAGAAATAGCAGAAATGAACTCATTTTTCATGCCTTAACTTTGTATGGCCTTTTTATTAACAAAAGCTGGTACAAAATGCCAATTTCTTGTTCTAAAAACAATGAATTCAAAGGTGCACTTGGTGAAAGACACATTATCACACATAGGTTAATTTTTTCTTTCCATTTCTTGAGATGATATCGCACATACCTGCTATAGCAGTTCGCCTGGAGAAAGTTATGGGTATTTGCTGAAATGCTCTGTGAGGTTAGTTTTTTTTTTTGTTAAACTCACAATCTTCTAACCATTGCTATTTTTTCAACTTAGATAAGATAGAATGAATTTTTTTCATCATGTATTTTCTTCTGGGGTACAAAAGTATTTTCCTGCATATAACAGCATGTAGCCGTGCCAGGGTTCTTAAATGATCCAGCTGAGCTTAAAGAATTGGAGGGCATGCAATGAACTGTGGTCATTCTGGTGAATGTACAGTGTGTTTTTATCAACTTAAATATTACCTAATTATTGCAAATCTGGGAGGAGAAACCAATAATGATAAAAGGACAGCTTTTATGTCTTTGTTATTAGAGTGAGAGCGATACATTCTTACATTTTGATGTTCATCTGCACTTTGTGACTTCCTAGGATGCTGCTGTTAACGAGAGAGAGGCTGTATTTTAAAGTTATTTTAGATTTTCCAGATCCAGGGTGAGCTAACACCAAATGTGCTGTATTTTTTTTCTTCCCTTCATGTCATAGGTAGTTGATAAATATCATTCCTAATCAATGGAATTACAGCATTAGGAAAATTCAGAACACCTTTTAAATGTGTGAAAGGTGTATCTCTTACTCCATTGCTTTTGTTGTAGGTATATACAAGTAATTGGTTTAATAAGCCTTTCTTGGGGACTGGTGGGTTATTACAAGTCTTGCAGATTAAAATAATATTTTTTGTACGTATTTGAATTGGCTAGACAATCTTTCATTCAACTTTTGGGATAGGAATACTTTTTTTGTCTGATCTTTTGTCTTAAATTTTCTTAAATGTTACTTTCTATGCCTAGTAGGAGCCTGAATGGGCTGTATTCTGGTTTTTTCCCTACAAAATTTTCTGTGCTTTAGGGAGCTTAGCACGTAAAGGTTTTTTGGGTTTTTTGACCTTGTTGATACAAATTAGGGTAATTAATAACCTGGACTACTACCTGTTAAATTCGTGAGAACTTTGCGAAGTAATCATTATTGCCCAGTATAGAGGATAGAGAGTGTGATGAATCATTATTTGAGGGGGGAAAAAAAGACCAACGAACCAAAACCCCACCGTTTTTACAGGATGTATAAGTGGGATCACAAAGAAGTTGAAGTTGGGAAGAATCTGCAGTGGTCGTCTGGCTCAACCAACCAGTTCAAAGCAGGGTTAGCTACAGCAAGTTTCTCAGGACTGTGTCCAGTTGTATTTTTTAATATCTCCAAGGATGGATGTTGCATCCTTAGCAACCTTTTGGAGAAGTTGACCACCCTCAAAGTAAGAAGATCTATTTTCCTTATGTTTAAATGAAATTTCCTGTATTTCAGTCCATGCCCAATATGTTACCTGATGGCTCCAGCTGGACTTTGGCTGTCTTAACCCTGTTGATTGAGTAATGTCTCTCTATTCCTCCTGGGCTGCCTGTCTCTACTTCCACCTCTCCTATGCTTTGGACAACCTGGTCTGGTGGCAGGAGGGTTGGAATGAGATGATCTTAAAGGTCCCAAACTGTTCTATGATTCTATGCTTCCTTTCTTTCTCTGCATTAAGTTAGGAGCTCCTTGCTCATCCAGACAGGTTTTTTGCCTCCTTTGCTTGATTCACTGCTGGTTGAGATGGGCCATTCTTGAGCTTGGAGAAAGGAGGTCAGCCAGCTCTCCTGGACACCTCGTCTCTCCAGGTCTCTACCCCTTGGATACCTCTGTGCCTTGTGTTCTTGAAAAAAGTTTGTGATCATTGTCCTCAAGTTCTGTTTTTTGTCCCCAATATATTTTTAGTGTTTCAGTCATAATTGGCAAGGTTTAAGCTTTCCTTGATTTTTTTTTTTTTTTTTTAAATCACGAATAAGTTTTGTCTTGTTAAATTCATATTGTAAAACTAATGCTGTTTCCCAAGCCTTGGGGATATCCTGCCTGTGTAATTACAGGTTTATACTGCAGCTATGCAGACGTGATTATTACCAATAGTCCGAATAATTGCGCTGCTTGGCTGGTTTGTGGTCAGGCACTGTCTCCTACCTCTGTGTGGAACAGTTAAAATAAAAAATAAAGCAGAAAATTGCCAAAATGCTCATAAGCAATGCTCCTGATTGGCAGTTTTGTTTCCTATACTTGTGCAGGTATGAGGAGATTTAGTTGACAATAAATCCTGCAAGGGGAAAACTTCTGGCTTTCGTCTTCATTACTGGAAAGAAGACGTTGTGAAGGGATTACAGTTACATTGATAATTTAGAATAAGTTCTTTCCCACCCCTTCTAGAAATACTAATTCAGATAAAAAGGGGTAAATACATAGAGCAGCATATGTTATATTTGAAGTTAGTTCTGATTAAGACACTAATTGGGAATAGAATTGATTATTAGATGAACATTAATATTTTTTTATTGCTTTATATTGTTTAAGGCTTTTTCTTATTTTTAAGAAGTGACCCAATTTTTTCACCCGTTATTCTGACAGAACTTGACTTCATGGTCTTAGAACTGGATGTTGTTCCTGTGTTGTGTTCTCTTCCTTCCCAGCTGTGACTGTGTAATGATCTATCACCAACACATGCCTGGCAAGCTTTAACTTTTGAGGTTTTCTTCGCAGTCAGAAACTTGATGAATATAGGGAATTTATAGTAGCTGGAAGTAGGATTAATACCAGTTAGGAAAGCTGTTGACTGTTAATATGTAATATCAAATTTTTTCATTGATAATTTTCATTTATAAATAATACTTGAGTGTCATTTAAACCTAGGTAATTGCTGTGATGAGGTAAATGATCTTTTGGAACATTGTCTATTTCCATGTAAATCATATGTTTAAATCCCAGTCAGTGCTTATTGGCTAAGCAGGTGGTCACATCTCACTGTGGCCGGGAGAGAAATGGCATTCCCAGTGTGGGAGAGTTAGTGATAAAAGCAAAGTTAAAATGTTTTTCTAATAGAAGTATGGGTTATTAAATAATTGGATAGAGAGGAGGTGTTCAAAGAGAGAAGCAAAGGAAATGAATCCATACAAATACAAGTGCAAAATCTTGGGATTTTTTATGAACTGTTGCTTGACTACATAAATGGAAACCTTTGGAGCAAAAATAAGAAGCATTTATATGTGTTCCTTTCTTTTTGGTTCCCCTATTTATTTAATTTTCCAGTTTCCTTCCTGTGTTTAGTTTCTTTAGGGTAAATGATAAACACCCATGGGTCCTGTTGCTGTAGGTCTCATGGTCATGATGAGATGGACACCGGTATAACTGAGCAGTGCCCAGTGTCCTGGTTATGTTGCTCTAAGGATATTGGGATATCTATTCAAAGGATATTGAACGTTTTCCCACTTCTCTGCACAGTTTAGTGCTGAAACGAAGAGTGCAGAAATCTGTATAAGAAGTTTCTAATGGCTAGGATTATCCATTCAAACTTCCTTGGAGGTTCAGGGTGGTGGGGAGAATACTTGAATCCAAAACACTGCCAGAAGATGTGGCACTGGATGTAGAGTCAGATCTGAAAATCATTATGTGATAAGGCAGAGAAATGGGGTTAAGAATGAAAAGAGCAAAGGTAAGTTAGTCACTGTACAGCTTTAATAACTTAGAGCCAGCTTAATTCTAGAATAGTCTCAGTCCCATAGAAAGCAGTCCTTTATTCTTTTTCAAGCATTTGCTTTTTGTGGTGAATCTTGTCGATGTAGCCTTACCAAGAGCAACAGAAGGACCTTTATTTATGAATTTCTGTAAGATGTTTCATGTTTATATCTCTTATTGTTACAGAGTTTACCCTTGGTAAGGGAATTCACTGTTTCTAAAGAGGATTTGAGGAAGGGAAACTGAGATGGAAAATGATTTCGTAGGTAATCAGGATGGGAAGACAGCAGCTAATAAACTAAATGTGATGGTCTTGTGAAAATAAATGTAGTAACAAGTAGCCATCTTTTAATCTTCATTTTTGTGGTGTTATACTAGTCAGTGTTTTAAAAGTAATGTGAAAATCTCAGTTACACATGAATATTTAACTGATATGTGAGCTCTAAAGCTTTGGTTTGTGATTTGTCTCCAAAAAGGGTACTTTGAAAGAAAGTATTCTGAAGTGGCAGCTTCCAAGTATGAGTTGAAGCTTAAAATGTTTTTCTTTGCCCTTAGTGGTGTTTTCTCGTCAGCTTTATATATATCATTAGTTGTTTTTGCTAGGGTTAATTCAATTTAACTTCGGGAAAGAACAGTTCTCTCAGAAATAACAGCCACTTTCTCAGGGCTCAATTTTTTTTCTTATTTTAAAAGCAATTTTAAGATTCTATGACATGTCAATGCCACGTGAGAGCAGAGGCTGCTGTTTTGCAGGTTCATGTGAGCACAAGGGAGAGGCTAAATGAGGTCAATCACATCAACATGCTCCTGCTGTAGTTGGCATAACCTGCTCCACAAGTATGGAGAGTAAGGAGAAATAATTTAGGTTAGACTAAATGTGAATCGGGTTTTATTTTTCAGTCTCTCACTTTTAAACCCTATATTGATACAATGGAGTGCTAACCTATCCTTAATTAACAGTTTTTCTAATATATGGAAGGATTCTTGTATTTAATATGAAGAAGTTCGTTTAAAGTATTTTTCCAGAACTGGAGTGTAAATACTGTGGGCTGTTGGCATTGGAATTAATTCCTTGTTTGATTCTGTAGCAGCTTTCAGACCTGCGGAGTGTCACGCTCTCGATGGCATCGATGCTCCTTTAGCCCCACCTTTATCTCGCTCATCCCTGCCAGGTGGGTTCAGCACCTGGGGCATTTGCAGGGGGGAGCAGTGCTGTCACTTCTTGTTTGCCCACAGGCTGAGGCACAGGATCTTGCACTGAAGGAAAGGTGTCGCTTTGGCACCTTTTCCAGCCGTTGGTGTCCCACCTCAGTGTTTTCCTGGCGGTCAGGTACACGTGGCTTCGGTGGGTGGGTGTCCTGACCCGGGTGTTGTGATGTGCTGGCACGTGTTTATATTACAGACTTCACTGCATGGCTGGGGTTGGAAGGGAACTCTGGAGAAGCTTCACCTGGAGCAGATTCTACAGGATCATGTCCAGGCAAGTTTTGAAGATCTCCAGAGGAGACTCCACAGCCTGTCTGGGCAATCTGTTCCAGTGCTCTGTCCCCTGCAAAGACATTTTTCCTCATATTCACATGGAACTTCTGTGGTGCACTTTGTGCCTGTTGCCCCTTTTCCTAATGGTGGGAACCACTAAGAAGAGTCTGGCCCCATCCTTTTGATACCTGCCCTTCAAAGAGAATTTTTTCTCTTTCTCTCCATCTGTGTGGGAAAGAAGCTCATACCCATGAGGATCCTAGATTTGGAACTTGGAGCTGGCAGATGCACCTGTGGTCCTCAAACATCACCTTCTGGGATCTGCTGGCTTCTCTTTTTTAACAGTAAAGAACGCTTTAAAGTTGAGCAGTGTCTTTGACTCAAATTTAAAGATCCTCTTCGCAGTTGAGTTTATTTAATAAATAGAAGATTCAATAGTGCATTGCAAATAGAGAGTTTGGAAGCATTTTAACAAATTGGGTTACAGTACAAAAGGGTTTTTGATGCTGGTTTATGAGGTTTGATTACTTTTGTGTCAATTTCCAAAACAACTTTAAATTTTTTCTCTGTATAGTGTACTAGGTTCTTCAAATGCTCAGTAAAGCATTTACCTAAAGTAATATATGTAAAATTAAAATTCTGTTTGAGAAGGGAAGGCTCTGGTTTTGTGCTCTGATTTAAACAATTTATTTGTTCATGCAGTAATTCAAAACTCAGTGTTTGTAGGATATTTGAGAATCTTAGTCAGTTTCCTTGCATTATTTGGGTATCAGACCAGTGTAAACTGGGAGACCTAAAGATTTCTTGGGACAATGAGCTTCAAATCTGAACTCTAAATTTTATCTGTTCTAGTGAAAGTACATATTCCATAAAATTGGAAAATGTATGTAAATCAGATTTCAAACTTGGCTTCAGTGCTTTCCTAATCTGTTTTAAAAAGATGACAAATACAAGGAAAAAACTAAATTACAAGACAAAACATAATGATGTATGAGCTTAAGTACACTAAACTGAATCAACCACTGACTTATTCCTGTTTAAAAATACCACTGAATGCCATAAAACAGTAATGAACAATTACACAAGAATGGGAAAGCCTATCAACTTGCTTATACCTTGTGAAAAAAAATTATACCTTAATTATAGGTTTTAATTCTGCCTTAGAAGGTAGGATTAGAAGTGTAAAGCTTTATTCCTGAGGCATCTACACTAAGCCTGTTAAACTTTGTGCTGGGATCAGCCCAAAGCTTCATTTAAACTTATCTCTAGTACTGGCCAATAGTGGACCTCAAGGAAGGAATGCAAGAAAAAGGGAAAAAATATAGGGATACTTCCACAGGATGCTTTCCTAACCTCTAGCTACACGTAGTTCAGACTTCCTGAGCTAGAGCTGTCTTTGTTTTTAGTAGCAGCCAGTGAATGTTTCTTTGGTGAGTTTACCCAGCTGCTGTTTGAACCTATCTAAAATTTGAGGAGTAGCTTGCAGCAAGCCCTTTCATTCTGTAGGTCTCCTCTTCCTGCTTATACAGCATGGCTTGTAATGGTTATAAAAATTCCATGATCTTTAGATAGGGGGAATGATTGGAAAGGCTAATGGGTTTTATCTGTTATTTCTGTAAGAGACTTTAGTAGCAGCAGTTGGTCTATTTGGTGTGTGATAAATAAAGCCACTAGAACTTGGGTGGGACCAAAAAAAATTAATTTTGCCTTGCCCTGCATCAGTGGCTGATGAACTGTAGAATCCCAGTCAAATTATGTCACTTTTCCATGAGTGTAATATGTAATATCCTGGTACTGACTCTTAGTGTGTTAATGCTGGGGAGTGTTTTCTGAACCAGGACTGACTCATGCCCACCTGCTTTGAGCAGGGTAAGTGATTAACTTCCTACTCTTGTTAAGGTAGATGTGACTTTATTTCTTCTTTTTTTTATAATGAAAAGGTTGTCAAGCTTGCACTGAGTAGGCTAAATCCAGAGGAATATACTGTGACAACTGTGGATGAAAGTGTTCTGAGAGTTACTCAGTCTTTGTAGACCATGTGAAGAAACTACAGTGTGACTCTCACAGTGGGTCTGTGGGACATCTTACAGGTATTTCAAATAATGCAAATCACATCAGCACTTGACTCATGTTTTTAAAAACTGGAGAGTGCTGGCAGTAAGGCAAGAAAAAGAATTTAATACTTTACACTTAGGATATGTTCTCCTTACCTTCTTATTGTATAAATTCCCTAAAAATACCTGTAATGCTCTAAAGCTTAGTATTTATTTTCAAAATGCAATTAGCATAAGAAAATATATCTCTTTAAGCTGTTCCTTAAAGCCTCTGTGCCCACAAGAAAGTACCGACATAACCACAAAGTAAAATCTTTGACCAATGCCTTCTAAAGTTGTTCAGTGCCCATCTACTTCCCAAGTGAAATTCAAGATGCTGTCTTATCACTGGTTGGCTTTATGGAGTTTGGCTGAATTTTGAGCACATTAAGTCAATGCTAATCACTTGTGTGGCACAGAGTTGCATTTATTTTCACTTTGAAGACAGTGAAATGAAACAATTTTCTAATTGACTGGGTTAAAGGTTTAGTATATACAAAAAGCAGAAGCTTTTTGGATACAAGTTGGATTTTTTTCCTCAGCAGAACTTTCCGATTTTTATTTTTAAGGATGTGAACTAGGGCCTCGTACAAACTCCATCCAGCCACCTGGTCTAGTGGAAGGTGTCCCTGGCCTTGGCAGGGGGTTGGAACTGGATGATCTGTAAGGTTGCTTCCAGCTCAAACCAGTCTTTGCTTCTATGTAAGCTCTAATATTCATTTCTAAAATTCAAGAAAGTAATTTAATTCATTCATCACCTGCTCTGTTGAATGACACTTGTTTTCAAGTGAAATAACAGAATTTCCTTTTCAGCAGAGTTTTTAGTATGGAGGCTAGAAAAACCTACAAGAAAACAGAATTTGGAGTGTGCTTTGTCATTTAGTAGGAATGGCTACATAAAACGCACAATGGAAGAACAACAAATTGCCAAGTGTGTGAGTGTCAGACCTTTGGACTGCTGTGAGCACTGGATTTCTAAGTTTTGTACCTTTATAAACTATTTTTCCATCATTCTTGGACAGCAGACATGGTGATTAAAGCAGAAAGGAATAAATTGGTTCCTCGGGCATCTCTATTAATGAATTTGGAAATAAGATTAGTTCTGAGTCTCAATACCTTGCTTTCTTTTAAATAGTAGACGATTTTTTAAAAAAATCCATAAAAGATCTTCAGAAGTAATAAATGACCTTTCATTTTTACATGCAGCTGCATTAAATCAAGTGATAGGTGATCATTTCTTGGCTCTGAAGATTCCAGAATTGTTCATGATTTATGCAGGCAGTAGTTGTTTGCCTTTAGATTAACATGTGTGTTTATTGTTTTTATTTTGAGAAAACAAAGTAGTTAATGGGTTTTTGTGAACTATGTTAAAAGAGCATCAGTTTTGCAAAATGAAGCATAAAAATTAGGAAATAATTCAGTAAAGATTATCTCTGTGACTGTGATTTATATCCCTGTGCAGTGAAGAATGAGCTGGCACTAATTACTGCTTCTGTTTTGTGGGGATGATGCCCCGGAAATCTGGAGCAGTTCCTTAGCACTGATAATTCCATCTCACTGACTGACTTACCCAGACACCAGGCCTTTACTACGGCCATTTGTGGGATCAGTTGCACTGTTGATAAGCTCGATATGTGGCTTTCCTCTCTCAAAGGATTTTGTGAATTATCTTCAAGCAGTCAGTTACTGGAATCATGTTTCATGTAGTTCTGCCAAATCTGGCACGTTAAATTAAAGTGTTGTGCCAAACAGTGAAATGCACTTGTTCTTATTATCTCGTAGCATGCAAACAGTGAGGATTTATTCTAGTTCTCCAGACTGAACTTTTGCCAGAAACAACTACCAAGAATAACGATGGGAATGGGATTCTTTTTTTTAAGGATCAATGCTGCCCTTCTTGTATCTGACTTGTCATCTTTCACACTTTCCAACTTCAGAAAACTACCTTTCATTCTGCTAATATTTAATACCTTGTATTTAATACTTAAATACTTGTGCAGATAGGTCTGCCACTGACCATTTTACTCTTTCAGTCCCAGTGTTGGTGTGGCAGTGGTTTTCCAAGTTCCTATTCCAGTTTTGGTAGTGCTTGGTTGTTTTTCTCTGCTCAGTGTCCATTGACAAGAATGGCCATCCATGGCCACAGCAAATTCATCTAAAGCAGCAGAGTTCTTCCATTTCAAAGACAGACTGGTTTGGAAAAGCCTGTCCCAAATTCTCTGCTAACTGGAATCCATAACCCTGATTCTTTCTGATGATGGGGAAAAGCATAAAAGAAATAATGGTTGCTGTATCTTTTCCACATCAGTGATTAAGATGCTGGGTTGTATCAGGTGAAAACCACAAATGAAGATGCAGAATTGATATTTATGTAAACTAGGAGCCTTCAGTCCTTCCATACATGATAGAACCCTGTGGGGATTTGTTGTTTTGTCGTAAGTGGTCAGTGTTCTTAATGTTTGAATGAAAATTCCTGTTTGTGGTCATCAGTTCTTATCACACACTCTCTAGAAATGTTTATATCGTGCAGTTATTCTGTAGAGGAGCTGCTACAAAACTTTAAGCTTGATTGAATTTTCTAACCAGACATAGTTTATTTGAAAAAATCTGAATAAAAGATCCTTTCTTGCAATACTTCCCTTTGAAGGCTGTATAAAATTTGTTTTGCTTACTTCGGAGGCTTTATTTAGCATAGCTTGATTATGTTTTTCCATTCTTTTTGTACTGGCTGTTAGAGACCATTATATTTTATACATATCAACATGTTGGTATTTAAAGGCTTATTCAGAATTTCCATTCTTGGATCATTATCTGGAAAACCATTGCTACATTTCAGTTATTTACATTTTCCTATTCCTTAAAATTTGGCATTCAATAAAGTCTTAACTAACCTGTAAATAGTCTCCATCAGGATATTTGGAAACCACCCTGTAATCACTTTCAAACTTTCTGTTCATTCTGGTAGTCTGAGATAATCAAGAGTGCTGCTTTTATTTTTATAGTACTGTTGCCTTTTTCTAGGCTGGAGTTTAAGTGGATAATAGTACACCACAGGTTGTTAGTTTTTCCCCTTAAGATGCTGAACACAGGAGTATGTTGGTCAATAGCTGAGGGAAAGACCTCTTTGATCAAATTGTGAGTGTGGTGATTTTCAAGACTGAGACAATATCCTAAAGTAAGAGATTTTTCTTTCCTAAAATGCTTCCTCCTTAAAATGTGAAATGAATCTGTCTCATGAATTGTGTGTTAATATTTGGTTTTGAATGGTCCCTCCATGACAGAAATGGAGAGGGAAGAGTATTGTATGGGACTTGGAACTTCTGTAGACTGCAGGTTGTTTTAAGTATTTAATTAAGCAAACACTTAAGTGATCTGAAATCGTAGCTTTTATTTTCAGCAAGTTTGCCACAAAGTGAGGATTAGTATGAATACCTGCTCAAAGTGAAAATCAGTACTTAATAGTGTTGATTGTTGTTTGTTTTGAAACCAATTAAATGAATCAGCATTGGCAGACTCGAGAAAATGACCAGTAAAAAATGAATTATGGCAAGTTTGCTTCTGTAAAGTATTAGACACGAAATGCTCCCCATTTTCAATACATCAATGCACTTTCATGGATGAAAAGTAAATATTTGTAGTATTTTTTAAATGTGGAGATCTTTTGTGACACCTGCACTTCTAGTGGTTTTATTGACAGCATTGTTCTATTAAGGTAAGTAGAGATTTTTTCATTGTAGCTTATTTTTTTTAAAACTTTCAGAGACAATGCTGACAAAAATGGAGTATCTGTACACACTTTCTGAAGGGCTTGGCCAATCCAGAAAACCATATTTGAGCTATAGTTGTACAACTGTATTTTTGATGCATTTTGATATGTACTGCAGGTAATACAAGGCATTTCTGTGTATTAGAAAATCCATTCTAAACTAGAAACATATTTTTATGGGCTTAAAATATAAATAAAATTATCCATTTGCATCAAGTTAATGTAATATTGTTCTAGGAAGCCCATATAGCTGGAGAAGAAAATAAATATAGTCCTAACTTTCAAATTGCAAGTCTAAACAAAGAAAAAGAAGTCATCTGCATACGTGTAATTAAAGTATTAGTAAACTCCAACTTTGGTGTATTTTGTAGTACACTTACAGTACCATATTTTGGAAATAAATAGTATCCAATATATATAATATGGATGTATTTTGTTTCATAGCACAATGTAAATCTATAACAAAATTTGAGTACTTAATTTGTGCATTAAAAATAGCTGAAGAATATGATTATATATTCTAGCAGGCATGTATATTGTATGTTAGAGATTCCTAAAGACTTCTTGTTTAATCATAGTATGTATAAGAGAATTTAATCTCTAGTATCTTCATGCTACCCTTCAGTTTTCCTTGTTTGCTCCTGTCATGTTGAGGTTTGTATGTAATGTAATAAGTAGATTTTAACAACACTGGAGAAATAAAGATTGCTATACAGTATTGGCTGTTGAGTGCTTGGCATCCTATGAAAATGAAGGAAGATAAAGTGTGATTACAACAGTCAGTGAAACTGTGATTCTCCAAGATCCTTACTTCTACCTAATGAAAGAAATGTAGCTGGAGGAACAGAAGTATCTTGTGAAACAGAAATGTTCCGAGATGTGCAGCCCAAAAGAAAAGATGCCTTTTGAAGCGCTGGAAAGCAGCAAAAAGGTGCAGAGCATACATATTTCTAAGCACAGTTCAGTTCCTAGGGAATTTAAAATTATTTTATTGCTCTAGCTGTAATACCTACAGGCCACTGCTCTAAGTAATTAGATAACAAGATGTGATTATTTCTTGATATTAACAAATCTGCTTCTTTTACAACTATTCTCATCTACCAGTCTGTCATCTCTTATGGGTGCATCCTGTTATGATTTTTCCTAAGCCTCTGGTTTGCCTTTGTGCTTGTTTGAGCTTGCTGCTGTAGCCCCTCAGCCCAGAAGGCCAAATCTGTCCTGGGCTGCTCCAAAAGCAGTGTGGGCAGGAGGGCGAGGAAGGGGATTCTGCCTCCCCACTCCACCTGGAGTGTTGTGTCCAGCCCTGGGCTCCTCAGCACAGACAGACATGGACCTGTTGGAGCAAGTCCAGAGGAGGCCACCAAGATGCTCAGAGGGCTGGAGCACCACTCTTTTGAAGACAGGCTGAGAGAGGTGGGGTGTTCAGCCTGGAGAAGAGAAGGCTCCAGAGAAACCTTATTTTTGACCTTTCAGTATCTCAAGGGGGCTAATAAGAAAGGTGAGAACGGACTTTAGTAGGGCCTGTTGTGATAGCACAAGGTGCAGTGGTTTTAAACTAAAAAAGTTGATTTAGATTGGATATAAGGAAGAAGATTTACATGATGAGGGTGGTGAGGCCCTGGCACAGGTTGTTCAGAGAATTTCTGGATGCCCCATCCCTGGAAGTGTTGGGGCTTGGAGCAACCTGGTGTAGTGAAAGGTGTCCCGTGGCAGTGGGACTGGAAAGAGATGATGTTTAAGATCCCTTCCATTCCAAACCATTCTATGATTCCATGATTGAAAGCTCCCTTCCAACCCTAACCATTCTGATTTTATGATTCCTTTAAATCCTTATGTTCTTACTCTAACTGAAAAAAAATCTTGGAGATGCAGTTTTAAGTCTCTCACATAACAAATTTTCAACTTTGTATATTCTACGTATGGTACCTCTACCTATGCAGCGTTATTTCAGGTTTGAGGTTGATCTGCCTGACATATAGTTAGAATGCCTATAAATAACTACAGATTTTTATTTCACTTGTAATTAAATTTCATGATAACATTCCAATACTTTCAGTGAAGATTTCAATAAAAAGTGATAAATGGTTTATGTCACCCTCATGTTAATGGCACTTTCAAGGATGGATTTTTCTGCTCATATTTCAAGCTCTTGGATGTTATCAATTAGGATTTTTTAATAAAACACATTTATAAACTTCCTTTTGCTTAAGTTGTTAGACTATTTTTCTTAATATTTTTATTTTTTGGCCACACAGCCTGTGTGTGGTCAGAAACTTTTGTAGGTTGTTGTAGGAAATACTTCACATGCTTCTAAACTCCCCTGTACTTGGGTGATTGTTGAGTGGCCAGATACTGTCACCCTGAGCCGTGCTGCTCATTTATACATAGCATTAGTGATTGAAATCTCTTCCTGTCGTTAAGTGATCTCATTATATTGACATTTTTCTGGTTTACAGAGGCTTAGTTTTTTAGGTTTATGAAGTTAGTTTTCTTATAGTGTGTTCTTGTCGTGCTTAAATTTGTTAAAAGTACAGAAAAATTATGTGAAGTTGTATGGTTGGCCATATGGTTTCCATTCATCTTTTTGTAGCATCTCTTTATCAGCCATACTTTTCAAGTGATTAGGAGGATTCATAGAAAAGCTGCACTGCTATTTAGGACAGCAGTAGATCAGACTGGTATTTTAAATACTTTTTCCCTCTACTTGTATATCTGTAGTCTGAAAACCAAGCTGAAAGGACTTGGGCTTGCCTGCGTACTCTGTTCCCTGCTAGGATGGATGTGGATGGTCTTGGGCGCCTTGGTTGGTATTTGAATTACCCAGTTTTCACTGGAGGTCAGTTTTCTAAACACTTTTGAATTTGTGGTAGGATATTCTTTGTGGTGTATTATGTAGGGCTTTCAGTTCAGCAAATGTTGGGATATTTTTGTATATAAACCTCTTTGGTAAGGTGAGGATCATCCTTTTCTACCAATTTTGAGGCCCAGAATAAAGTTTGAAAAGGAAACAAAGTAAAAAGTGTAGATATGATCATGATTTTCATGGAGCATTCTGTCTTAAAGCTTTGGTTTTTTATTACTGTTACTTGTGCAGTAATTTTAAGTAGTTAACTAGTAAAAATTGTCAAAAAAAGGTGATAAAACCAAAGAGGAAATATCTGAGTAAGTCTGTCATTCCCAGAAAGTGTAGCACTCCATGGGTAGGAGATTGTAATTTCTCAGTCTTACTGAATCATCTGTACTTGGTCTTCCAAAATAAAATTTTTAAAATTATTTTCAGTAACAGGCAGTTTGAACCTAAGGGTATTGTGTAGGAGCTGTCATGGAAATTGTGAAGTAAGAATGGAATATGGAAGGCAAGTGATAAAAAATGAAGTACTGGAGAAAGAATAGGACAGAAGGAAGGTGTTGATCAGAAGAAAATGAGTTGCAAGTTTTTGCAGGAGCATAGTTACCGTGTGAGAGTCAATTAAAGAAAACTTGGATGTGAAGGTGAGTGTAAATCATTGGAAAATCTTTTGCTGAAAAGTTGCAATACCTCTGATGCTGTGAAGTGATAGAAGTGTACAATGGTTTCGTCAGCCCTTGTAAAACTTGAATGAAGAGAACCAGCCAGAAAAATCTAAGGAGTTTAGCTGGAAAATGAACTGCATATGGTTTGCTAGTAGGGATAAAGACAGATGGATTTTGGAATATACGAGTTGTTGCTATGCTCTATTAGAAATGAAGGTAGAGCATTTCAAATTGCAGCTGGCTTTGTAGTTGATGTTTATTTGCAAAGGCAAGACACCCGAGTGTGCAAGTAAGAAGGTTTCCATTAATGGCCTTCATAGAGAATGCTTGAGGCAGAAAAAGGGAAATGTCAATGTATCTGAACTTATGGATTTCATTAATGAAAAATTAAGCTCAGTATTAGATAGAATTTAATCAGCCTGAACTGAGATTTGGACAACGAAATCCACCTAAGACTCAGACAGCAAAAGTTCCTATAAGCTTTTGAAAACTACCTGGTCTTTTATATAAGTTACATAGTTTATCATCCCCTGTGGAACTTGAGGCTGAATGATGATCGGAGGTCCCTTCCAACTCAAATTATGCTGTAGTTGTATTTAGTTTGATGGTTTATAGCATACTTAGCTTCACTTCCTTAACATATGCTCAGAAATGCCTCTTCTGGGAAGTGGGCATCTGTCTCCCATCTGTCTCCTACCTACAAACAGGTTTAGGAAGAGACACTTGAATTCTGCCCCTGTATTCCAGATAAAAGTTAAATGTAGAACAGACTATTTTGTTAAAAATGCCCATTTGTTCCAGAGTGCCCTTATGGAGTTCTGGGAGGAGTTGTAGCTTGGACTGCAGCCAGCTGGATGGGTCTTGCATCCCAGGGCTTTGCCTTGCATCCACAGACTGGGGATCAGGCTCCAGAGGCTGTTAGTGATTGCTCTGTTCCTTGATCCTGTTGAGCTGGACCAAGGTGTTACCAAGGACAGAAGTCCTTGATACTCAACTGAGAACCTGACCCTTCATGGCATTTGTGTTTGTGGAGAAATTAGAGAATTCTGGCGTTGTGGTACCTATTCATAGAGCTCTTTTCTATCCAACTGTGGTTTGAAAGTGAATATACTTAGATTTGGTAGGTGGTGGTTTGGAAGCTGTTGGTACCCCCCTGCGGGAATGTCCTGCACATCTATGGTGGCATGGGTTGGGAATGGTATTATCTTACTGGTGTGGAATCATCAGAGGAAGGAAAATTATTAGAGGCAAAGACAGAATAAATTTAATGAACTGGTGTGACACTGAAGGACAAGAGGCTACTGTGAAGAATAAAGATTTTTTTTTTTGGTGGTTTAATTCTCTATAGACTACTGGCTCCTTCTAAAAGCAGCTCTGTTGTTGTTAACTCAGATTTCTTCTGAGATGCTACAATTTAAAAATCATTGGGTAGCGTGTTTCATAGTCAAACATACTGTAATTAATGCTTTTAGTCTGATTTATAACAGCGTGTATTTTTCGTTTAATTTTAAAAGTTTACCTTGTGCATGGTATCTCTTTTCCTTTTCTCTTTAAATACATGTTTCATTTAGTGTCTGCAGATCTTACTTCAGTGCTGACTATGTGAAATCTTACTTGCTGTGATTTGAATTGTGGCATCATAAATTAAAGTACTGAGAGGTTACCAATTCTATTTTCCTGCCTGGGCAATGTACTGCCGAGAAAGTAAAACAAATTTAACAAATACAGAAATTTAAAATGCATAGGTTTCTGGGCTGTTAACATAATTTTTGAATGTGAGTATTGAAGTTGAGACCTTCTCTTCAGTATATTGATGTTGGAAAATGAAGAGACTGTGTGGTGACTGAATTTCCATTGACACTTTTTTTGCCATTTCTAGCAGTACTTACTTTAAACACTGAACGTTTCGCCCCTGTTATTTCAACTGTTCCTTGCAAATGGCCATTTCAAATCAATATTAAAGCTACATGTCTCATGCTGGCCTGTCACGTGATAATGTCATTTATTTTCACTCTCAAAGTTGCTGATCACAGTGGAAAATAACTTTAAATACATTTTTAGCTATTTTATTATATCTGTAGGTATTTTTACAGCTTAACTCTCTTAAGAGGTGCAAAAGAAGAAACTGATTTTTCAAGTACTGTTCTATTCTTTGCTTTCAAGTACTATTTTTTCCTTTGCTATTTATTTAAATAATAATGTTTAGCTCAGAAATGCTACTTCTGGGTGTCATGTATTTGTAGATAAAAAGTATTTAAATGAGGCTTCATAACAAAACCACTTATTTTTGTTTCATAATAAAAACATAGTTTAAAGATACATTATGAATAGAGTCCATATAGATCCAAATTAAAAAAATATAATAGTTACAACTTTATTTTTGTGGCTCATGGAGAAGAAAAGTGTTTAGTGACTATTACAAGATAGTCAATCAGCATTTAGATGTAGCTTTTCTTTCCATTATTTAACTGTGAATTGATATATTAATTAAATGTCATAATTCAGTAAATTGTAGGGAATTATTGGAAGCTTAAAATTATTGGG
Organism: Orthonyx spaldingii; assembly: GCA_013397795.1. Taxonomy (NCBI): domain Eukaryota; kingdom Metazoa; phylum Chordata; class Aves; order Passeriformes; family Orthonychidae; genus Orthonyx; species Orthonyx spaldingii. The sequence continues at coordinate 1,295,221 of VZTJ01006440.1, read as the reverse complement.
AAAGAAAAGGCTCCTACTTGGAGTAACTCCTTGGAATTTCAATGTTTAAGCAATGTGGAATTTTCAGTGATTTGACTTCATTTAATTTATCTCAGCAAAGTACCCATGAAATAATTTTTAATAAATCAAATTCAGACATGTGCTGGAACATTTGCCAGGATTATAGTGTAGTATGAACTACTGCTACCTTAGACATAATGCTAAAATTCAGAAAAGAAATTTTATATTATTTTTATTACAGCAGGAAAATATTTTTTGTGGAAAATTAGTACTTAAGCAGCCTATTTTTCATTTTCTACGAATGTTGTCATGAGGAAGAGATGTAGATTCACTGATCCTTCCATCGTTCACCCGTTCTCACCCTTTCTGCTCACAGAAATTGATGCCACCTTAGGTTATTCTTACAGAATTCCAAGTGTTAAATATGATTGCATGGATACTGTGTGTCAAAAGCTGTTGATTCTGTTTCTGAAAGGAGTATAGTTATTCTAAATACTGTTTTATTGGAAATATACGAAGCTGAATATCTGAAAGCACTGTTTGGGTATTAGACTGGTTTTGTTGTGGGTTCTGAGAGGCAGGATCCTTCTGTTATTCCAAATGTAACTGGACAGGAATCATTGCCTTATACATACTCCTTTGTTCTGGCATCTAAACAGCAACTTAATGTGTGTTCTGTTGCTTAAAAGTTATACAGAAAGTGGCATGGCTAATTGAAATTAGAAACAAATTTAGCAAATAAAATTTTATAAAGATTCTATGGCTGCAATATCAGAAACAGGATGAACTGATGAAATAATTTTAAAATACGATTCCCTTGAGGGGCATTTTCCAATCACAACATAGTAACGAAAGTTTGTTAAAATTGTAACATTGCTGAACTTAATAAATAGTTGTGTAAATTTTTCAAATCTGGAATCAAAGAGTTGAAGTGACTTCAGGCAGCTGCAGCTGTTTGGGGGAGTGTCCTTCAGTGCAGCGGAGAAGCAGCACAGGAGTATGTATGGAATAGCTGAGGAAGCAGCTCTGTTATTTTAGTTAATCTTAAAATAAGATCACCTTGGAAATAATTTTATTCTAGTCCTTTAATCAGTTTTTGGTTTGTTTTGTTTTTTCTGTTTGGGATTTTTTTTTTGGGTAGGCTAGATGTGTAAATAATATGAAATTGATAATATTTTAAAAATTAAAATAAGCATCTAATATAGATGAGGAGCCCTAGTGAAAATCACTGTGCATGTCTGCATCTTTTAATATTTCTTGGGGTTGTTACGTGTTTTAATGTGATATAATTCAAACACTATTTTACTTATTATAAAATTTTTAACATGGCTTTTGAAATAACGATTTTTGATACAAAGCAGAATGTCAGAACAGCGGAACTAAATCAGGACTCCTTTGAAATCTGAAGGCAATAAAGCTGCTTTTTGGGCAGTTGATGCCTCCTCTGGGGTTTCTGAGAGTCTGGGTGCTATGAGTAGGCATTTTTAGTCTGGGCACGGTGAGCTCTAACAACTTGCAGAGTAAAGTGTGCATGCTGAGGTATGGGAGGAATAGTTCATTTTCCATTGTGAACTGCCAGGCAAGTCAGATTCCGAAAGAAGAATGTTATTAGTTGCACGTAATTTTAAAGTAGTCTGAAAAGCAGCAGCACATTTACATGATCTAGATGTGTATATATATATATCTGGTTTTAAGCAGCGTCCTTTTCTGAACAAAATTAAACCAAGAACCTGTAATGTGTTGTAAGTTCCGCTGAAGGCGGCTTGCTAAAAGTTAAATAACATTAATATTTTAGTTGGAGCTCCTGTAGAAGAGGTATTATTTTAAACAAAAATGAAGTCTACAGCTATCTGGTTGTGAATGTCTCTCAATTACACTGGCGTCCGTGGATCTTGGATCTGAATGAAGATTTGGCTAGAAATTCTCCACATCCTTAGTCTGTGTTTTCCTCTGAATAAGAAACAGCATGTGTGAATTACATTTGCTATAATCCGCTCCATACAGGAGGCTAAAAATTTCTGTGAAAAATGATTATGCACGGTTGAAAACAATTCTGATTGAGGCAGATAGATGCCTTTTTGTTTACCTTGTTAGGAGTTAGAGATATTTTGAGAAGTACTGCCGAGTGGCCAACATTTTAATATTTAGCTAAACACAAACCTGTGAATACGAAGTAACTCTGCCGTTGCAGACAATCACATTCCAACGGTGGTGTAACTTCCTGCATTTAACCGAACATGAAACATTATTCAGTGAAAAGGAAAAATACTCTTTTTCCTGAGTGTGCTACCCAAGCAATTAGAATGAATTGCTACTACTGTAAAGTGGGGAGTTACTGAATGAGATAATCTGTATTTAAGCTTTCCATAATACAAGCCTACGGAATAAAAACATGTTCTCTTCTGCATCAACTTAAAATATTTTTACAGTTGTAGCTACCAGGTTTATAAAGAGGTTTCTCCTGCTTTCACAAAAACGGAACATTTTTGTGTGTTATGGAAATAAATTTCAGTTTAACTGCTGAAAGTGCTGCGATGCTCACAGTGTTTTCGAAGGAGTTACGAGCTCCAAAGACATACCCACGTCCTCACTTCCCAGCTTCAGTCAAAACAAAGAAACTTTTTCCCACTGCTGCACGCATACGAAAACTACCAAACTGAAATGATGGCTGTGGGGGCGTTTTCAGGGGAAAAGGTAGAGCTCAGTGAAAAATTAGTAATTTTGTAAAATGTAATCTGAACTATTAGTAGTTTTGTAAAATGCAACAACCTGAGTAACTTACAATACATTACTGATAGACTGCAGTCAGAGTATAGTCAAGACACAAAATTAATGCTCCATATTTAGTGCCTCATTTCCAGTTTCTTGTTCTGTAGGATGCTCTGTGACCTAAATGTGGAAATTCAGTCAAGTATTATAGTTAAAAATGGCATTTTCTTGGTTTCTCATTTGGAACTGAGAGAAAGGACTGACTGCATCTTGTAGAGGATAAGTAATATTCTGTATGCACAAAGTTTAGCTTGGTTTTATTTTAAAAATTTAAATTATGAATAAACTAATGGAATTATACTGTGTTCATAATTCTTACTAAAAAAATTAAAGTAAGTGAATTTGTCTTCGTTGTTATGGAACTACTGAAGGGAAAGGTGAAATCCAGTTTATAAATGTCCAGTTTGGGTTGTTAGCTGAAGAGAATCCTGAAAGAAAAGAAAGTACTATTTAGCTTCAGATTCTAATTCATGCAGAAATGTTCCTTCTCAGATGTTCCTTTTGAATTAAAGAGGCTAAATTGCAGCTTTGACTGCAATTATTGGTACATCTTGGCTACTACATCAATGAAGGCTGCCATGAGTGAGAGACCACTATCTAAGAATTGGAAAATCTGTTGTGAATAAATACTACACAGACTCATGTAAAAGAAATGCAGAGAGAATATATTCATCCTAGTGAAAAAAAATAATTTTCGAGGTGCTGTTTCCCTGTCTCCCAGTAAATTAAAGAGGTCAAACTGCTGGCAGCTTGTAAAACAGAAACAGTTAGCCCATGGCCTCACATAAAAATGCAGCAAGTTATTGCTTATTTACCACCTTTGCATTCAAACCAAGAACTAACTGCTGTTTATATTTTTAAAAATAGCAGTCTGTTTACTTTGATTAAGCAATATTGTGAGCTGCAAATATTTTTGACCCTCCCACACCTCTCTCATATTTTTTTTTCTTTTGTCTTGGGTAGAAGTAATGAATCTCATGGATTATATCTGGACTGTCAGTGGGAGATAATATAATTTACTTTACTGACTGATTCCCTTCCAGACGTCTACATGGTTTGAAAACTGGATTATGGTGTTTAAGATACAAACTGTCTGCCCTTACTTGTCATAGAAAAATACTTGTCAGTTAAGCCACAAACTCATATAAATAAGACTTTGGTCTTAGAGCAACATATTTCTTAACGGATCTTTGAAAGTATGAGTTCAAATGCTCGGTTTTCTAGAAGTTCTGACTTACATAAGCTTTATATGCCTAATAGGAGAAAGTTGGTTTTGGGGTTTTTTAATGGTATTTGAGAAGACAAATAGGGAAAGGAAAATGGGAGATGTGTTATGTATTTCATTATTGCAAGAACAACTCTAGCCTAACTGAGAAGTAAGAAATGAGTAAATGTATGAGGGATTAGTTGAGTACAGATTTTAATATAGATGACATAGTTCCTAGTATTTAGTCAAAGTAGAGTTTACTTAACATGTACTACATTAAAGCTGTAACTTTTAAATAATATAAAATATTGTCATCTAGGCATTTCTCTAAGTGTTTAGTAAAACCAGACAGAAATAGTATAGTAAAGTGATTGCATATCTCTATCGCTCTTCTCTCTTTGATTTTTAAATACTAACTTCTACTTGATGAGAACTGATCTATACCTTCACACTGCATTAGGTATTAAATATGCCCTGCAATTTCTGCCATCCTCAAGGAAGCAACAAACACACCAATTTGCTGACCATACCAACATTTTAACAAAATACTTATTTCAGAGTGTTTCTGCTATCGCATTTATTCCATGTCTCCATGGCACTCCTTCCTGTGTGGCAGAAAGACGCCTATGATTAAAAACCCAAGAAAATCAGCCAAACATTAGTTTTACTTCATCCTGTGAAGTATTCCTTGTCATTCACATTGGATATTCCAGAAAATTCTTGTTGACCTATAAAATACGTGATTCAGACTCACTTAGGAAATTTATTGTGTTTCTTAAATGATCTAAACCAGCAGGAATACATCCATGTGTTAATCTAAATAACCCAGCCATGGTGTCAGGGAGACTTGGATCTGCACTGTTGCCTGAATTAACATTTCTTGACCTGCTGTGGTTCCTCTGGTTCAGTAGTTCTGCCACCCTCCAACCATTTTAATTGGTGTTTCCCGTAAGAAGAGGTGTCCTGAGAAGCAGCTGGTTGCACCCACCCAATGGAAGGGTTTCAGCTGGGCAGGGGAATGCTCAGTGTTGGATCCCTGTGGAGATTTGTGAGCACGAGGCTTTTGGGGTGTTGCAGGGGCTGTTTCTGGCAAGTCAGGGCATCTGTAAGTGACACCTCTTGGTGCCCCAGGACCAGGGAGGGAGGTTAAAATTGTTACCTTGTTTAAAATGGAGACAATATTAAAAGAAAGTGAGGGAAGGTGTCGGCTGTATGAGGAATGGGACTGTGCTAAAGCAAAGACCATATATTAAGTTGCTGGACCAAAAGAAATTGTTTGCAGCAGAATCTATTTTCCTCAATGACACGAGGGAATAACCCAGGATTTTGGCCTTGCTCTGGATTCTTACAATTTTTTTGCTGTAAGCGAATATTTGTGAAAACTGGAGAGTGCCTGGAAGGGGTGAGGCATGGATTGATGGGGCAAGGACCACACTTTGCTGGATGAGGGGGGTGAAAGTGAGATAGGAAGACAATGGCATGGCACCAAGGCCCCTTTGGCCAACTGGGACAGAGAGCATTGAAAAAGGAAAAAACACGTGGCATCTTAAGACAAGCAGCCCATCTTCAGACTGACATTTCCAAAATGATGAATGCAGACTTTTGTGACTCTAAATGTTGTTTAATGCAGTTTTTGTGTGTAGTTTTATTTGTTTGTGTTGTGGTAGTGTTCAAAGAGCTCAGTCATGGTCGTGGTGGCTTTATGCAGATGGGAAGACAGACCTTCCACAAGGTTTGTACTCTGAGCCCTGGCATGGACCAAATGTTACATGCGAAAGTAGTTCCTTTTTGAGAGGTGGGTGAGCTCACATCACTCAAATTGAGCAAAATCTGATGAGTTAGCAGGGGTTTGTCCCTAAGAATAGCTGAGCTTCAACCTTTGGAGCTGTGCCAGTAAATTCTAACGGGTTTCTCCTTCTTTGCTGTTCCAGACCTGTGGTGGCTTTGAAGGACTGGAGCCCAAATTGTTCTGCATCCAAGTGTGCTAGTGAAGAAGAGCTTTTCATTGTTAGGATAGCATCTTGTTAAAGTTAGGAAATACATGCCTGCTACCTGTTGTTAGTGGCAGTGCTGTTTCCTGTCATACATCACTAATACTGGAAATGCACATTGGAGTGCATCACATTAAGGAAATAATTTATTATGTAGAAATTACAGCGATGTTCAGCACCAAAGAGCTCTTCAGCCCAATGTATGAATTTCATTTATTCAGCTTTTTCAGATTTAGCTGCAGAACCGTCCTGCTGCATGTCAAGAATCTGCTCAGGAAATTTTGAAAAGTGTTCAAGGAAAAATATACAGCTTACTTTCTTAAACTGTAAATACTGCTGACAGATACTGCATCCGGAGAAAGGACCAATTCCTGGTTTTAAGCAGGCATATTTCTAAAAACAAAATATCTGACTATTCCTATATAAATGAAGATTTCTCTTGACTTTTTTTTTTTTTTAATTGTTTAGGGTATGAAGGAAGTAATTGAACTAAATATTTTTCTTCTTTAAAAGGAAAAAAAGTCAAACAAGACTTAAGTCTTAAAAATTTATGTTTTTCATTATGAAAGCTCTCTAGGAAATGGACTCAAAAGCCAATGGCTGCACTGATTCTATACTATATTTTCTCCCCCACTTCCCACTAAGAAATAAGGCAGACTTAAAACATTTTCTTTATTCTGTGATATTTCCAGTAGCATCCTACTTCTTTACTCTTCTGCTATGTTATTTCTTCTAAATAATATTTTTGTAGTTAAGGGAAAGATTTGATGCTTACTACGTACGTGCTCATATTGTTTTGTGTGAGTTGTATACATTTTTGCACCCTGCAGATCAAGTATATAATTTATTTAAATACAGCTTGTAGACTAAAGCATTTTCTTGTTCAGTATGTTATGGTTAGAAGCACCAAACGTTTTTTTCTCTGGATTCAGTGGGATTAGGTTGTATCTTTTACTATCTGAAATATTCTTTTTATAACGTAGAAGGTTGTGGTTTACAAATGCAGTTCATCCTTTAAACTCATATTAACAGATGAGCAAACCTGTGTTAAACTTATTTTTTGTGTGCCTTAGCCCTGAAGATGACCTTCAAGAAAACCATGTATTTAAATATTATTCTCAATGTAAGTGCAAAAGGCACTTAAATTCAGAACAGGGTAGATATTAGTAAGCTGGATGGAGGACTTCTTTAAAAAGAAATGAAATGATTGTTTTAAATAAATGCAATCAAACATTTATTAGTACTCTTGCCATTATTTGCATCTCTCAAATAATTTCTTTCCTTTAAAGTCCATGCATAATATTGCAAAATGCTTTTGGGTGGCAGGTGCAGTTAACCACATCACAGTACTCCAGTTCTATATTTACAGCAGGAATTTTCCTAGTTAAAATTATACTTTGCAAACAGTTTGAATTTTAAACTAATGTTTTTCTTCTAATGAACAGTTGGGGAAGTTTTCCATCACAAAGCATAATATCCAATGAAAAGTACCTGTGTAACATGAAGTTTCTGAAGCAAAGCAATTGTGTTCTGCTCCCCCCAAGGAAAGAAATTGCAAATACTACAGGTAATTCTATAGAAATTCAGTGTGATGTGCACATCAGCTTATTCTTAGTTAATTATGAAAAGGTTTTGTAATTTTTTTTTATTTATGCAGGACATAATTTTTGTTTGAAAATATTCTATAGCTTTAAAAAAAAAAGCTAGCCTTCATAGATCAACACTAAAAAATAAAATAAAACATGTAAGGCCCTCGATATAAAAGGTCTTCAAGTTAGGCTAAATAACAGAGGTAAGTGCCAGCTGGTGATTTCATTTTAAACTGATTTAAACCAAGAGCACAGAATTGCAGTGGTGCCTTCTCAGAGTAAGGGTTGTGACCTGCCCGTGGCTGCAGCCGGGAGCCTTCATAGGCTTATGATCCCAATTTCACTGTTGTTCCCTCCTGAGCCTTCAGCTCCAAGCCTGGGAATTCTTATTGGTGTCACACAGCAGCGAGAAATTCAGTACAAGAGCACTTTTACCCATTTCCAGGTTTTTCAGGGCTGAAAAAAATTGTCCTGGGTCTGCTTTAATCACGGTATCCTACTGACTGTCAGAAACATGCAGTATTTCACATCAAGTAAATTGGAAAGAGAAATATTACTGAGTCAACAGCAAAAATGTATCTAAGAGAGTATTTAATGTGTAGTTTTCACCCAGTGTGTCATGTCCTGTTGAACAAATTTTTATTTCATAAACTGGCTGAGTTTGTCTTATCTCCAGCTTGTTTTTTATATAATGTACACGACAAAATCATGCATATATGTACATGTATGTCTGGGATTCACTGTCAGGGTTATTAGGAAATATACAAAATGTCCAGTCAGGCAAAAATTCAGAAGTATATGGAACTGTTTTAAAAACAAATACATAATAAGTAAATACAAATAGGTAGAAGTTTTACATATAAATATATGGAAGTAAATATATGTCCATGCTGCCTCCAGACTGTGTGGTTAATAAAGCTCGTAGTAAGTTACGTCTGTACCAAAAGAAATTCATCCTAAATTGAGTTGCATATATCCCAAATCAAGTTCTATTTTAGCTTATCCTTTTAGCTGCAAGGGAAAGAAAAGATAAAATATTTTTTCTTTCCATCCTTTATCTTTAATAAAACATATACACTTAATTGTTTTTAATGTGAAGTCATGGATTATTATTATTATTATTACTATTATTACTATAATATTTTAAAGCCTATTGCATTGGAAAGGTTTGGGTTTCTAGTGTTAAGCCACTGATAGAAACAGTCTATTGCTGTGGACCATATTTGATCAAAAGGAATTATTACCTGTTTCTACTTTTAGTTGCATTTATGTCAGGATAAAATAGTTCACAAATACCACTTGAAACAGATATTTTTCTTAGTGAGCTCACTTGAATTTACACAGGCCAGGGTTGAAATCTCAGCCCCAGTGACTTTAAACTCCCATCAAATTCCTTGGGATCCAGAATTCTTTCAAGAAGTGTACTTCAGGCGAAAAAATATTGACATTTCCTTCAGGTTTCCAGACTTTTGATGTTCATTGAAAAAAAGTGTAATCACATTTGCTAACATGTCTACTGTTACCTTTACCTAGATGATACTTTGTCATTATGTGCTGTGTTTCTTGAAAGAAATCCATGTAAAAATATGATATTATTGGATTACTTTAGCTTTTAGTAGAAATATGTGCATAAAGCTTCAAATATGCAAAAGCAGAATTGTGAAGGGTTGGATTATTTTGAAATGACCTGTGAAAATAGGGGGAGGGAAAGAATAATTTGTACATCTCATTTGCTGATCGCCATTAAAATAATTTTGTCCAAAGGTAATGTGCCTTAGAGTATTTGAAATGAAACACACTAATGCAAGAGGATATCTAAGGTGAAAGATGTTTGTGTAATGCTAAACATAACCAAAGAAGCTGTGGTTTGAGCAAAGGTACCATGCTCTATTTTATCAAGTGCCAGAAGTTGCATAATGAAAGTCTTTCAGTTAAAAAAAATGTAAGTAAAGAAAACACAAAAATGCCACCCAGCTGGTAGAGATCTTCCTAATTTTTACCTGATTGTATTTCTGAAGAAATATGGCAGGGCCCTCGTAAATTTTCAACATGAACTGCATTTTTGTTGCCAATTTCCATATCCTTTTAAAAGTGCTGAAGCGTGCATTTGCTATTTATGTTTGCAGTAGACTGAGTACACTTTTACTATTTGTGGTTTCAGAAATTGGAAACAACCAAACAGTGGTGCTATGGTCTAAAAAAATAAATTTTAAACAGCTGTGGGACAGTATTTTTAGAATGGTAGGAGTCCTTCAGAAGACAGACTGGTAACTGTGTCTCTGTGCACAGGAAAGCTGCAGAGGGGGTGGCCAAATCTGAATTGTGTTGACTTCACACCTTTGGCTGCATTGTCTGGGATAATCAGACTCTGGGACAAATGGAGTTACTTGTAGGGATAACCTTGTCCCTGTATTTTCATGCTACTCCTATGGATATTTGAGTGATTTTAAACAGTTCTTGTATCATATTGTGTATATCCAGTTAACTATTCCTTATAAATGTTGTACGAGGTAGATAACTAACTATAATCTTATCTGTAGAGGTAATAAAATTTTGTAGAAGACAGAAAATCAGTGTTATAATTCTTGCTAATACTGGCATGCCAGTTCTATTTGTTCCCTAAAATGTATCCTGTATAGTGAATTAATTATCCAGTTACAGCAACGTTTAATACTTTGGGTAATTTGTTTAGAACAAATAGGTGTAATTTCTTTGCCACTTGAATGGTGAATGTGGTCCTGCCCCAGATGATACCATACCACTCTTTGGGTATAGTGCTCTGAAAACAACTAGTCATTCCTGCTTGTCTTAGTTTACAAAAAAAAAACCCCACCTTTTAATATTTTTGTATTGCAGCTTTTAAGAAATAGCAGAAGTTCTGCTTTACTCAACTAATTAATTAAATTGCTTAATTAGTTTCGATTATAAACCTGGAAAGTGTCCAAAATGATCACATGGTTTAACCCTCTGTATAAGCATGTCCTTGTAATGTGGCAGCTCCTTTGTGGAGGCTGATGAATTTTGTACCTTAAATCATAATGTGTACCACAGTTTGCTAATGTAATTAATTGCTACTTTTGATTTTAGCTGCAGCCAGTTGTTGATCCTAGAGCTTTTGATCTAGCCTTTCATTGATGTTAACTGTAATTACTTAACATACATTTAAAATCAAAGGAATTCTGACTTACAACAGGTTTTCTAAGTTCAACTCTTTCTAGAACTCAAATTATAACTATATAACCATTTCAAATGTTGCAAAATCTTATGTGCAATGAACAGAAGAATAACAGTTACACTTCCAATCTCAGTGATGACACTGATTTCTGTTCCTGTCATTGTGCTATGCTGGGAGCACTTTGTGCCCTCATCTTGCAGCCTTATGGGTTATTTACTTTTTTGTTTGTAGTCCTAAGTCATGTGGAGTTGTTGGCTTTTGGATCCAGCCTTCCTGCTTTGATTTGAGGTGACCATCACAGGCTGGTTTGGGTTGAAAGGGACCTTAGAGATAATTTTGTCCAACCCCCTGCCATGGGCAGGGACACCTTCCACTGGACCAGGTTGCTCAGAGCCCTGTCCAGCCTGGCCTTGAACACTCCCAGGGGTGGGATATTTGCATTTCGATGCAAGTTCTAAATAAATAATTTATCTGTGATCTATTTGTTGTGTTTTGGGATCCACCAGTAAATGTTATCTGTAGTAGTTTTTATGGCATAATTAAATTTAAATTTACAAATAGCAAGTAGTGACTGTGTTGAAATGGTCACGTGCATGATTGCACTCAGCCAAGAGTAAAAATAAAGTATATGACAGTTACTCTCTGAGGTTGTGAATTATTTTACTGGAGCACAATACAAAATACTGTAATAAAAAAAAAAAATTATATGCCCTTGTTTTTAAATGTGTAGGTCAATTTAATATTAGTTTCAAATTCTGACTATGAATGGCACTTCATCTCAGGTCCAAGAAATACACTCTGTGTTTGATGAGTATTTGCTGTCTGTACAAGATGAAAGGATCTGTTAAATTTTTTACTTCTACTGTTTAAGAGTAGAGGAAGATACAGGACTCCTTCATCTGAGTCAGAGCACTTTATCATAAAGCTACTGTTCTGAAAAGTTTCCCTGATTACTTTCTTGGAAGAAACAATTCTATGTTCAAAAGTGTTTTAACTAGAAGTGGATAGGGTTCCATCAATACTGTGAGTAGAGTTCCATCATAGTTTTATTACCCACATCACCACTAAACACTGATAAAATAGTATTTCTTTCTACATGGCCTTCAGGCAGTGCTTGTATTCTTTGCATCTTCTGCCTATCAAAGAACTCTGCCAAAAGTAATATTTTAGACATAAACTTGACAGTTTTATGTTGAATTTGCTTTTTCAATGAACCTTCTGATTCAGGTGCATTAAATCCTTATTGTTGTCCCCAAACTATTAACATTTTAAAAGCCCTCAGTTTTTTAAAGTGTGTGTTATCTATCACAAGATAATCAATGTATGTGTACCTATGCAGATACCTATCTATATGCTACTGAGATGTAAACAATTTCAGATGGAAAGGTGTTGTAACAGTACATTAGACATAAAATGTAAGGAATGTTTTGATTAAAATTGAATATAAATTATTCACAAATAGAAATTAAACAATAAAAACGCTCCATAAAACTTTCTTGATAGTAATTAATGTCAATGATGGTTTTCCTTAAAAGTGAAAACCATATTTAGTATCAAGTGATATTTGGTGTACCAGCCTTAGAGCTGGTTTTGACAAAATGTTTTTGCTGCCTTTTCAGGAGGTTGCGTTAATGCAATTTTCATGACCTTTCAGATGGTCAAATATAAAAATATAGATTTTGGGGAGATTAATTTCAGAACAGCTGTGTTTTGGCTGCTCTTTGAATTATGTTAATTTGTACTCAGACTTGAATGCCAAAATCCAGACATTCTTGAATTCTGTGGACCGACAACTCAAGTTGAATCTCGAGTTAAAAAGGTCTTTTAAAAATGGCAATGCTCCTCCTGTGTGAAAGGAATAGCTGTTAATTGATACTTTAAAAAAATAATTCTAACTGTATTTTTCAGTAAATTGGTATAGGCCCCAGTTTAGGAAAAAAAAAATTAAATATACTTAAATATAATAAAATGAACTTTTCTGTTGATACGGCATTCCTGTTGTGTTATGTTCTATTTGATGAGGTTTAAGTCATCTTATACTCTGCGAAAATCTGATTGTTTTATCATGTCACTGCTTCAAAAGAAAGATTTACACTAACTCAGCAGAAACTCAAGTACTGTTTACATAATATATTCTTTACTCCTAATTATAATTGTCAATTAGTTGCACAGCTCATATTTAGATTTCTGTCAGAGAAAATTGGTATCTTAATAGGATGTGTATATTGTAGATTAATATGTGAATATCAGTTATTATTCAAGGTAATGCTTATGACAAATGGATTTTATCCCATAATTACAGATAAGGCAGAACTTCAGCAGTTTGCAAGATGTGTGTTCCTGACGTGACCCTTTGCTTGGATTAGGTGTTAAAATTTGACTCCCTGTGTTTGCCAATGAGGTGTTATGATCCTATAACTCAGCTCATCAGCTTTGGTCTGGGTCTACCTTCAGTTTGAACACAAAGCTGACCCCTGCTTCTCTCTTCGTAAAGATAAGAATTGTTGCAGTAACTGAAAATGGATTATCTAATATTACAGTATATTCACGTGGTTTTCAGTATTGAAGCTAACCTTATCCCAGATCCTGGTTTCTGTCCTAAGACATCTAGTTAATTGCTTCTTTTTTAGGGAATCTTAAGTTTGGATCTAGCAAGTGATGGTGATCTCAAAGTGGACCTTGCTTGTGCGTATGTTCTGTGATCTGTGGTGTGACTTCTGTCCTGTTCAGATGGGTAGGTGCAGAAATGTGTTTATTCTTGGCACAGTCTGATGAATGCCAATCTGTAGGTGAGTTAACAACAATTTTTTAGGGTTTTTAAAGGGCCTTATATTGGTCAATTTTCGTTAAATACAAAGCATTCTACGAAGTCAATAAACTTATCTCTAAATTCTGAAAGGCATTTAAGAATCATTTTAATCTTGCATCTTAGAAAGGGTCTCAGCTTTAAGGACCTCAGTTAGACCCACCATCGTTTCTTCTGGAAGGAGTGCTGTTTTCTTTGGTCCAGAGGACTTCCTCTTTAAATTTCTGAGCTTTGACCAGTTAAAATGTCTTTGTGTGGTCTGATGCCTGAGGGTTTGGGGAAAAAAAAAAAAAAAAGAAAAAAAAAACTTTGCCCTTTTTTTTTTTTTTTCCCCACAGAAATAGCAACTACAGACATCCCTTTTCCATTCCCATCTTTTTAGGTACTTGAATTTTTTAGCCAGATACTTGGTCATAAATGGGAGTTTCAGGATCATTTTTCATAGCAAACAATTCTTAAATGAGTACCTGATGTGATAAGAGCAAATATGAGAGAAACCTTCACAGCACAGAAGTTTTTCTGTAGGTATATCAGAGCCTTGTTTTAATGTTTGAAACCAAATTGTAATTTGATTTGTGATTAGATTAGATGAGATATGGTCCTGTCTTCCTCAGTTCTAAAAGGCAAATGACCCAACCTCCCTGCCCAGCTCTCCCTCCTCCAAACATCTCACTGGTGAAAACCCCTGAGCACAGACTGTGGTTTGGTACTGGAGTGCAGGAGCAGAAATCACAGAGTCGTTTACCTTGGAAAAGACCTTTAAATCCCCAAGTCCAGCCTCTAAACCCAGCACTACCAACTTTGTCACCAATGTCCCCAATGGCCTTGTGCAGGCCCCTGACCCTGCACCCAACTTTCCATGGTGATCAGGCTGCAGCCTTACACAAGTGCTAATTGATACATTGAAATAATGAGGTAGTGACAAAGGACAAGATGGTATTTTCAGCATTGCTGGTGATTGTTGTAATCTTGGGTAAATCTCTCAGCTGTGCTTGTCACAGTTTGCCTGTGTCTCTAAAGTAACTTTAGATGTATATGAAAAGCGCTAAAAAAATTAGAACACGTGTGACACTGATGGTTTATTACTTACAGAAAACATCAGTGTGGTTAAGGGACATATTTATTTACTTTTATTATTGAATGTTGAAATTCTCTTTCATGCAGGAAGGTTTTCCACCCTCGTGTGGTGTGCTAGGAGGTGGAGTTTATGCAGCCACACTGTCTTGCTTACGGCAACTTAGATCGCTGACATATTTTAATTGTGCTAAGGAGACAGGGTAGCACCTGGCAAGGTGCAAATATTGTGTCTTGCTCAGCACCTCTGAGGTCTCTATGGCAGCAGATACTGATGGGCACTAGAGCTGACAAGATGGGAATCCCTTTCATCTGCTTTGTTGCAGTGATGGTTTTAACCAGAACATTTTTGAGGGTGCAAAATAAAAAAGAATGGTTCCATAGCAGGAATGTAAAAGGAGTCTTAAGAGTTGTTTGTGATTTTATACTGAATTTGGGGTTGTTTTTTTTTTGCATGCCCTAATAGCCTTACTAATTAGTCATATGGTTCATTTCCAAAACTTTGAAATAAATTTGGTGACTTGAGTGATCATTGAGTACTTATGGAGATTGATTGAGGTGAAGCAGCACTTGTAGGGAGAAGTGATTTATTACAGAAACTTGGCTGATTACAAATGGGAAACTTTTGAGCATGTAAGTTCTTCTCCAGGCCTTCTCTGGGTGATGATACATGATGAGTGATGCAGATTTTGGGCTAAGGATAAAGATCTTGAAGAACTTTTCTGAGTTTATCAGTCTGGGATCAGGGATGTGAGCAAGAGGTTTCTATCCTTCTTTTCTCCCTTTCCCACTCTAAAAATTTTGATGTTCTAATATTTTTCATTCCTTCAGGCTGCAGCGATCTTTACGGATCTGCATCTACAAGATGAACTTATAAAAAATCAGGAGTTACCATAAACAATTATGAAAAATTGCTCCAAATCTACATCCCTGAACTTCTAAGTCTCACAGGCTCTTTAGGGCAGCTCTCAGAGCCGAGGCTCCTGTGCTGCTCTGGCCGTGGTTGTGTGCCTGGAACAGCTCACTGGCACTTTCTTTATGACCCTCCCCTAAGACCGTGGCTGTGCTTCCTACCCTGCCACTGTTCCAACAATTTGTTCTGCTTTCCCTGCTCAGGAGTTCTGCTTTCACAGCAGTGATTTGCTCCAGGTACGGAAATGGATGAGGTGGCTGATGCATGAGAGCTTCAACAGAGTCATTTGATGCCACCCTTGCAGCAATCAGTCAATAAGGATGGTTGTGGACAAGCTGGGAAATTTTGTATTTTGATGCACATGGGCGTTTGGTCAGGATAAGTGCTCTCAAGCAGTATTTTGTATTTTTATGTTTTTTATGATTATACCTCTACTGGAAATTATTTAATTAATACTTTCTAGCATCTGTGAGATTTTATGAAAATGCCCTTCAAAACTTGACTCCTTGGAAGTCTTGCAATGACTTCTGAAGTAGTCCAGGGAGACACTTGCTTCACTGCACAGAAATCAGCAGCCTTAGTAACTGTCACTTTAAAACACATTAACAGAGGAAGAAAAGGGGTATTAGCTCTAAGCTGGGCACAAATAGGATTTTGCTGCTCAGGTAAAGTTTAATACAAAAGTGTTGCCACTTTGAAATTTAGAATGGTCACCCACTGCTGGGGACACACAGAGTCATTTTCAGGCAACCAGTGCACCACCAAGAGTATAATCAACACATCTAAGTATGGGTTTGCTTTAGATGATGACACAGGTTCTTAATGAAAGTTTACTTAGAGATGAAAATGTCACTTTAAAGAAGAAATTTAAATACATTTAAATTAAAATATACTGTGAGATAAAAATGGACAGAGTTGATGGATCTAAAATGATAGTATTGGAAATGATATTTGAAAAAAGGTAATTATTGATGCTGGAGGTAGACACAGTGTTTTTGAGGAACACCAAAATGTCACCTCTGTAGTAAATCACACCTATGATATCACTCACAAACTTCATTGCTCACCATGATGTTTTATTTTTATTTCCTCGGTTTACAGAAAAGTACATCGATTATTGATTGGTTTTTAGGACCTTAATGGCTCTCTGTGTTCTTTAAAACAGTGTCTTCATCAGAAAAGGAAATTTAATCTGACTTTCAGTCAACCTTTTTACTGCATTTTGCATGTGAACTTTTCCTCCAAGCTAAAATCTTGGAGATGATACTGAACCTCCCCCTTTGATTTGTGCACCTGTGATATTTATTCAGTACCAGTAGGAGTTTGAAATTAAGGAGTTTATAAGATGCAACTGCGTGGGAAGGGTGGCTTGCCCTGTGCCAGTGCTGGTGCCTCTCACGGGCAGCAGTGCAATGTGTGCAGTTCTACTGCCAGTGATCAACTGAGCTGCTGAGAGCAGTCCGATGAGCTCTTCTGTTCCCGTGAGCAATTATCCATCACAAATGCTTTTGCTGAAAACAGGAGTGTGAAAAAGGCCACTAAAAATCTTATTGGTCTTACATGATGCATGTTTGGCAAAAAAAAAAGTTTTGCAAAATGGATAAAATGGATATTACTTGCAATTTATTCTGTTTTTCTTATTTTTACATGATTGTTGAAAAATAATTTCATTTAATTTTACAGTACTTAAACCGTTGCTCACCTTTAATAAGTGATTTCCTTATTAGCAAAACACAATTGAAATATTAGATAAAATCATTACTATTTCCTACTCTTATTTTTTTAAAGAAGGAGAAAAAAATTATTTTCAGTAAGTAACCTTTTCAGTAAGAGGTAGTAGCTGCCAAGACTTGTGAATTAAAAAAAAACAACAACCCTCTGTATAATGACAGACAGACAATATAAAAATAAGAATAGTAGCATCATTTAGAAAGTACAGACTTCATAATAGTTCACTCACAGGCTGACTTAATTGAAATAATGCTGAAAATTCTGTGCAGTGTGCTTTGAACTTTGAAAATTTGTGGAAATCAGACAATTAAATGTAGGACTAGCATTTGCAATAAAGACACATTTTTTACTTGGTTTTCTACAGCAGTATTTTTGCAACCTCTGTGCTGAAAAGGAATCAATTATTTTATCAGTAGTTGTTTTTCAGATAATTTATCTTCTTCAGATAATTTTCAGCCTCTCAGTTGACTTCTAAGAAATGCTGAAATCCCCTCTTCCCCAGGGAAAAAGAAGCACAACGCAGAAAGACCCAAAAAGCTGTTCATTACTGAAGCTAAATTACAGGCAACAGGAAAACCCACCATAATCCACTTACATATGCAAAAAGTTTTGTTTTCACCACCTAAAATAATATTTTTCATTTCCAGTTCTGCTATGCTCTGCAAAACCCACCAGTTTTGCTCTCATCCATTTTATAGAAATGCTTTACATCAAGACTTTTGTTTATAGAAATCTGATTTTAGAGTAGATTGAAGGTGCATACTTGGATATGTGAATTTACTCTCCTTTTTTTCCTTTGGCCTAGAACATTTGGTGTATGCTACAAATGTAAAATTAGTTAAATTTTAAGTATACCAAGAACTGAATGTATGCTCACCAGGTCATTCCTGATATGGGAAGCAAAGCTTAGCACAGGGATAAATTACTAACAGGCCTCTACAGTTTATTATTTAAAAGTAAAACCACAGACAAACAAATCTTCATATTTATTTAGATTTAGCTACAACATTTTTAGCATCGAATAGTTGGGTTTTTTTAAGTGCAGTTTTTCAAATTAATTTCTACAAATATTTCTAATTCCTAGTAAGTTCTGATTTTCAAGCTCAAGTTAATCTTCCAAACTTTCAGTTTAAAAAGAAAATTTAAAAAAATAAGGCTGGATAGGAAGTGATAGATACCATCCCTAGTGTGTGCTTCTGCCAAGGAGAAGTCTCATTCTTGAGAGATTTTACAGTTTCTCTGAAGACAAATATAAAAATGAAAGGCCTGTAGAGGCCAAGTAAGAAAGTTACTTGATAACATGAAACGGATCAATGCATTTAATTGTTGTTATTATTAAATTATTGTTTGCTCTCTGACCCAAATGACCTGAAGTAAAATAAAATTCGACCTTTCTTTTATTTCCTGAATGATTTGGAAACTGATGCTTTGACTGTGTAACAAAGTGTGACGCTTTGCCACGTTTTGTTTTTACAAGGAAGTTAACAAAATACTATATATTTTTCAGTAAAATGTGTGAGAGCTGACAGAATTTGCCACCATGAAAACTATTTTTGGCAACTTCTGTTTATAGCCCTCAAAGTAAGAACTAATAACACACTTTATTTACAAAAGTTTTTCAATCAAGCCAATTAAAAGTAGATTTCTTCCTACATACTTGCCCTGTGCATTATTGACTGAAGGAAGATACAATTCTACATGTTTATAGCAGTGATTTTAATTTTTTTGTCTTCTCAGGAGCAAGGAAGTAAATTCAGAACTTAAAAGTAACAGTTAAAAATCAACTACTTCAGTAGCAGACGTGTTTAACTTTGCAGGAGATTATGTCATGTCAAATTTCAAGCTAGGTATGAAGAATAATTTATAATCATTCATTAGTGCTTCTAATAGTAAATTTCACTGATGGATGTAAGGATGGAAGGGGATTTCATTTGTATTTCCTCTATTAAATACCCTTTTATCATGCTTGGGCACTCCAAGTCATTTTAGTCCCTTAGCTATGTGAGCAGAGTTTCATGAAGAGAATGAAAAACCAAGTTGTCCAACCTCCCCTGCCATGGGTAGGGACACCTTCCACTATCCCAGTTTGCTCCAAGCCCAGTCCAACCTGGTCTTGGACACTTCCAGAGATGGGGCAGCCACAGCTTCTTTGGGCAACCTGTGCCAGGGCCTCACCACCCTCACAGGGAAGAATTTCTCCTTTATATTTAATGTAAACCTGCTCTCCTTCAGTTTGAAGCCATTTCTCCATGTCCTGTCACTCCATCCCTTGTCCAAAGTCCCTCCCCAGCTCTCTTGGAGCCCTTTCAGGCAGTGGAAGTTGCTCTAATGTCACCATGGAGCCTTCTCCATGCCGAACAACTCAAACTCTCTCAGCCTGTCATAACAGCAGAGAGGTTCCATCCCTTTAATCATCTTCATGACTTTCTCTGGCCTTCCTCCAGAGCATCACTGAGTTTTAAGAATGAGTAGAGGTTGAGAAGTGACACCATGAAGTGGTCATTGGTCTTCATGAAATCTGTACTGAAGCAGAGTAGGCAAAACTTGCACCTTTACCCCCGCTGACAGTTGCCCTTTTCAAATTTGATGGTGAAGGCTGGGGAAGGAGCCGCTCATTTTTTTGCATTGCCATTGTCATAGGAAAGGCCAGGAAGGATGTAGTAATTTTATTATTTAAAAACACTATCCAAATTTTGAGGATATCCACCTGACATTGGTGAATTTAAAGCCCTTTTGTCACCCTTGTGAAGAGTTCTCCCAGGTGCCTGCCAGCCTGTGGCTTAGGATGTGGGATGAGGCAGGGTATGCAAAATGTGCAGGCGCTGGGGCTGCTGTTGTCACCCTGTGGTCCTTGCATACATTTTGGGTGGGTGACCTCTGTGGCTTGTCCTCCTGTGACATGGCAACTCAATATTGCCAGTGCTCTCAGTGGCCAAAAGTAAATTCTCTAGGCCAGGTTATAAGAAAGTGTAAAGTTTTGGTTTTGAGGCATTTCTAAAGGTTTTTCATCAGGTTTTATCTTGCGAATATGAACCTCTTGGGTTTTTGTGCCTTTTCTGTTCTTGCACATACAAGGTAGTTGTCTCTTAACAGTCTCTTATGAACAATTAATCAGTAGTAACTTTGTTATATTACAAAAGGAATATGCTTCTTCAACATCTCCAAATAGCTTTTTCTAAAATTTTAGTGACTTTTTTTCCCAGGATATAGGATAATATAGGGCAAAATTTGTAGTAGATATCTAGTCGCTTGGCATTTCAGCAGTTTGATATTTGAAGGCAGTTTTATTCTGATTACTCAGTTCCTCAGTGGTTACTCTTTACTGAAGTGTTTTAGAGTGAAAGAACTAAAGTGTAGTAAGGAAAAGACTGCTCTTTGTCCTATTCGGGATGTAAACCTCTTAAAGATCATAAAAAGTTTTTGAGCATTTGTAGTGGCATTTTCATGGGTTTTTTCCAACATATGCCATGATTTGTGGTGTAGATGTTTATGAAAACATTTAAATTTCTGTACGGTGTTAAAGTAAAAAGGGAAGAAGATGGAAATATGTAAGGAAAAGGAAAAAAGATAATGAGTTTTGCTTTGCCCGAGAGCTGATTTTGTAAAGTTTCAGCCTTGCAGGCAGTGTGAGCCCTGCTGGCTGATCAATTGCCTTCTGAGAATGGTGTCTGAGTCCCAGCAGTGCAAGGGGGTATTTTGGTGACAGGATTGCAGCCTGTAGGTCTGGCTGGCACACAGAGGGCTTTCCAGTGGCATTTCCCACTTCCTTTCTCAAACTGCAAATTTTCTCCTGCATTTCCTGGCAGGGCAGCACAGACTCTGTTGTCTCACCCCCAGTGATACCATTACTTAAAAATCGTGTTACAACTCATTTATTTTAGCAATGAGCATTCTGCAGATGAACACGTGTGACTCCACGTGGCTTTTCCTTTCCAAAGGTTATGTTGTAAAGTGAAATAAACATTTTTGAATAATCTTGGGAGTCTTCAAAAAACTGAAAGGGGCAGGGGGAGCTTCCTATGCTGAGTAAAGACCAAGTACAACAAATGGTCTTCAGGGCATATTTGTTTAGTGTGTCCTTCACTGAGGGCTTTAGAAGAGGTTTCACAAGAACTTTTAACATCTCCCCTGCATGGTATTTGCTGCAAAGCTTTATAACAGTGCCTGCTCCTCCCTGGCACTCCAGCAGAGCTCAGGCCTGTGGGTTGTCAGTGTGTTTCCTCTGGTGAAGTGATTATAGGCATTTACACTCTGTATTGAATATCTGTTCTTTATGCCTTTGGTCAACAAGTCGGGATGGTTCTTTTACAACATTTTGCAGTGCCAGGCATGGGAGCAAGGTGCTCATGTGTTATAAACTCAAAATGATACTGCATTTTGTGCCAAGGCTTTGTTTGTTTGGGCTTGTTGGTTTCTCATATCGAGCTTTTCAACTCATAACACATGAAAGCCTCCCAGATATTCTAAACACCCTGGATCTCTGTAGAGATGCTAATGAGAAAGTAGTTAAGAGATTAAAGACCTTTGGAGAGTACCAGCTGGATGAAAACCAAGTCAAGAGAGGAGCTAAACAGTCCCCTTTGTATCCTCATCTAACCTGATTTGATTTTGCCTGTTGTAAAGGTCTGTGTGATATTTGGAGCTCATACCTGCCTTGCTCCTGGTAAGCAAGAGAAACCACAACAGTAATTGCAAAACTTCAATAATCGAGACAGTTTTTTCTCGTCCTCATACTCATTTTAGTAAAGTATATTTTTGGCAATGTTTAATGATGATTTCTGTGATTCTGCATTTTTGAGTCTAGATTAATGCTGCTATTCCAGTTTCTCCAAGTTGTATACATCTAACACTGAAGTATGACTACAGCAGGTTAATACATATTTTAGTACCACTGGGTTTACATGTGCATGGATTGAAGTTGCAGTGAAGATCATATTCTTGATAACATGAGTTGGTATATTTTCAAACTGAGTATATTTTTTTTAATTGTAGGAACTCATCCATCTTAGATTGCAAGCACTGAGATCAGTAGTATCTGAAGGTTGGAAGAAATAGGAAGGAGAGGAAGAATTTTTTAGAATTACTGCTATGCCAGCTAAAACCCAGCATAATCAGCTTCATTGTCACAAGCATAATCTGTAATGATTTTTTAAAAAAAACTTATATATGAGAGTTTTAATTGGTGATTCAAAACATTCTTTTATTGAAGTGAAATTTCATGGCTCCTCACATTCAACATGATAATCCATGCCAATCTTTTTTTTGGGTTTTCAGTCTTTACCTGCGTGGCTGTTCCATCAATTGGAATATAAGAATATGATAGAAATATAGGGATGTGATTGTATATTAATGGTGCTTACATGTTAATCAATCTCACCAGCAGTTCTCTTGTGCTTTTTTAGTTGGTGAAAAGCCTTCTGAAGTCATATAACAGTATTTCCTACATAGTGTTTTCCCAAGTAAAGTGCCCCTGCTTGTTTTATTATACAAAGAATTTAAGAATTAAAATCACGTGTAAGGACAGTAAAGACTAGATGCTCTCAGTTTTTGTGAGGTGTAGTAGCTTGAAGTATAAGTAACAGACTAACTACATAAGATTTATTTTGAATCAAAAGTAATGGTAGGGGCAGTAGCAGATCTGGATCGTTTGATGGGTGGACTCATGTGAACTGTCTGTGTTTTAATCTAAATACTCCTGTCTGGCTTTTGGGAATAGAGGGGTATTGTGAAAATAGTGACTGGAGTGATTCCAAATCATGCATAATTTCTTTTTATTCTCTCACTGTGTGTTATATGAAATAGAATGTCAGAAGGTGCTTGGCTACCGTTAACATGGAAAGTTACGGTCTGTAATCTTAAACAGAAAAAGGGTTCAAAATCAGTGTCCAATTCTTATACGGTAGAGGTCTAAACTCCTTTTGGAGTTTGTGCAGCCTAAAGATCTGGTCATTTCACTCTGATATTTCCACTACCCATATTGGTCAACTGAGTTGCTATCAGGGTTCCAGTGGCTGCATTGACTGAATCTCTTGATGAGTCACACGATCTCCCACAAGTAGGACAGATACTGATTGGAAACTGAAGCAAGGTAAATTAATACTAAAACCAAAGCATATTTTTAACAGTGAGATAGTCAATAGAATAGTTTAACAGTGAGAAGCAGTTGTGACCTCTTCATCGGCTTAACCTTTGTGGTCAAATATGTCTAAGTCTTTATGAAGCAGAGCTCAAAAATTGGCACCTGTGAGTATGGGTTGATCCACTTTCTGTGAAACTTCTCCCTTTACCAGCTGGAGGTTAGGGTGTTAGCTGGAAGTGTTCCTGATTTTCAGGAAAGTTTTCTGGTCATTCTGTCTTATCTGTGTTACCATAAAAAGAAGAAGAAGAAGTATGAAGGCCTCAAATTTATGGTGCAAGGGGTTTTATTTTTGTTTCAGAAGAACAGTTCCAATATTATGAATAATCTGGGCAAGGAGATCAAGTACACCCCCAGCAAGTTTGCAGATAACTCATTGTCTGGGAGTTTTGATCTGCTGGAGGGCAGGAAAGCTCTACAGAGGGATCTGGACAGGCTGGATCAACGGGCTGAGGCCAATTGTGTGAGGTTCAACAAGGCCAAGTGTTGAGTCCTGCCCTTAGGTTACAACAACCCCTGCAGCTCTGTACGCTGAGACAGAGTGGCTGGAAAGTGCACAGTGTAAAAGGACCAGGGGGTGCTGGTGACAGCGGCTGCACATGAGCCAGGTGTGCCCAGGTGGCCAAGAAGGCCAATGGCACCTGGGCTGTCCCAGCCGTGGTGTGGCAGCAGGACCAGGGCAGTGACTGTCCCCCTGTGCTGGGCACTGCTGAGGCCACGCCTCGAGTGCTGTGTCCAGTTTTGGGCCCCTCAGGACAAGAAAGACATTGAGGGGCTGGAGCGTGTCTGGGGAAGGGAACAGACCTGAGGAAGGGTCTGGAGCTCAAGTCTGATAAGGAGCAGCTGAGGGAGCTGGGGGGGCTCAGCCTGGAGAAAAGGAGGCTCAGGGGAAACCTTCTGGCTCTGCACAACTCCCAGACAGGAGAGGGCAGCCAGGTGAGGATCAGGCTCTGCTCCCAGGGAACAAGCGATAGGACAAGAGGAACTGGTCTCAAGTTATGCCAGGGGAGGTTTAGATTGGGTATTAGGAAAAGTTTCTTCACAGAAAGGATGGTCAAGCGTTGAAACAGGCTGCCCAGGAAAGTGATTGAATCACCGTCCCTGGGGGGATTTAAAAGATGTGTAGAAGTGGCACTGAGGGACATGGCTTAGTGGTGGACTTGGGAGTGTTGGGTTAATGATTGGACTAAGTCTTCCAACCTAAATGATTCGGTGATTCCAAATGATGTAAGGAAGAGATGAACAGTAACTTTACTAATTAATTGCATCAAACCATGGAAGGATTTGAGGGTTAGGAGAAATCACTCCTCGATATGGAGGCTCCATTCAGATGTAGGTGTTCACATAACTCCATTAGGCAGTTTCAGTGTAAGCCTCCACTGTAAAGATAAACCACAGCATTTTACAGTGTTCTGTCTTTGACAAGCCCATAAAAGAATCATGGTTTTGTCAGTGCAGAGTGTGGGAGGTTTTCTGTTTCTGATAGTGTTAAAACCTGCAATTTTTGGCAGATATCTGTTTATTTTTATAAGCACCCCATTTCCCTGTGAAACCTTTTGAGCTTCCCTTGCTTGGTCTGCAACTCAATCAGGCTCCTAGAAGAGAAACCCCAAGTCTCCCATTCCATCCCCACCCAAACAGGAGCAGAAAACCTCCTGTTGTCATTTGGTGAAGTGTCTACAATACCAATAGCTCAGATCTTGACATTGCTTTGTGATGAGTTCTGTAATGCTGCATAATGTGCTTTCCATTCACCCTCTCCTTGCCCGAGCTTCTATTTCCTTGGCTGGGTTTAGAGAAAAAGGAAGAGAAAGGATGCCAGGATTTGGCTGGAAAACTTACTGATATAAATCAGGAGCTGGAGAACTTGGGGAACTCTATCTTTTTATTTTCCCTTTTATCCTGTGAGATATGATGTTCATTTACTCTTTTGCCTTCTGGTTCCAATTCATTCGAATGCTTGCATCCAACCGAACTTCAAGCAGATAATTTTCTACAGAAGAGGAAGACCTTCTTGTATAATGTGAAGATCTTTCTGCTTCCATAAAAAAAACTTTGGGAGCTGTGGTTTACATACACAAGCCATTCACACACATGCAGGAAGTTTTCTTGACTTTTGCTAACGACAGTAAAGTCAATGAAATTACAGAATAAATGATTCGTTGTAAATATTTAGTGAACCGTGACTAAGCACCTTTTAATAGAAAGTGTCAGTGTTTTTTAGTTCCAGAGGCTAGACTGTTTATGAATAGTTATATTTTATAAGGTACTTTGTCATGGCTCACGAGATATTTACAGCAAATCTTTTTTTAGTAATTTCTTTTTTTTTTTTTTCATTAAGAAAACTCATGAGAATTTCCTGAACATACAAAGCAGGCTCATGGTCACACAGTGTGTCCCTGGAAACAGCTTTCCACGCAGTTTGCATTTCCTTCTATCTTAATGGACTGGGGTTTCAAGTCTGGTGTTATTCCATACCTACCTCTGTAGATAATGCCTTTATGGGAAAGGAGAGGGGAAAAAACGAGAGAAAAATGTTCATGTACTTCTAAAAACATATTTATACTCCCTACTTTCCTTTAACTGTCTGGACAGATGCCAGAAAAAGTTCCTACCAATCAGGATATACATATATAAGTCAGTGGGGTTATTTTGAAAAGAAAGAAAAAACACCCCACCTTGTTATTTTTGTTGCTTAATTCTTAAGCATTATGGTCTGCTCCCTGTCAAAGTGATGGAAGAACAGCAACCATTAGATGATGATTAAACTTCTGGGGAAGAGAAAGGAAGAAAACCCTCATACATGGAAGTGATTTTTCCATCCAGTTTCACGCAATTTTGTGTTTTATTCTGTCAGCCTTTGATGAGCAAATTTAGTCTCCGTAAATCCTTCTTAAGCTGAGGTTTAGGAAGGCCCTCAGTTGCAAAGTCTTGGAAAGAGATTCAGAGACACTGCTCTACTGAAATCTTACAGACATCTAAAGCCAATAAGGGATTTGGTGTTTTTGAGGCATCAGGCAAAAGCTCTTGAGAATTGTGAAAAATACCCCTCTCTTACATGGAGGAGGGAGACGTAAGGAGCCTGAACTGTGCTGCATTTCAGAGGGAGGCAAGGACATCTTTTAATATATAAAATCCCCGTTTCCAGGGACTGTTTTCCTAAATAAGAGTCACTCATTCATGAGCATCATTGTTAGCAGAATTCAGAAGCTGAATACTTTAATTTGTAACTTCTCAAATATTTGGTATTTTTTTTTCTTAAAGGTAATATAAACCATGCTTGTATGGTTAGGGACTGACTGCTCTCAGCTGGACCTTCACGAGCAAATTGAAGTCAGTGTAGTTTCATGGATAATTAAATAAGAATGAAAATTTTAAAAGTATAAAAAGAGACTTTTCTTTGTTCAGCAAATGTTCACCATTTAATATTTTTATATACTATTATTTAAATTGTCTCCAACTGATTTGATGAGTCTCTTTTGATTAGTCAAAGGCAAGATGAAAGTAAGTAAATATGAATTAAGGCAGTGGAAGCTAACAGGGAAATCTATTT
Source organism: Orthonyx spaldingii (assembly GCA_013397795.1). Classification (NCBI taxonomy): domain Eukaryota; kingdom Metazoa; phylum Chordata; class Aves; order Passeriformes; family Orthonychidae; genus Orthonyx; species Orthonyx spaldingii. The sequence continues at coordinate 1,268,277 of VZTJ01006440.1, read as the reverse complement.
AAATACTGGAAACCTCCTTTTTTTTCAAAAATAAATGTTAAAATAGCACAATCCTGTTAGGTCATGGCCAAATGTATTTTGAAAGACTTTTTTCTGCTTTCTAGATTGGTGAGTTAACGCTACAGACATTTGTACTTTACCTCCAGGTGCTAAGGTTTTAAAGAAATACATGAATTGCAAAAATCAAGGTCAGAAATGCCACATGTTTTTAAATCCCATTTATACCTTGTTTATGTCTGTTTTGTAAGGCTAAAAGGTACAACTTGTTGGTTTGGTCCTTCCTCCTCAGTGATAATAATAAATGTGTCAACAGAATTTTCTGAAAAAAGAAAAATTAAATTGTTCATTTCAGTGAATGGAGGAATTGAGGTGTTAAGACCGTGGCTCTTGGGTGAGTTTCCCCCACCTCCTAAGAAGGAGGTTGTGCTTGTCCTCCCGTGCCCAGCTGAAGGATCACCTCTTCTCCCCCTGGCAGCCGAATATCACTTCTGCTGCCATCCCTGGTAACCACACTAATTGCTTACATGGAAAAAGGAATATTAGGAAAATATTAAGTGAGGCTAAAAATACATCAAATATGATATAGCAGCTGGAAACAGGCAAAGCCAGCACCTTCCACTGGCCAGATCTCCACGGACCACCAGCAAAGTGCTCGTGGGGCCGCTGCAGCCATGGACCACATAACGTGCGTTGGAACATTCATATCAAATATCACCTCCCGCTTTTTACCTTGACCTCAGAAGACTTCCCCAGCAAGGGATAAACAATAAACTTACATAGTGTGCCCGAGAGACTTGGGCTCTAAATAAACTCTGCTTGATGCCACACATTTCCGAGGAAGCAGAGCTTCCCTAGACCACACAGATCCCGGCCACGAGCACCATCGCTGGGCTCGCGAGGGATGCCAAGCTGCAGCTCTAAGAAGCAACGACTGTGTCTGGATATAGAGCACAGTCAGGGTGTTTTAAAGGAGAAAAATACCAGGGAATAGCTCAAAGTTTTGTGGCTGGCCCCTCTGTGGTACCTGGGGTACCCCGGAATGCAGCTCGTGCTCTTTCCTCTCTGAAACTGAAAGGAAGGAAATGAGGAGTGTTCAATAACTGCAGAATGCAGACATTAATTACTCTCCTGTAACAGATTGTTCCGATACCAAAGATTACATTTAATTTTGCCTCTGTAGTGTGTGATTCAGTGAAACCACAGCTTCTTGTAGAGAATTTGGTCTTTCCCAGAGCGCAATCGTTGCTTCCCTGGCTCTTAAGCAGAAAGAGAAAAAGGAAGATGGGATGCTGAATGCCTTTCCCTTCAGGATGTCAATGCCTCACTTTTGTCCATAGAGATTAATTCTTGTATTGGAAGTTTGGTTCTTTTTAAAAGCTGCTTGACACTGAGCATCTGTGGGTTTTGTTTAGGATACTGCTCATGTACTTAATGATTTCAATGATTTTTTCTTCTGCAGTCATAGAAAAGTGCAATAAGTAATTAAAAGTGTTACTTGGAATGACTTTTGGACTGTGGTATTTTTTTTTTTTAAATTTATTTTGCCTGCCTTATCTGTTTTGATAAATAAGGGGATCAGGATTTTACCTATTATCATTTCATATTGTGTTTTTCAGATACATATAAGAAAGCAAAATACAATATCCATTATAATGATTAACTCATGTACTGGGCATAATGCTGGATGAACTGTGTATTAACAAAACTAAAAAAAAAAAAGTCCAAACAAAAAGTCCCAACTTTTAAAATACCTGTATCTGATTGCTGATTTTGCCTCTGTTTGAGCAGCTTGAAATTTTTAAATTAGTAATTAATTTAGGAATATTAGTTCAATCTATCTGTAATTTTATAGTAAATTATCTCCAGATTTTTCAGTTATTTAAATCTAAGTGCTTGTCAGTAAATACCAAGTTATTAATGTTTTGCCTGAATGAGCACAGCTCATATTTGTCTTTTTTTTAATTGAGAAAGCTCAGAAAAGCCTGGTTTTTTAAAGGCAAATTTAAATGGATGCCAACTTGTGCTTTATGTTGACTCCTTCTGAACTACTATCAATAAAGTGAAATAATTAACCATGCATTTCTTTCTGGGACATTCTTTTGAACCTACAAGAGTGTCACTTGTCCCAGCCTTTTCTTGTCTTTTATTCTTGAGTCATGTCAAACTTAGACTCTAACCTCACATGACTCTTTTAATTGTTAATGTATTATTATTAAATGGTTAATATTTGGTACTGGCAATTTTGCTTCTTTACTGTGTAAACAAAATGCTTTTCATGTATTTGAGCATTAAATTTTTTAGTAAAGGTTGTGAAGTGCTCTCGCTTCAGTCCTAACTTGCTTACATGAAAATATTTCTAAAGCCCAAATATTGATGTCTTCTCCTTCCTGCTTTCCACTGAGCCACTTTCCACTGAAAAAAGAAAACAATTTATTTTGAGAAACTCAAGAAAGCTGTTTCTTATTTCCTTTTGTTCATCCCTGCACTCAAAGTGATTATTTAATAATTTTAGTGCAAATTAGGGGAGTCAGTGCAGAGGAAAACCATTTGCACTGTCCTTTGCACAAAGGGGAAAAAAAGATTCATCTATAGATTGTGTATACAGGAATATCTTTTTGTCAGTATGCCCATTTGGGTTTTTTTTGCTGTTGTTTTGTGTGGGGGTTTTGTTTGGCTTTTTTTGTTGGTTTTTTTTGTTTGTTTGTTCGTTTTTCTGGTTTTTAATATCACATATATTTATTTTTAAAATATATTGTGCCAGTAACAAAATGAGAAAAATAACTCGTGTTCCTAATGAGACGTTAGTTGTCTAAGTGGTGATTTAGTGTCTGCTCATTCTAGCTGCTAGACAGCTCATTTTGCACAAAATAAAAAACTGAAGTGTAATTAGTAGACACGGATGTGGTCATCTTCCAAAGTCTTTGCTTTTGTTTTTGTAGCAAGTAGATCAAGACTAGGGTGACTGTAAAACATCAATATTTTATAAAACCCTTCTTTTCTTGTTCCAAAAATTCTGCCAAATTGTACTTAAATGAAGTCTTCGGAGGAAAAAGCCTGTAAGAGTTCTTTACTATAAATACATTTTTGTGATTTTAAGAAGAATGGGGTATTTATAATGGATTGAGCCAGAGCTTCTCTGCTCTGTGTTATCTTTATAATGTTTGCCATAAAGTGCTTCCAGGCGACATCTTGACTTCTGTAATTTTTTTCTTCCTTTTCGTTGGTGCCTGGAACAGATTATTGTGGGTTATAACATTTTAAAACATCTAAGTAATCCATTTGAAAGCAGGAAAAAGAGCACACCATTGATATGAAATTGCCCTGACTTTCCAGAAAAGATTTTATCAGAGAACTTCCAGTTTCTTACTCTAGGGAGAAGGTTGCATAGTTTGATTTCTGAAATAAAATACATTTTTAAAGCATTGTCCTATCCAGTAAAATTGACGCATGTTATGGTAGAATTTTGCTCTCAGAAAAATAAGAGTATTGGTGTGTTCAGTACTTCCTGAAGTTAAACCTAAATTAAGCCCAACTATTTGAAAGAATTATTCTGTATTTTAATTTTTGTGCATCTTCTCTTCTTAGTGGATGTGTTTTATCTGTGCCTAGTGCAGAAATAATTTCTATTTTTGAGTCATAGGTTCACTGGTAACACAGAGTTACCCCTGTTACCAGCTCACCGTGAGTTTGATTTTTCATGACTGGGGCTTCATAGCTATAGAAGGCATCAACTGCTCTGCCCCAAAGTCATTACTTGTAGTTTAGAGCACACATTCCCAAGCTAGAATCTCTGAATACTGTTGATCCAAAAGTGGTTTTGTTAATATATATAATAGATTTTTAAAATGTAAGTGTAGAATACTGTAATAATTTCATAGTTGGGTTTTACAGTGTTCGTGAGAAATGCTGCTATGTGTAAGCCTCTTTTGGTCTCAAATATTTCCATATTTTTGAGATAGGTCATGTTTTTTGACACCTTTTTCTGTTTCTCCCCACTATTACAGTGAGTACTGCAACACCTCTCTCACGCAAGTACTGCAAAGGTGAATAATGGAAATACAGGCTCCCTGCATACATGGGTGGACTTTTCATTGCATTTTGTTTTAATATTAAAATTAAATTTAATTTGCTAATTTACTATTAAAATAGCTCTAATTTGCAAAGCCTGATTTGTCAGTAGAGCACTTGCTATACCCCTGGCAATGGGAGGCCAAGGGGGAAAAACTTGGCTCTTTTTGACACCGACCACAGTGGACAAGTTGCTTCTCTTCTCCAGGCACTGACTTCAGGAAGGGGAGTAAAATATGAAAACTGATGTTCTAAAACATGTTACCATCTGATAAGGAAGTGTGTTGTTTGAGAATTGGATGTAATTATCATCGTTCAACACCCACACATCTCATTCATAAAGTTGTGACGTGGATTTTTAAAACAATGAAAAATGGCCTTGATGTTTTGAAGAATATAAAAAAGAATAATATTATTTCTCTAAAAATTAGCATAAAACATTTATCCTCATTTATGTTTTGTATCTTGTGGATTAGTTTAAATTGTCTTGTGGTTTTAATCTAGATTTTAAGTAGCAAGGGGTTTCCACATTTGGTTAACAATTACAATGCATATATACAGTGAAATGATGTTTTGACTTCCTGCTCTCCTCATCACTTTTTTGCCCTGTCCTCTTGAGAGCAGGCTGAGAATTCATCTCCCTTGGCTTTGTGAAATTCCAGTTGTGTTTGGGTATTTTGTTGAGATGAACTTTTTCCTAGAGCAGAAGTGACTGATCACAGTCCAGTCTGCATGGTCGAGAAAGACAGTTGTCTCATTGGTTTCCTGAAAAACTGAAACCCTTTGTGAATGAGCAAATGGAACATATTATGTTATACAACTGGAATAAATTATATCTTTTTCCTTGGCCAGTCATAAGGATTTGTAAAATTAATTTATGTTTAGGACACTTAGCTGTTAGAGTTTGGTGTATTTTGATGAGTACACAATGGCACTGAAAAGGGGTCTTGCCACAGCTTTGCATTGAGACAAATCTGCAGATTTTCAGCAGTTAGAAAGTGTTTGCTATAATATAGGAGAAAAAATCCCCAGAGAGTGAAGTCTATTGTTTATCATTAATAACAGGACTTTTAAAAATACCTACAGTCTCTCCAAATTCAAGCATTTACTTACTTTACAAAAGCACACTGCTCCTCAGCCAGTGGATATTGTACATCCCACAGTTTACAAAGAGTAACCAGGTTAGTTCAGTGAAGACCATATGTAGAAAGATTATTCTGCAGAGCTTTTAGCAAAACTTAGAAAATTAGGTTTGGATGGAATTTATCCATATTCACTCTGAAACATATATCCCTATAAATAGTCTGTTGAACGTAGACCTCTATAGCAGCTTGCATCAAAATTGACAACATTTTGCATATTGACCATGGGGGAAGAAAAAGTACTTAAAAAACCTTTTACTCAAATGTATTTTCTAAGTTGTGTTTTTATATGCATAAAATCATTTTTCATGTCTTAACAGTAGTCATAAAAGCTTAAGTACAGATAATCTTTCTACACTTTCTGCTTGAAATCAGACTTTAATTTACATATTTACTCTTCCAATGACATAATATACAAGATTCTGCTTTGATTTTATGTATGATATTGCTTGTGAAGAGAAGTCATGGCAACTGCAGAAAGTTTATTTCTGAGGCATGGAAGGAAGAAAATTCCATTTCTGTCCCCAAAACGAACAAGAAGGAGGATCTGGGGAATGACAGACCAGCCATCCTCACATTGACCCCTGGGCAAGTCATCCTAGAAGTAATTTCTGAGCCTGTTAAGGATTCAAAAGTGATTTGGAGTTGTCAGATTTACGGAGAGGAAATCGTATGTGACCAACGTGACAGCCTTCTATGATGAAATAACAGTGCAGTGCATGAGGGATGAGCAGGGAGTGCTGTTTGCCTTGACTTGAGCAAGGCTTTTGTCACTGTCTCCTGTGACATTCTTTTGTGCAAGCTGATGAAATAGATACAGGGATGGACAGAGGGCTGTGTTGACAGGGGTGGTACCAGCAGCATGAAGTCCCTCTGGAGGGCTCTTGCTTCTGATGATCCCAAGGGTTGCTGCTGGGGTCAGCACTGTGTAATGTCTTCATGAGTGACCTGAGTGATGGGACACGAGTGCCCCCACAGCAGTTTGATGATGACTCAAAACCAGGAGTGGCTGATGGACCCTGTCATGGTGCTGTCATTTGGTGGGACCTCACCAGGCTGGAGAAATGTGCCAACAGGAACCTCATGAAGCCCCGTAAAGGGGAATCCTAAGTCGTGCCTGAAGGGAGGAATAACCCCAGGCACCAGAACAGGCTGGAACCAGTGGTGAAGGTGGCAGCTGTGTGCTCTTGCAGAGCACCCTGGGCTGCATTAGGCAGGTGAGAGAGGTGATCCTTCCCCTTTGCACTGGACAGACCCATCTGGATCTCTGGGTCCACTGCTGAACTTCCCAGTACAAGAGAGACACGGAAATACTGCAACAAGTCCAGTGAAGGGTCACTGAGATGCTTCAGGGACTGGAGCATTCATGCAAGAGAGACTTGAGAGAGCCAGGTCAGTTCATCCTGGAGAAGAGAAGGATCAAGGAGATCTTATCAATGTCTATAAATTCCTGATGAGAGGGAGGAAAGCAGACAAAGCCAGGCTTCCTTCAGTGGTGGTCAGTGACCAGATGGGAGCCACTGAGCACAGATGGAAATATAGCAAATTCCACTTAAAAAGAAAGAAAACACTTTTTTAATATGAGGGTGGCCAAGGATGTGGGAACCTTGTGCAGAGAGGTCGTGGAATGTCCATCCTTACAGAAAGTTAAAACTTGAGTGGATGCAGCCCTGAGGAAATTATTTGAACTGGGGAATTGAACTGGGTATCTCCACATGTCCAACCTCAGTTGGTCTGTGATTTATGCAGTAGAAGTGATATAGTGGTATCTTCTCTTTTCCAATTTTTTTCCCCTCTTCTGACCTGCAAGACTGTAATTTTGCAGGCTTGAATATGGATTTATTAGGGAAAAAATTGGATTTAAATTTCTTACACTTGATAGTGTACGCAAAGAAACCTTAACAAAAGTTGCCCTTTTTTAAAGGGAAAATTTAGGATATTATTTTGTTTCCGCAAATTGTTGAAGCGTTGAAAATCAGCTTAAGAATATGATTCAGAAGGTTCATGCTTAAAACACTTTGTTGAGTCAAAATGGAATGACCTCCCATGGAGTTGGGAGAATTCAGCATCTCTGAAATTGATCCCTGAGGATTTTGTGTTATTCTTGATTTACGGTGGTGTCACTGAGGGCAGGGTTTGTCTTTTTGTGAGAAGAATTGGACTTTTCATTTGGCAGGATGTTAGGCATTGTTAATCCTGCTGCCTGGCAGACCTCACCATTTAAAGACTCAGGGTATAAACAAACTACTTCAATTTTCAGGTAAACAAAGTTGCTTTAACAAAGGTCTTGCCTTGTTTAGGTCTTCACTCATGGGAGCAATGATGCCTTTGGATGATGCTTTCCACCCTGGTAATTGAGAAGTATCTGCACGGAACCATTATGCATTATAAAGTTTTCAATAAGCTCAAAATAATTATTTATTATGAAGTCTCTTCCTGGTTTTAGAATTTTAATTATTATAAACATCAGTGAAGCTTATTTCAGACTCCAAAGACTGAGTTGCACATGATATACCATAATAGAGTGGGGTTATATTTCTTAATTGTTTTAATTCACATAATCAAGATTTCCTTTTGTGTACTTGTTTGACATCACAAGACGCCTCCGTGGTTCTTGGCTGAGTTTAGATTTTTGTGCTTCCTGCAGTGAAGATTCTCTTCCTTCTGTGATGGTTACAGAGGGTTTTAGCTCTTGTTTTCAGATGTTTTCCTTCTAATTTGTTCTAAATGTTCCTTTTCTAAATTTTATCCCTTTACTTGTCACTATGTACTTTTGAATAATTCAATGGTATTATGTAATGTTTCTCTTCTTGTTGTTTATGCTTTTCCAATATCTGTAGACATCATCACAGCTTAATCTTAGCCTGAAAAAAGCCCCATTTAGTATCTGACATTTCAGGTTCTTCCTGTACTTGCCCTTCTCACTGCCACACACATTTGGGGAAAAGCGTTTTCCTTTAGCTGAGTTTCTTTTAGTAAAGATTCAATAATTTAGTAATCAAATTCTTAGAGTTAATATTACAGTATTTAAATAAGGCAGTAAGATGTCTCTACTTGCTGAATAAATAGGTGGTAATTCGTTTTAGTAGCTTCCTGTAGTGTCTCTAGTCTCTGTAGAAACAGGAAAGTGGGGAGTTACTGCTGTTCACATCATCAGGGTAGTGAGATACATTCCTCAGTTATTAGACATGAAAATGTGTAATTGTCCAGAGAAGTTTAGGTCTAAGAAAGAGACATGCATGGTCTCCCTTCGGCAGTTAGACAAGGCATCAGTAACACTTTCAAGCGTTATAGAGATCCAGGAATACTCCATGGGAAGGGGTGGGATGGGCGGACAGGAAAGACCTGGTGGAGGAAGCAGTTGAAGCTGGAAGAGACGTTGAAGTCGATACAGATTAACTCAGCTTCATACTCAAAGCAATGCAATTACTGTTACCCAATTAACTGAATGCACTATAGCCAATTATCTACACACCTACCCATATATCAAAGTAGATACAGAAATTGCCTGGTCTGTGCAGCTGCATATGTACAACCTTGATTTTTCTAATATCTGAATTGAAACTGTTATAGGTTTTTAATGCTTGTTTTTATCATAACTTAAATGTATTTTTCTAAACTGTAAAGAGTAATCTGACATAGCTACAACTTGAAGTTTGATTCTACGTCTCGTACTAAATCCTGGTAAAGAACCACGCTCAGCATGTCGTATGAAACCTCTGCATACTTGATTTCATTAATCCAAACAGATAAATGTATTAACCATAAACTCTGGAATCAAGATTAACTTTTCTTTCTAAAAGACCTTTGATGGAAGTTACCTGATGAGCAGATAAACATATAAATAGCAATGTAAATTCCAGTGCTTTTTCAGGTAGTGCTGGTAGGAATTTTGGTTAGTTAACATAACTCAGTGCTTTGGATCATTCCCCTTTTCCTTAAGCTTAGGCAATATGGCAAGCAAGATTATTTACTTCTTAAGTTAATGTCTCAGGAAGTTTACTGACAGTATTAGGAAGGAGTGAAGTCTATGAAACAGCAACCTCACCTCTCTCTGATACAATGTATTTTAACATAAAATGGAAATTATTTTGAGACCTTGTTATTTATCTCTCTTTCCCTTATTGAAACCATCCTTTTACTCAGGCCAGTGTCTTCCTGCTGGATTTTGTTCTTTCCTCTTCCACTCTCCTTACAATGTGCCCTCCTGTGCGTCTGATCAATTTTCTGGTTTGGCACCAGTCATCTCTTTCCTTTCAGTCTCTACTTCTGCCTAATTTGTTCAGCAGCAGCTGTGGAAAAAAACCCCAAACAACAGAGACAGGAGTTATCTTTGGGTTTGAGACTTTGAAAAAGGTACTATCCTTATGCTGTTTTCTCTGAGATATCTGTTGCAATGGCAGGCTCATTCCCATCCTCATCAGAGGAGTTTCCTAATTTTCTGTCATCTAAGGGACCTGATCTCCACATTTTTGTCTTTGTCTCACAGTCAGCATCCTCTGGTACCAAAGTGAATTACTTCAAGATATTGTATTACTGATTTTCCAAAGCTTCTTTTTACTGATTTTCAGTCATTTGCAGTGCTTATCCTTCATGTGTTCAAATTGCAGGAAGTTTTCTGGACATTTTTGTACTCAGTAAAACCAATTTTCTTTGTCACCACCGGCTATCAGGTTTCCAATATTTCATATATTTCAGAGAACATTTCTTTATAATGTGGGTACATCTCTGAGAATTAATATACTGCATATTCCAAGTACATTCCTGCCAAACAGCTGACAGAAGAGAAATTTACTGTGTGTTCTTACAATACTGAGGAGATGTGAGCACAGATATTACCCAATCCAAATATATCTGGTAGCTGATTTGTTCTCTGTGATTTTTATGGGATCCTTGTCTGGTTTTAGATTTGTAACAGTGAATCAGCTGGTTCTGTACGTGATGAGCACTCACACCTTGGTCATTTTTAAATCCAGTTGTCTCAAGCTCAGTCATTGGGCTGGAGAGCTCAGTCCTCACCTGCAGAGACACACAAAGCAAACGGGTCTCACAAACAAACCCCACAGCCTCCCCAGCAGCTGGTGTGGACCTCCTGGTCCCTCCAGCAGCCAACTCACAAACCCTCTGGTCTCTCCAGTATGCAGCCCAGATTTATGTCCAGATTGTTGTGTGGATCCCAAATCTCTCATCCAGCTCGTGGACTACACTCCCCCATACACAGTGTCCACCAACTCAGGTCTCTCTGGCATGGCAGGCATGTGGATCCCTGTGATCCACAGTCCCAGTCTGGTTGTAGGCAGGAGCAAATAAATACCTCTGTGCTGAGGACAGAAGTATTTGCTTGCTCTATGGCAGATTGGATCACGGAATCGTAGAATCATTCAGCTTGGAAAAAGACCTCTAACATCACTGAGTCCAACCACTGACCCAGCACTGCCAGGTCAGTCACTAAACCATGTCCCTCAGAACCACTTCTACAAGTCTTTAAAATCTCTCCAGAACTGGTGACTCCATCACTGCCCTGAGCAGCCTGTTCCAGTGCTTGACCACCCTTTCTGTGAAGAAACTATTTCTAATACCCAATCTAAACCTCCCCTGATACAAGTCAAGGCCATTTCCTCTCATCCTGTCCCTTGTTACCTGGGAGAACCAATGCCCACCTGGCTGCACCCTTCTGTCAGGGAGTTGTGCAGAGCCAGAAGGTCCCTCCTGAGCCTCCTTTTCTCCAGGTGAGCCCCCCCAGCTCCCTCAGCTGCTCCTCATCAGACTTGAGCTCCAGACCCTTCCCCAGCTTCGTTCCCTTCTCTGGACACGCTCCAGCCCCTCAATGTCTTTCTTGTCCTGAGGGGCCCAAAACTGGACACAGTACTTGAGGTGTGGCCTCAGCAGTGCCCAGCACAGGGGGACAGTCACTGCCCTGGTCCTGCTGCCACACTGACACAGCCCAGGTGCTATTGGCCTTCTTGCCCACCTGGGCATACACTCATCCTTGATGTAGAAACAGAAAAGGAGAATTGTTAGGGATTTCTAGAAGAGAAAAAGACCCCAGCACATATTTCCCACCAGACTACCTGGCTACTTTTATACTTTCCCTAGGCTGGATTCATCACATTTATTTGAGGTGGTAAATTCTGAATGCGTTGGGGCAGCCTTGTTATGGTGTGAACTCAGTAGAAGCCCCAGTGAGGGAAACTGTTTATTCTAGCTCAGTGCACTCCCAGCCACCCTGGTTATAGTTCCTTTCTGGCCAGGACAGCTTTTTGAGGCTGTGGAGGACGGGAGGTTGCAGCAGCTTTCTGTCTCCACAGTCTGCTCTCCTGGTGGTCTGGCCACCTGGAGAGCTCTGCATCAGGGTGTTTGAACCAAGCCTGTGCCGTGCCTGCCCCAATGCCTTTCTCAGGCATTTAATTCCCCCAAAAATATAGCAAAAAGCGCTTTATCTATTTCTGTAGCTGCTCATTTTGAAGTCCTTACAAATGTCAGTCCCTGCACCATGAGCAGCAGTGGGACCTTAGTATGTGCCAAGTATGAGTGTGTGTTTACACACAGTACCATGATACTCCATGTAGGCACTTAGTGGCTTGGACATTTACCCTTTTGAAGAGCCTGGAAACATCATTACAGGAACTTAAATAAATTAGAAATAGAAGCTAAAAGTAAACAATAAAAGCGCTGCAGCAGTCTTTTCTTTCTCCATGCTACTATTTTAATCCTCCTGTGAAAATCTGGGTAAATTGATCCCCCCCTTGTAAAAATGTTTCCTTAAAACAGACAAACCTTTGAAATAGGATCTTCTAAGAAGGCTTTGTTATTGTATGACATGTCTAATGGGTTGATGCTTCTATTACTAGGACTGTCTTCCATAATATTTTACTGCTTTGATGCCCTGCTAATGTTGTATTTTGATATATTCCCTCTTCAGTATTTACCTGTGGAGAAACAGCCCTTTTTTTATTTTCAGCAGAATTTTTATGTGTTTCATAGGAAGACTTATTAATATGTCTAGTGAATGGAAGGTTCTTTAAAATACTCTCATGAACCATAAAAGCAAAGCACATGTGAAATGAAATTCATAACTTATATTAAAGCATCAAGTTCAGATTCACTTCCCAGAAGCAAGGGCACCAAATTTGGGGGTCTTTTTTTTTAAGTGTTTTCTTTAGTTCTTGAACGACTTTGTATTTTGCAGCTTAGGAAAATCTGAGCCCTCTGACTCTCAGTTTAGTGTTTATTCTGCTGTGGAGAGGTACAATGCAAAAGTGAAGGAAAAAAATGGAAGAGTTAAAGTAATAAGCTACTTGTGCATTTCTAATTATTACCTCTAGTAGCAGAAAGACGTAAAAAAAGGTTGTGTTTGGTATCTTAAAGAATGTTATCCTAGAAGCACGTTAGAATCAAGAAACATATCAAATGCTATACAAATACAATTAACGATTATAGAAGCTTTACTTTTATTTTAGTGTCTGAAAATCCCGGATCCATTGCAAAGAAAAAGGAAGTGGCTGTGGGTGGGTGTGGTGGTTTTTACTTTTTGCTGAAACCACCATGCCAGTATCTAGTTTTCTGTGTGTGGGAAAGAAGCTGGCAGAAGTTACGTGGGAAAACAGTGCAGGCAAACTGAGATAGAAATAGCTTTGGAAGGTAGAAAGCATGAAACACCTTTGCCCCTCCTGCTGTTTGGGGAACTGTGAATTACTTGTCAGAGAGATTTCTGAACACAGGCAGGGTGGGCAGCTCAGCGTAGAGGCAGCATCCTGCCTCTAAACCAGATTTTTGTTCTTGCACCTTGTCTTTGGAAAAGAAACACCAAACCTTGTAATGTCTGCATTTGGGGTGCTGAGTAAAACTGCGAGCATGAGAAATGTATGTCCAAGAAGATGATGTTGGCAACTTGTTTATGACCATCTTGCACAGTTGTTTTGTATTTGAAGCCTTAAAAAGAAATAATAATTACTTTTAAAAATTAGAAGACCAGCAGTTAAGAATGAGCAGTATATTATGTTTCTGATAACTCTTCTGTTTGGTTTTATATACCCTATGTGATTAAAAACAACTATTAATTGTCCTTTTCATTTACTTACAAACCTTACTGTGAAAAAAAATAAAAGAAATGCTAGATCTTTATCCTGTATGAGAACTTTCTTTGAATCTGTGATAGTTTAAATATTATTTAATATTCCAATTATTACGGTACTAATAGTAGGTAGTACTAGGGTAATAAATGTTTCTAATTTTATATGTATTTTCTATATCATGTCCATGTATTTGCAGCTTATAAAATATTTAATAGTCTCTGCATGGATTGCTGTGCTGTGCTTATAGTCCTAGGAAGTGCCAGGCATTCTAACCCAGGTACAGGTGCAGCCCTGCATAATAGAGAAAAAATTGAGTTGTGCATGTTTTAGAGCTGTACAATGTGTTATTAAACACAACTATCTCTTTAAGATGCTGACAGTCACAATAAGAGGGACAAATGATAGGGGACAATTCAATGTAATTTCCTCATGCTGTGACCAGTGTAGTACAGTGGATTATGCTCAGATTTTGCTTGAGTAGATCTTGTTGTGCTCTTACACATATCAGGCTGATATTTATTATTAGAATTTCAAATGCTGCTTGCAGAACTCTGGACATAATTTCATTATTAGATAAAAGAAAAGAGCCCTACTATAGAGTTCTTTAGTTGTTTATAGATAAAATATTGTTTTACTTTATTGTAAGGTAGACTAATACTTTCCTAAGGAAATAATTGATATATTCAGTCACCTATAAAGATTTGAGTCTTGCTTATAAATACATTTTCATTATTTTCATAAGAATCTGTAGTGTTATTGTTGGCCTGTGCTATTTAATTTACAATGAGTATATTTTACTGTACAAATTTTCATATTTTAAAAACTCAACTTTGGTAGGAGAGAAAACATTTTATTTTCAGAAATGTTCTGAGGAAGTACTAGACAGCACAGGAGTTGTCTTTCACTAAAATCATGTAAGACTGGTATTTCTTAGAGAAGAATACCAGAAAAAAGAAGTATAAGAGAAGTAAGAAAAGGAAGAAATACCTTGCAAAGCCCATTGTCACAATTCCTCATTTTATGGTGCTTGCTGGCCTCACCTTGTCTTTTGTTTGCGGTATTATATGAACACTGTAATCTCTTTATGACCTCCTGCCATTTCGTGTTATAGTATAGACTTTAAGGGCCTCATATACATTATTATGTATAAAAATGTTTACCCTTGATTTGTTTCTTCCACATCTTGTCACTAGCATTTAGATTTGGGATAAAAAACCCGTTGGCATTTTACATTTTGAAATAGTTATTTGGTAATTTTGTAAGCGAAGGGGGCTGCAAATGCAGAATTATTCTTCGTTGTGCACATGCTGCAGCTTTACCTGCTCTTTTCTCATGGAATTATAGAATTATAGAATGTGTTGTGTTGAATGGGACATTAAAGGTCATCTAGAGAAGTGTGGGAAGAGAGGTTGGCAGTGAAGATTGAGGCAAAAAAGTTGAGTACCTCAGTCTTCTCCTCAACCATTGTTACAAGTTTACCAGTGTTGTTTATTGATGAGAGGTGTACACAAATGTTCCTACAGACTGGATTTTCATCTGTTTCCTCAGTCTTTCAGTTTTTCCCCGCACATGCTTTAGTGTACATTTTGTTCCATTAATCATATGACTTTGGTTTATAATCCTTGCACCACGCTGAGTGATCCGTTTCTGTACATACAGGTGTATTAAGCTTGTTGTTATTATTCCTATTTTCTTCTTTTTGTCTTTCAGGAGACCAAGACTTTGTTTCTTTTTAACTGCTTTCCATAACCTTGCGATAAATCTCTTTCTTGCAGGTTTTCCCTGGGAGATGCTCGCAGGCCACTCCATGAAACTGCAATTCTGGTGGAAGACATCGTCCACACTCAGCTGATAAATTTGGTGAGAACATAACTGGCAAAATAGTCTGCACTCTAAAACTTCTTCAATCCACATATTTTCGTGATCAAATGACTAATATCAGATTGTTCTGAGTTTAGAAACAAAACACAGAAACTGAGGGGTTATGCTCTGGCCTCAATGATCTCTAGAACCACATGTGCAACTCCACCTAACCCTGGGAAGAAAGCTGATGGGTTTTTTTGTTAAAAACTTAAGTTGTTAAAAAGAAAAGAACTGGCTATTCTTCTAAAGACTGACTTGCTGTCATTTTTTTTTTATGTTCTAGTATTTGTGTTAATGCATTATTTGCTTAGGATTTATGTCTTAATATTCCTTCTATGTGATGTTTTGATTTCTGTCAAAAACTAATGCAGAAATATGGAATATTTTAATATACTGAAAGCCAATGAAAGTGTTACATAAATGAGGTTGTTTTGAATCACATCTGTCAGAAACAACTCTAAATTTGAACCTCTCTATATTTTATTAAAGTTCAACAACTCCTCTTAAGAAATCAGTCATGGTATTTTACACCATGGCATGAGTTTGCCATCTGACAAATGACTGTACCTTTGTACAGAAAGGTATAATCTGATGTGTCACGTGTAGGCTGGGATTTTTAACAAGTGTGTTCATCTTGTTATCATCTTTAAAAGGCTTTTAGATGTGGCACTGAGGGACATGGTTTAGTGGTGGCCTTGGCAGTGTTAGGTTAATGGTCAGACTCGATGATCTCAGAGGTCTTTGCCAACCTTATGATGCTGTGATTTGAATGAAATTACCAGCATGTGCGGGAATGGACATTATATGGAACTAACATATATAGATTATACTAATACATATTATAACGAATATTTACATCTGATAAGTCCTTGGATCAGCTAGAGCTTTGAGCTGCAAGTCCTGCACCCCTTCTTTGTAATGAGCCCTTTTAGCAATGACAAAATTTTTAAGTTTCAAGGTAGGTTCTGGTACTACATTAACTAGAACTAAAAACTTCTGTAAAATGATAAAATTCAGAATGGGATACAGCACATATTATAAATATGTATGTGTGTGTAATATATATATATATATTATATATTTCTACATATTCATGTATATAATACATTTATATTTTTTAATAGAAATATAATAAAATTAGACTTCCCCTTGCCCACTGTCTGCCTGCAACAGGTGTTTTCCTTCAGCTTTGCTCCTAATCCAGCAGCCGTTCAGTAGTTTCCTGCATCTCAGCAAAAGCCTTGGCATCCCTTCCAGCTCCAGGCAGTTTCTTTCTGCTCATACCTCTGCAGCCCAACAGTGTATCCCTGTCTCCACAGTCTCCTGGCACCTTTGTGGATTCTTTCCTTATTACGCTCCTCTTGGGCTGTCCTGAACGTGCCCCGTGGCTCCTCGGAGGGGACAACGTCTCTCCCCTCTCCACAGGTTTCCCGCTGGTTAAACACGCTGCCCTGGGCATATATTTGTAGTTCTTATTCCAGCTTTAGCTCTGACAAAGTGACGTTTTCTCTTTGTTAATGACCCCTGTAATTTATGCAAACCGATGGCTGCGGCTTCGCTCTTCCCTCCGCAGTAACGCGGTGGAGTCTGGGCTGTGCTGTCCCGCCGAGGCTGAGCTAAGCTGAGCTTTACCAAACCCTGCAGCTGAGAAAGTGCAACCTGTGGCCGTGTGGTCTTTGCACTTTAATCAAAGCCGGGAGCTTACTCGGGGGCTGGACGTGACCCGGGGTTAACCCTGCGTGGGGTGCGGGAGCTTGTAGGGTTTCCTGACAGAAGGAAGAATGGGAACGGAGCGACAGATAAACAGCTTTTCTAACCTTTCCCCTCCCAGCCCAAGACAGCACTTTATTTCTGAGGAAGTGAAAGTATCTTTAATAGCTCATTGCTTTGACCTCTGACATTCACATGCCGGAACTCTTAAATCAGTAGCGTTTTACATGCCCCGGGCTTCTGATAGGGAATTTTGCACATTTGTCATCCTCAGCTGCACATCCTTATTGAGCTGATCTGTGCAGTTACATGAAATTTTCACTTTACATGTGGGTGTTTTTGCTGGTATTTACCCAGTACTAGAAAAATGCTATTTTTATAATTGAAGCTGACTGCAGAAGTAAAATTTATTGCTTACCACCTGGATTTTGTCATATTACTCATGTTAATGGACTACGCAGTTCTCACTATGTAATTTAATGATTTCTTGTTTAACTCATGTCCATTTTTCCATCCATAATACAGGTATAAGGCCAAACTGTAGAAATTACTTTTATGCCTGCAATAAAGCTGGCACGTTGCACACATCTTTCACAGTAAGCTTTTGTAAGAAGAGCTTGTTCTTGTTGATTAAGTCCAGGTTTGAGCCTCTGCATTAAAAAATAAGTTGCCAGCATGATTGCCTTTGATTGGTTGACTTCTGATATCTCGCAGGTTTATGGTTCCAGCTTCCTATTTTCAGAGTTGATCTGAACTCTATTAAATCAGGGTCTGGTTTGGACAGATTTATACAGTCATTGCTTCAAACCACTATACACTTCATGAAGTCCGGCTGCTGTAGCAGATGAGTGCACTAACAAGGCAAATTCCTGGAAAGCAGATTTTTAAGAGTCTGCATCACTTTTTATGATCGGTTTTTGGGTGTATTTTGAACAATATGCACACTGCTTTACATTAAGGGAAATTCTACTAAAAGTATATAGCAATGTGTAGGAGGAAATGAGCATCTCCAGAGGAAGATTCATGTCATCCTAAAATTGCTTTCTGAATTGAATGAGCTTGTATCTCTCAAGGAATTTATATTCTCAGCTGGCTAATAAAAGAATCCTTTGACAGCTGGCTTGGGTTTGAATGTCCAGGAGATGGGCATAAAAGGTGAAAGATAAATTCCATCATATTTGTGTCATGAGTTTGAATTTTTTATACTTACATCGTAATTATTATAACTTTTGGTTTTTGTATATCAAGCAACAGAAAATCATAAAACCCCTACACTAGAAAGTTCTGTACATTTTTTGGTCAAACACAATGTGCTTTGATAAGCAAAACTAATTTAAATTTGAAATCAAGTTCACTGTTGACCAACAGTGTTTGGTAGCAGGTCTAGAAGTTCATTTCTAGGTAAATGTTAAAGGAATTTATAGATGCCTTCATGTTACCTTGAAACTGTACTTCTTTATGTGTGCTAAGAATAGAGGTTCCAATCAAGGCTGTATTTTCTTTATGGTTAAGCACAAGTAGTACAAGGAAAGTTTTGCCTGCAAAAACAATTCAACAGGGAATGCAAAAAGGTGTTAATCAGAAGGGGACAAGCCTTTAAATTACTGAGCATTTGAAGTGGAATGAGGCCTCTTTTATTTCATTCTTCCATCATGTATGATACAATCTCCATGTGCAATAAGAAGGTTTTGAAGCATCACCTTCTATAATAATTTATTAATATCTATTCAGACTGTTAGAAGGGGAACTCAAAGATCCTCCTGTCCTCCTGTAGGACAAATATATATTTTTCAGCACTTTGTCAAAAAAAAAAAAAAGAAAAAGGCTGTAACTAAGAGGAATGGAATAGGAAATTTTGCTCATCATTAAAAGGTTTGCCATCAAAATAGATAAAGTCTTGTACATACACAGATGTGAAATCATTTGGAAATTGTTTTGTATAATATTTAAGTAAGAGGAAAAGTCCCTTTTTGCCTTCACCAACTCTCTCTAGATTTTTTATAATGCTGGGCTGGTTCACAAGAAAAATGTAGTACTATTAGACTAATACTAAAAGCTAAATATTATCAGTATCTTCTCTTGATAGGGACATAGCTCCTTGTTCGTGCTCCGGATGTCACGTTCAAGGGCAAATAGACAGTAAGATCACAATGCACTAATTAAATCAGAAAAGCTGGTAAGGAATTACCTTCCTTGTGCTGGCAATGTGTCAGCTGGGTCTTTGTTATCAGAATGAAATGCCAGCAGTTTATTCTCTAGGCACACTAGGTATGGCAGGAGTAGTGCACCTGTTTTCACAGAATTTGCTTATTCAGTGTAGCACTAGATTTGAAGTTCAGTCCTTTACATTTTGTTTCAGAGATATCAAATGGCTTCTGGGAAGAGCTTAGATTTGCTTTTACAAAATGGAAGATATTTTAGCAGTAGGACAGAGTTCAGCAAGGGAATAGGCAAATTATAGACATGCACACCAAAAAATCCAGGTAAGTAACCTTGTCTGTCTGTGAAGGAGTGGCTGCTGAGAGGGAGGGCCACAGCACATCACAACAGCCTTGGACTGTAGCCTCTAAATGTTTTATCTGCTGTAATTCTTTGTAATGTGTGATAAGTCTTTATGGAGACTGTCTTGAATGGCAGAATTCATGTTAATAGAATTGTGGTTTGCTCCCTGTCAGCCAGTGTGTGTCTGCTGGAAGATGGACTCTGATCTCTCCAACTGATGTCAAATGATTGAAGTCAGACCCACTTGGTTGGCTTTTTTTAGAATTCAGTAGTGTCAACTTAAAGGAACTGCAGTTGCCCAAAATCATATTGTACAATATATCTGTTGGAATTTGTTTCATCATTTACTTTTATCTTCCTATGGTATTTAATTTCATACAACTTGTGCTGCTACCTAATATTCCACTCTTGCTTCCTTTATAGAAGCATGATTTGGGTCCTGAGTTACATATATGCATAAATGAACACTTTGAGTGTACAAATGGATAACTTTTTTTCTTGTTTTTACTATTTGAAATAAATTCTCTCTTACACACATAACATATTTAATTCAGAATCAGTCCTTTGGTTTCAACCAAAACACAAAGCACAGGTCAACAGGTGAATAATCTATACTGGAATATGCAGATTATATTAAATTACAGCAGTAATTCATAGGGAGAAAATTTACAATGAGATGCAGCAGTATGCCAAGTCCTGAGTAAGTCTGTGGCAAATCCATCCTGTGGAATAAATTGCTTTGTTAGTGAGAAGTTCACTAAAGATTGCGTAGTCACTTGCCACTTTTTTCCTGGAAAAAGGAATGGTGAAAATGCAGAGACAAGCATAAGGATAAGTTTACTGATACAAAATGTGAAGTTAGTTATCATGAGCAATGTGAATTTTGTGTTTTCAAAGGGCTGTATATTTTCTGGGTCAACATGGTGTGCTTTCTTCAATTCCCAGCCTTATTCCTGCAACTGTTATTCTTTTTATTGCAGTTTAAAACAAAGGAAAGGGAAAGGAAAACTCATCTCACTTACCCTTCCAGAGGAAAAGACTCTGACAATGAGAGGAGCGAGTAGGAAAAATGAGGATTGAAACAGAAGCAAAAATAAAGCTTTCTTGGTCCTTTGCAGGTTTTTGCTTGTACAGGTTTTCGGTTTTTTGTAATCAAATCACAGTTGTTAATTCATTCACAAACTGGATTAGCCACTTTAATACATGTAACCTCACACAGCTCCAGGTTTGTTTACTGCGTTTTTGAACTGTTAGACTTGTAACCTTTATATACATAATTGTAGCATTTCTGACATTCCTTTTAAAAAGGAAAGAATTGAACGCAGCTCCTTCATGAGCAGGAATTGCCCACTGATAAAAACCAACAGTGTGAAGCACTTTTCCCTCTTGATCCCAAAGTTATATGCAGCTGTCACTTATGCCACTGCAGCTATGGGAAAAGTCCTTCTTTTATGAGTCGGTTTTAATACAGCAATAAAGTTTCCTGTGCAGGACATTAATTAAAAGGGTTATCAAAATAAGACAAGCTAATATAATTTGTGATTGTACAAAATAAAGGAAGTCGAGGGTACCACAGGGACCTAATGAATCACAGGATGGAAACAATCTTCTGGCTAACTAAACATTCAGACTTTGTGCTAAGTCACAGGGTGGATGTGCAGCCCGGCAAACCGGAACACGCTGCGTGTTTACATGGATGGGATAAAGGGAGTTCACAAAAACCATCTGGGAGAAATCCTGCCCCTGTCCATTCCGTTCCTACTGTAGAGTCAATTAAACAACACACATACGTTTGCAGCAAACACATGGCACACCTACCCGGGAAGAAATCAAATTGGAATATAAGTCTGTAGTATAAACATTTCCCCGGCTACCAGCACTGCGTGTTTTTCTGCATTTCCCACGTGGGATGGAAAAGGAGAGATGGGGCTTTATCTCTAGCTAGGGGTTGTTAATTGTTCCCTATGCATTTGCAGCATTTAAATGTGGCCAATGTTTAGATTTAGACGATAGTTTTATATGGTAATTTGTATGAAAAGCCATGTCCTGAGTTTCGTTTAACATTACCTGCCCCTTGTTCACCATATTCAGACCTATAGATTCTCAAGCACAAAATCTACTTCAGGAGATGATTCAGGTGTCCCAATTAGGGATTCTGGGCTCTCTTCGTGCTTTCTCTTAAGACTGAGGATTTGGTAACTTATTTAGTCAGATTTTTTTTCCATGGATCTCAATGCAGGGTCAGCATGTGCCATAAGACAGAACTGCTGCTTTTTGCCTGGTCATGCAGAGATGCTGCTCAGCATCCAGTGCTGATGGACTTCGCTGGCCTTACAAGAGGAAAGAGACTAAGATACTGTTATTAAAACCCTAAATCATCAAACAGAAGGAAATGAATAATTATACCCACATAACTGTAGCAATATGTTCAATAGTGAAGGAAAAGATCCAAAGCGTTGACTAGATTGAATGGAAAACAAAAAGTCATCAATGTTTAAAGGTTGGCTTGTAACACATATAAAATATAAAGACTGAAGGCAGTGCAGGCAGCAATAATCCCGGTATTTCCTGATTTTCTGTATCAGTCATGGCCTGTAATAACAATGTCATGGATTTATGTGTTTTGGACATGTATAAGAATATATATATATGTATATGTACAGGGTTGTTTTTTCCACCCTTCACACATCAGATTCCTGTTTAGGCTGTTGGGCAAGAGGAATGAAGTAGGTATGAAGTTTCACTCATGGGGGCTTTGGAATCTATGGCATTCTTGAATATATGTGTACTCAATTCCCTTGGCTTCTGGGGCTCTTATGAAACAATTGATAAACTAATCCAGCCCGAGTTTCCAAAATACAGATACATCCTTTATTTAATTTTTATGTAAGATTTTAGAAGAGTAGTAAAGATTAACAGCTGTTGAGGCCTTGGATGAGCTGAGATGAGCAGGGGCAGTCAGAGTCCAGATGGAGTGTCCAGTGTGTGTGGATGCTTCTACTGATGTCACTTAACTAACAGATCATGAAGTTAAGTAGTGTAAGAGTAATCATTAGATTTAATTGCTCAATATGATGCACTGTGGTAAATCAATATTTTGATTATAATTTTGACAATCATAATTACATTCCAAGCTCCAGAAGTCAAACAGAAAACTGATACTCAGGGTTTCATTCCTTCTTTAACTTGTTTGTATGGTGTAAACAGAATATTATAGTTAGATTAAAATGTGTGTAAAGTCCATAACTGCACACCAACTCCCATCTTGCTTAGTGTTCTGATTGTGGCAGAAATTAATAAAGTAAATTAAAAGAATCAAAAATTTGTCAGTGGTAAAACAAAAGCAAACAAACATGACAAACATGTTTCTCTAAAGCAGAGGTAATGATGCCAGATCATCTTTTGTGTCACGAGAGATGAATGGACACTTCTAGGATGTGATTCTTCATGTCCTAAAGTAGTTATTTAAAATTCTGGCCAGCATTTAAACTCTGGATTTCTTAAGTGAAGTGAGAGACACCTCTGTGGCTTCAGGCAGTAACTGTATTTTTGTTATAGATATTTAGTTTTTTATTGATTCTGAAAAAAAAAAGCAACCTGTAAACTTTAGGTTGTGAAAGACACAAACTGATTGATGGATACCTGTGGCAGGAAAAGAGCAGTGTAAAATTCTGCATGGTCTTTAAGTGTAACTCATAAACCTTAAAGGTCATCTCAGAGGGGTTAACAGAGCAAATTCATTGTAGTTTTTAAATCACCTTATCTGATTTCAAGCGATCCTGATAGTTTCAGAATAACTTTTTTTAGGAAGATTGGCTTGTTAACAATGTTACACAGCTACAAGGAAATGTGGTCACAGCTGCTTCTGGTTTCTTAGCTAATCCACCTGATTGGAAACAACAGGTTTTTGATATTTTTCCATTTCTTACACTGACACCTAGTGTTCAGAGGTCCTGAGTTTCTAATACTGCACTTAGTTATTAATAGACAGCTGTTGATACCAAAGTTCTCCACCTTTGTCAACATCTTCCAGTTCTGTTCTTCTGCAAAAGAAAACAGTACCTGAAGGCAAAGGTGTTACCATCATTCAAAACAATTTTATTTTGGAAATAAAAATAGTGAACAACTACTGCAAAACTTGGCAGAAGGTATTTTACTTCTTGAAGCGCTGCAAAACCTGTTTTCTTAAAATTTAAGTGCTTTAGTTTTGGCAAATGCAACCCTTTTGTGTCTGTAAGTGTCACTGGCCAAGAAAAACAGCGATAACAGCAGAAACCCTTAGATCAGTATTTATTTAATTGTGGGAGATGTCAATGCTTTTTATTTCTGTGTTCTTTTATCTTCCAGCCACGAGTTCTACCTGATAGGAGTGTTGATGGCTGTACAGTCCTTGAGTAGACAGAAAATAACTTATACACAAGAACTTGCACAAACAGTCTTTTATCTCAGACTTGCAAATAAACGGAGCAAAGCAAGTATGGGCTGCAACCCATTCCTGACAAAGATGACAACTGAGAATAAAATTAACTCTCTGCTTTACCTGTGACTTTGCTGTATGTTAGCAGAAGAACTTTCATTGTTTAAAATAATATATTAGGAATTTTGTGTGACTGTATCCAAAAGTATCAATGACTTTTTTTACTGATGGGTTCCATAGAAAAATGAAAGCTATTCAGGCACAGAAAATGCATATAAATCTTCTCCTTTATTTAAGGATTCTTCCCTTTTTGTTTTTATGACTTTTCTGGTAAATGCACCAAAAGCCACCTTTTCAGTGCCTGACCACTCTCACAGTAAAGAATTTATTTCTGGTACCAAATCTGAACCCGCCCTCTGTCCATTTAAAGCCATTCCCTCATGTCCTATCACTACACGCCCAGACTGCCCATTTTGTTATATCTTGGGCAAAGGCATTGTACCTCTGTGTGTGCACATGGCATATGAAGTACTTCACTGCATTATTGATTATCAGTAATGTTACTTGTAGAATACTATTTATTTGGCTTCTTTCAGGCATTTAGATGTGAGGGTGCTGAGGCCTTGGCACAGGTTACCCAGAAAAGCTGTGGCTGCCCCATCCCTGGAAGTGTCCAAGACCAGGCTGGATGGGGCTTGGAGCAACCTGGAATAGTGGAAGGTGTCCCTGCCCATGGCAGGGCGTTGGAACTTGGTGATCTTTAAGGTCCCTTCCAACCCAAACCCTTTATTGTTTCTGTGAATTATTTTCAGGGTGAGGTGAATTAGGACCCAGAAGGGTGATTTTTGTCTAATGACTATAAATGATGCCTTGAGTGACCAGCTCAGATGTTGATTTCTATGTTTAGTCAGAACTCCCACCTGAGAGAGAGTTCCCCCAAGGCAGAAGTCTTGAAGCAATGCAGGAAAGAAAGGAAGAAAACAGGAATTTCTCTGATGACAAAAGGAGATGTTAATGATGTTAAAAGCAGAAGAAAAGTCAGAGAAAATAAAGACATACTGTAGGCCCAGGTTTCTGGCTAGGAAGAGGCACATAGTGTCCCAAAAATGAACCATTTTAAGGGGTGGGATTTATGAAAAATCATGTTGGAGCTGATCCAAGACAGAGTTAGAAGAGGGGAGGTCTGTGCATTAGCTGAAAACTGCATGGTCTATGTTTTTTAATAGATGAAGAGAAAGAAACAAATGGGAAAAGATTTGGAGAGATGGGGTGGATTGAGATACAATTTCTTTAAAACAGAGAATAGACTGAGGTCATCTGTACACAGTGAGTGAAAGTACCAGAGAGCAAAGAAAAACTGAAAACTAAGTGGTCAGGATATAATGCAGCTACTGAGGAGGGTCAGAGTTGGGAAAAAGGCCAGATATTTATGACAAGAGAAGGTGTTCAGGAACAAAAACTAAGAGCAGCTTTGTGGGAATGCTTATTTTCTCTCTTGTAGCAGAAGAATTATGGAACTTGAAGTGGAACTCAAGTTGTGAATAAGGAATGGGAAACCTGAGATTCAGCAAAGAGTTGTTTAAAGAACTGGGATAAAGGAAGATGAAAACGACCTTGTAGTGTGGAAAGAGTTTGGAAGAGGTTCCCATGACACTTTCTCAAAATGTTCAGTAGCAAGAGAGTGGGAATAATTGAAATAAGAGGAAGAGGGGTTTGAAAGAGGAACTGTGGCTGGTGCATTGGAGCCTGCAGAAGGTCTGGTCTGGAGAATGAGTTTGGGAAGTAGCTTTACAGGACATTAAGTGCTGATGACAGAGAAGTCATCAAAAAGTAGTAAATGGAGTGAGAGTCAGCAGATGTGTTACTTCCAAATTGAATCTCGGATGAGGCCAGAGAAACTAAGTGGATAATGATGGAACAGGTGGAACATGGCTGTTGATGTCTCCGTGACGGAGAGCACAAGATGAGGAAGAAAGGGAGAGACAGATGCTACATTTCGGGGAAGAACTCATGGTAACATGGGAAGTCTTGTGACAAAAGCTTCTTCTGTGGACAGTATCGTACAGGTGGGGCTGCGAATGCTGGCGTCTCTGCACCATCACATACAAGCAAGCATATATCTTATATTGATCAATAATGAGCACTTGTACAGTGACACACAGCCTGATGCCAGCATATCAACTTCAATAAACTCAGCAGATATTGTAAATAACAACCATTCTCACAATACTCAGCAACTACATTTTTTATCATCTCTAATTCATGAGTGTGTTTTTACTCTGTTTGCCATTTTTGTCTTATGTTGTGCCATCATCGTCATTCCAAATTTGGGAAAAAAATAGATCACTTTACTGATGAGAAATGCAAGTGCAAAGAAGACAAAGTGGATTTTCCCCAAGTCATGAAACAAATTAATGACAGAGCTGAAAAAAGTCGACTGGTTGTAGTGAGAGGGAAGCTGTGCAAAGCTATTCTATGTTGACGGTCTGTGTCTCAGCCAATTGGATTTTTATTTGACAGTCCAAAGGTGTAATAACTTTCATTGTAAGAGGAAGGAAAATACAGCAAGGCTAATATATAATGGAGGACCTACTAGGGATATGCATAAATGCATATCCTGTTCCTTGGGTATACAAGCTTAATTGTGTCTCTTTTAATTTTGCTGTTTGATTCAACAGGATTGTCAGGTAATCGTCCTATTGAAAGTACAGAGGAGGATAAAATTTCAAATACCTTTGTTAATCTCTTTTGGCTGTTAAAAGAAAAGATTTATTGGTATCAAATTTTATTGCATTCTTAGAATTTAGGGATTGATTGGCTGCTAGTTTAGGTAACTTGTCTCTTCCAGTTAGAAACCCAAACACAACAGAAGAAAGACATCGCATTGAAGCTGACGTGCAACAAGTGAGTGAAAGTTCACTTGGCTTTTTCTCTTGGCACCAGGTGCAAAAGTTGGCTAAAAGTGCTGTGGCAGGCAGTTATTTTAAAGCAGTTTCTGGTTTAGTGTTTTATCAAGCCCAGGAGTGAAATATTCTGCAACTACTGCACTTTCACAAAGTTGCTTTTTAAGGTAGAACTCTGAATTGTTTCATTAATTAAAATGACCCAGTACAAACATTAATCACACAGTAACCATTAATGGGAGGGGTTTGGGGGATTTATGGAGGGCTGTGGATGATATTTTAAAAGCATGGATCGTTTCTTTGTTTAATACACAGTATGTTTGCAGTCTCTAACTATACCAGAGGTTCTTGAAATCGAGTATTTGTGATTTTCTACATCCCCTCTTATAAATGCTGAAGTGGGTGTATTCATTTCTGGTGTGAAACGATTTAACAGTGTCCCAGTTAGTGACTTGACTAAATAGGATAGATTTTTTCTTGAATAGCTGCCCCAATGCCACCTTATATATGCTTTAAAATACTAGTTTTTTAAACTGGAGCTTTCTCAGAGTGGAAGGTGGAGACTCAATGATGACATAAACTCCAGAAGTGTAAAGTTCAAGTGGTTTGCATGTGGAGTTGCCAAATAACATGGGTTTGGTTTGTTTTCATTTTATTACACCGATTCTCCTCCGCAGATGTCTTGGATTTCTGTGGTACCCCCTTTGCTTTAGGTTCTTGTTCCTTGTAACTAACCATTTTTATTAGTCATCCCGCTAATATGCAGTGTTTTTACTCAGCACCTGTTTTCTTCAAAGCCCTTTGCAATAATAACTGGTTAATCCTCACACTGGTTCTGAATTTCAATGTCATTCCTGTTCACAGGTGACAAGTGAGCTCAATGACGTCCCTAAAATTGTGTAATGGCTCTGACACCTGTGTTAGGACCTTGCCTGTTCCATGTCCCCGCTGCCCAGGCTGATCCTCGGCCTCTCCACACACTGAGTTTGTGGCATGCCAGTTATAAACTGAGCATTTCCTTTTGGTTAATGACACATTTTTTACTCTGATTGCTCTGGAATTTCCATCCTGAACTATGTGGAAGAACTATGCTGGAAGGAGCCTCAAGAGGTCATCTGAGCCATATCTCTGATCTCAAAACTAATTTTTGCCTTTGTTCAGGAAAGCTCTTAAATATATACTTATAAATGGGTGTGTATGTATGTGTGTGTATACAATTATTTATTGAATTAAGCCCAATTTCTGGAAGAATTATGGATAACTGCCTAATCAAAGTTTGATGAAAACTACCAGCAATTGCTTTAAAATACTTGCACAGAATATCATGATTGATGTTGCAGTGGGAGGTAAAACAAAGAGATTTATACTGGGAAGGGAAATTATTGTTAAATCAAGTGCTGTGCCTTCTGGAAGTACTGCTTCCTTTGTTTTTATTTTCCTTTTTTCCTTTCTTCTAATTTTTTTTTTTCTAATTTTTATAGACCTGTAGCAAGAAATCCATTCACTACCCCAAGTAAGGCGGTGATTTTGCTGCTATAATAAACCCTCAGCTAGTTTGACTATTCTTGGCCTGTCCATCTGAGAGCTACAACTGTATGGAAACAGAATGAAATAAAGTGTTCTCTAATATGTCACAAATCATAGTTAAAACTGGAAATCCAGTCTGACGCTGTGGTCTTGATTTGTATGGTTTGCCTACCCCTTTTTGTTTCTGCAAGGCAGTATATGTGTTTGAAGGCTAGAGCTCCAGCCAGGATTTTCAGTCTTAACTGTGAATTTCCTTCCTTTAACAGGTTTAAAGCAAGCCTTTCAGATTGCTCCAGTATAGCTTTTAGGACTTGAATTTCCTTTGTGTTCATTTTGGGCCTTTTCCAGTATTTATCCATACATTTGAAACTCTTTCAAATCTGCGAGTGTGGGAGCAGTTACAATAGGAGATGGTGGCATTTCTGTTGTATTCCTGTTAAACTTGATTCAAATGCTGCCCGATTTTCAACTCAAATACTGCAGGCCTAAAATTCAGGCTCTTGCTCAAGCGTTACAGGGTTCATGTCCAGCTCAGAGGTCTCTCTAATTACTGTGTCTGGCTGGAAAACAAGAATTCCATTTCCTGAAAAATTCAGATGTTTCAACATTTGCTTTATTTTTTCATCAGAACAAAACTAAAAGCTTATTTTTTTAAATTGTAAAAATCTACTGAGATGAAGAGGAATCTTGTCTAGATAGTAGTCCTGCATATAGGACAACAGGCCTGGAGAGAAAAGACCAATATTCAAGTTTCTACTTGCTGGAAGAATTTGAAGATGAACTTAAGAGTCCTGTATGCTGAGTGCCATAAAATAAGACTATTGAATACATCTTTTGATGTTATTATTTTTCTATGTGATCCCTGAAAGTTTGCTTAGTACTTACATGCAGAATTGTTTGTTTCAATGGATATGATTTTCCCAATAGAAAGAAAATATTTAATTTCAAGCTTCTGTCCAGCACTTATGATTAAAGTATTAATGTATTTCACATGCGCATTTAATCCAAAGTAATCCTTAACAGTGATTATGTGTAATTAAAAAATTCAGCTTAATTTTTATAAATCTGTTGCTTCAGCTGTAGCTGTAGGGTCTCATAAAAGCTTGACTGCTTTGTGTTTATTCATTTTTAATGGTAATTAATTCATATTAGTGGTGAACTTCATTATTTACAAAAAATGATTTTAAATGTTTTGCAGGTTTAGCTCTGTTACATTATTATAATACAACACCAGCTGTAGCCAAGTGAACAAATTCAGCATGTGATCTAGTGATGGGAATTTTTTTCCAGAGATCCCTTCTATCCCAAACCATTCTGTGATTCCGTGAATTTAATTCTGAAAGGAACAACAAATCTTCTTTGTTTAAAAAAACCAAACAAACTTTAAAGTCAGTGGACTTGTTGCATTAATGCTGCACATTTTCATCTTTTGTCACAATTCTCTGCTGTATTGTTCCATAGAGTCATAGAACATCCTGACTTGGAAGGGACCCATGAGTGTTATGAAGGTCCAACTCCTGATGGCTTGGTGACATCTACATAAAAAATTATGTCGATCTTCCCTGTTAGAATAAAGTCAGTATTGTAAAGTTTATTCTCTCCTATACATTCTTATGACTAGAAGGCACTTTGTTGAATTTAAAAAAAAAAAAAATACTGTCTTCTTCCAAATTCCAATTGCAGTTGCTTAACTTCGCATCTATTTTTATGTCTGCAAAAATGCCCATACTACTTGAATTTTTGAGACTCTTCCTGTCCACATGGCATGTTTTGTTTGTGTGTTTGTCATTTACTGTCTCTCAGCCTGGTGTGACAATGTCCTTTTTTTTGTGACTGTATGGTGGCAAACACTCCATGACTCACCTGTGTCAGTAGCATATTGCTGTATGCTAGAAATAACAAAAAAGAATAAATATATAACAAAAATGAATAATTAAGTGAAAAAGGGGCTGACTGTAGAATTTAACATCTCTGAGGATAATAGAGTTTCAGCTTAAGGACATCAAATTACTCTAGGCCTTTGTTGGGATGTTTTGGTGTAACTGTGGTCCAATATGATTAAGCTGTCAAAGGTACTTCATGCTCTGTCTTGCAGGACTATCTGTGTTTGAATCAGCAGTTCAGGATCATGGAAGTGATAGGTTCACACCTCACGTTATCTATTTTGTGTGTTTAATACGTGTTCTTGCAGTTATGAAAATGTGCAAATACCTGTTTTGGGGAGCAGGATTGGGATATTCTTTGTTTATAGATTTAATTAGTTATTTTGCTCTTCCCTGCTGCTCCAGCTCCTTCATCCCTTTTTACCCCATACACACAAGAGATGGGTAAGAGTTATGTCTGGTTGGATTTCCACCTCAAATCATTCTTCATCACATTATTTTGGGGGTGTTTTTTGGAGGTGGGGAGTTTTTTTATGAGCCATTAGGCCTGCCAGCAGTTAATCTAACAAAGACTTAATGTTATACAGAAGTTATAGCTCTGGTGGATTTCTGGAGGATGGTTAAGGCAGAGTTTACATTTCATATTCTGAGGGAAATGTAGTGCCGTTCCGCCGCCGTATGCCGTGCGTTTCATTAGTGCTGGAGACAGCAGGAGGCTATTTTGTGGAAATGTTTCTGTCACTGTCAGTAGAAACATGCCCGTCTGGTTGAAATATAGCCTGTGTCTTGCCAGTTCCCTGCTTCTAAGCAATTGCAGTAGGAGGATGTTAATCTTAACCTGTCACAAGCCATTTAAAATCCAAATTTTTATTAAACTTCCAAATGCTTCAGTAATACAAGTATGGGAGACAGGGCTGTGATCGTACGCAAGAGTTGCTGCCCTTCTCAGAGGCAGGAAACACTTTAATTAGTGTTTATTAGTGCTCAGTAGTTAGATGTGCTGGAACTCCCAGCCAGGCTCTGCCAAGGGTTGTGATCCCTGCAAGGTAGGCAGGAGTCAGCTCAGGAGCACTGGATCGTGGGTCTCGTGTCTGTTTTGCTGACTGTAGACCAGGAATTTCATGCATTCAAGGAAGGGATCTATAGCATATTTGTTGAAGATATCCAGGTCGTTCTGCAGCCACCCTGAACACAGCTGCTTTTACAGTGATGCCAGGACCATTTTTCGGAAGATGTTATTGCCTGATGGAAAATGTAGTTTCTTCTGTCCTTGGCTTTTCTTTGAAAATATATTTGTGTCAGAGGCTTTTCCTGTGCTCCCAGGTTCCTTTGTTGTTGTTTTTTGGGTTGATGGTTTTTGTTGGGTTTTTTTTGCTGTGCAAGCCTGGGCTGATGGTTACAATCTGTACTTGGTGGATGGGCAGTTGAAAAGGTATTTGGAATCAGATATTTTATGTGCTGGTTGACAAGAGAGGGTCTGCATATAGGTGCTTCAGTTCCCTCCGTGTCCCACTTGAGAGCCCCTGAGATGTTTATGGATATGGGCACTGGACAAATGATGATCCCTGCCCGAGTTGTCTCTCTGGAGGGCTAAAGGAAGATTTTGTTTCCTTCCTTTGCTCAGGTCACCAGAGCAGTGGGCTACAGGGTGCACTCCTGCAAGCATCCCCAGAGTCCCCTGGGAATTTCAGGGCTTTTCCCTTTCTAAGTCAGTAATACCTGGATGAGACATTGAGGTGATGATTTTCAGCAGATGGATCAAGTGGTGTAACACACAAAAATTACCACCTCACTGTAATGCCTCTGCTGGACACCTCCTGTCTTGAGTCACTGCTGCTGTGTACTCATGAGAGAAGAATGAATTTAAGGAGCTGGGATGTTTTACCCCTCCCTGCCAACCAGCATCCAGGCAAGGGAAGCTCATTCCTTGTTGCCAAGAAAGATGTGCTTGCTTCATTCATTGCAAGAGTGTCTTCTGATGAAATTGGTGTATCCAGAGAAACTTCAGTATAGGATAGGACTGCAGGAATATTCTAGAGACCCAACAGCTGGGAAGTTGTACAATTTAACCAAAGGAAGAAGTTAAGAATTAAGATGCCATCACTGCTGTATTTAGTATTTGCTAGAGCCCAGCAGTCAACATAAAGCTGTCTGAATCCAAGACGTTTTTATGCTGTATGTTTTGGGAGTTTTCCACAAGAAGCACTGCAGGCAAGCTGGAAAAGATGTGTCGTGGCACTGAATCTGAAATGACATTAGAAATGCTTTGCCAAGGTGCTTTTTCTTCACAGCATATCCCTTATGTTATTCCTTATTCCATGCGTTGGTGAGCACGATGTTCAGGGAAAACATCCCATCTGGATAGCATTACCTGTAGGATGTGCAGCTTGTATGTATCTTCTGGAGGTTAGCTCTAATGTTAAACAAAGGAAGCTGATTAGAAACATCTGTAAAACGTTTCCATAGTTCAGATTTTATACAGTGGGTATTGAATTACCTTGCACATGACTGCATGTCTGAACTAAAAATAATAAGGTAAATCTTTTCCTTTTATTAAAATTAGTATAATATTAATTTTATAGTTAAAATACATTTAACTGTTTCCCTACTTGGCACTAGAATTTAATGCTGCTGACATCACTATGTGTTTTACATGCCACTGAGAAATAATTGTTCATTTATTGATGCAGTGTGCTACAATAAGCACATTTTAGGTGCAGTCAAAATATAAACATTAGATTGAAATACATTTTCTTATGGAAAAGTGTGGCATTTATTGAATGCTAAAGGAGAGACTTGCCAGCTTAAATGTGTAATGTTTCTGACCATTAAATATATTATGTGAAATAGTTATATAGAATATATAAAATGATTGTAGTACTGCCCACTTAGGTATTATGTTGATTTATGGATTTGGTTAGAGTCCCTAGTAAATACCAAAATTGCTGATTCTAGGTCAGTATTTATTAGCTTGGTAAATTTTATGGAGAGGAAGGATTTGTGCATCCCAGAACTGACAGAGAAAGGTGTTATTTATGTAGTTAGAGTGAGAATGCAATTGTAATTTCTGAGCTGAGCTGAAAAAGGTTATATACTTTCTTCATATTCTAAATTGCTTTCTAAAATAGCTTATAAAGCCATGTGTATAACAATAGCAAATATTATTTAAAGATCTAAGAGTCTAGTGCTCAAGATTGACTGTTCAATATCATAAGCAGAAAATTCTTACCTTTCCACAGTTCCCTGCAACAGCCTGACTCCAAGGCACGTATCAAAACAGAGAGAGGCAAACATTATTCTCTGGGAAAATATTTTGAAATTCAGCAAGTGTTTTGAAAACTATTATCATTATTGTTTATTGTAAGTGTTCTAAGATTGTGAAAATGAAGTGTTGCTCATAAATACCACGCGGGCTGAATGGCCAAGGGCAGTTCTCATCTCTAACACGCAGACTCCTACCCAGAGCAGTTTCATCCAGTCTGAGTACTTGCTTTTATGATGTTTTTACCCAAGTTCATAAAAACTGCAAGTGGAACAAACAGTATGGTATGTATATGCAGTTATTTTTATTCAAGGAGACTGGATCAGCGCAAAAACATTTTTTAGAGCAGCATAACATGAACAGTTTCCATTTCATCAATTAGTGCCCTTATCCATACTGAGAGGTGTCTGGTATCTTATCTGTGTGCTGAAAAGGCAATGAGGTGTTTTATCTTTTGAAAAATAAAAAGACGTGTTGTGCCATGGCAGTGAAATTTGCGGAGTTTATCTCACTATCCCGCTTGGGAATGTATGTTTCAGCACTGATAATGTGGCTCATTAAATGACTGAGAACAAATAATGCTCTATTTTAAATGTATCTTAAGATAAAATGTCTTGTGATCATTTCTTTTGCTCACTGAAAGCTTAATGTTTTTGCCTGTGTTGTTGCACGAGGAGTTAGGAGTTGGCTGATCTCGTAGCTCGAAAGGAGTGAGGCTGCAGCTGCACATCCCCAGGTCCTGCCTGTCCCGTTCTGTGACTCTGTGATTAAGCACTAGATCCCTCCATCAGCTTGGCTTACCTGTTCTCATAATTTTGGAAGATTACTGAAGCACTAACGGGAGTGTAAGCAGATACTTATTTTTAAAAAATACCGTTGGTGAGGTTGTGATCAGATAGTTATTGCATCTTAGGTTCGAAATTGTCTCACATTCCTGTCCTGTGAAGGCTTCAAAAGAAGGACTTTGGGGGTAGGTGAGGAAAAGCAGTTTTCAGTGTGTTTGGAACTGTATCAGTTCACCAAGTGTGTGTCTCTGCTGTGTAAATGATATTCCCCATCACATGCTGTACTGGGTGATTACTTCAATCGGAGTCTTTATGGCCAAAACCAGCAGCCTGGGGCTCCTGTGTCTTTATCACCAACTGTACTCTATGAAGTACAAAGCTGCAAAGTTTACTTGACAGTTTGAAGCCAGAGTAATTTACTTGTCTGAGACCTTAATGCAGCTCCTTGCAGTCCATCATCGCCCCTTAAACAGGAGGGATGTGCTTTCAAGCAGGAACCGGAGCTGTTTGCCAGACGGGGCTCCAAACCAAATTGGAGATGAAGAATTGCTGTTGCTGGGTTTGCTTACTTTGTAATTGCAATGCATTGGGGATACTGGAGGAACTGTTCAGGAATGTTGGAACACCTGCGTATGGCACAGCACCTTTATTTTAACAACCTTATAGGTGCTCATGCAGCAAATTATCACCCCAATGCATTCCCTTCATTTTGAGTTGAGTCTTTGCCAAAAAAAAGAGTCAGCTGATAGAAAGCTGGCTGAGGCACAATTGATTTTGGATTAAAACCGTGAATTTAACAGCATGGGTCAATGGATGTATTTTTTTTTTTTCCTTTAAAGATGTCATGGTTACAAACCTGTTAAAACTGAATTAATTTAAGTCCAGATTTTGTTTATCAGATCTTTTGGGACTGGGCTGAGCTATGTCCATGATGATTTGAAAATTTCTGTACTCATTGTCAGGCTAAAAATAATATTAAAATATTAATGTCTTTTTTTTTTTTTCTATACATGACTTTCATTTAATGTTTTAGCTGTGGAGGAGTTGCCTTATTTCTTTATTCATGGGGCATTTTTGTCTGTTCCTCTCTGAA
This sequence comes from Orthonyx spaldingii, assembly GCA_013397795.1. Lineage (NCBI taxonomy): Eukaryota > Metazoa > Chordata > Aves > Passeriformes > Orthonychidae > Orthonyx > Orthonyx spaldingii. The sequence continues at coordinate 1,233,047 of VZTJ01006440.1, read as the reverse complement.
CTGTATAGCAGCCATATCACAGATAAATCACAGATAGTCTGGAGTCATTGCTCTATCTGTTTTTCAAAGAAAACATCACTTATAAATCACTACTGCTAATTAAAATGAATAATGCTTTTAATTAAAAATCAAATCTGTGCAGGCCCCAACAGAGGAAAGATATTACACATATGCCATGCTTCATCTTCACTTTAAGGTTTTGTTTTTTTTTTTCACATTTTTTTCCTCTGTCATAAAATTCCCCATTATGTTCACCCTCCTTGCCATTATCCCTGTTCATTATTTCTGGTTTGATTGACAGTCTGATCTCTCAAGATGCTTGACTGAGTGTTGGCTGATAAAAAGACTTTGGTTTTGTTTCAAAATGCTGCATTAAAATTCTTAGATTTTAAATTCCTAAAGCAGGATTTTTTTAAAATTTATTTTTCCTTGGAAGGTCTATATCTTTGGAACAATTGAATTCTTATAAAAGAACCACCAGCAAAACTATTTGAGCTATAATGGAGGGTGGAGGCAAGTCGCCAGCCTATTGAAGTGCATCTTTCATCATCAGAACAATAGCTGGTTCTTTTCCCTTGTCAACTGACCATCTTTTTTCCTTCCATTAATTAACTGAAATTTTGAACAATTCATCCTTGGCCTTCCACTGCCTGTTCTGATAATCCCTCAGGATACTCGGGATAGGATGACAAATCACAAGAAAAGATGTCCTGATTTTTGTTGCCCTGCTGATGGGAAGGTGCTTGTCTCCTATGTGTTGAGACAGAACCAATTTCCTGAGGTTTGCACTGGATTTTGTGATTTATTGATTGTGTAAGTGCACGAGTTACCCAGTGCCTCTGGGCTGCATTTCGCTCTCTTTGGAGAGGAATATTTCTATGTCTTTAAAATCATAACTAAAATCTAGATAAGTGCTAATTTTTAAGCATCCATGTAGGAGGAGACACATAACAGGTTTCTCCCACCAGTCTTGTCACTCATGTGGCTGCTCAGGGGGCAGAAGGGGAGGCATGGAGAACATAAGAAAAAAACCTCATTCCCTTTTCCTTTCATATGCCCAGTGCTACACAGAGCTGCCAGGAAGAGCTCTTAGGAGAAGATATTGTAAGGAAAATTCTGCTTGACTTCCAGCCCTCTGGCTGCTGCAGATGGAAACTTTGTAGATTTTGCTTCTAAATTCCAAACAATTATCCACTGGCATGTGCAAATACAGTCTTTTCATAAGGTCAATCAACCACATCTGGTGGCTGATTTTTCTCAGGTATTGCAAAACCTTTTTATGAGTGCAGCATTTTATTCAGCAGAATAAAGATGTTTATAATTCTTCAAAAATGAATACAAGGGGTTTTAATGTTTACCAAAACTATTAAACAATACTACTAAAGTACTGAACTATTTCTGCTGCACTTTATCTCAAGTATTTTAAAGGAATAAAAATTATAGAAAGGAAATCAGACTTATGCTTAACTGCAGATATCCTTACCTCCATAGCCTGTAATTTTAACAGATGACAGATCCTTTTTGGGACGTCAGTTCAATGATTCATCATTCACATCTCTGTGACTAGAGGTGGTGAAGATCTTGAGAAAATAAAATTGAAGGTGGCAGTTATTTCTAAGAACCCAGGGAAGGTTTTGAGAACTTTCCAACCCATGCTGGTAAATGGAAAGATCTGGGACGTGTGCCTATGGGTGTCCTTTATTTTTGAGTACCAGATTTGCTGAATGTACATTTGATGACTTTTGGTGGGAAAAGACAATGCAGAAAAAACTTCAGATGTGACTGAATGTGGGTACATTGCTTATATATAGCATTGCATTAGCACTGAAAAATTATGGCCTGATTTATGAATCTTATCGGACAAAATAGTGCATTACCTGTGGTATCTGTGTTGTCTTGAACTATAGTAATGTTCCTGTTTGACTAAACTGATTGTAGGTAAATTATCTCTTTTCTGTGAATAACCTAAGAGAAATTAGTTAATGTATGTTTCCACTGGCACTTAGTGACCATCAGGCCTGAATATTATAAGGTTTCCAGAACAATAATTATTATAAAGCTTGAAAAGTAATCTTTCCTCTATTTGAATGGCACTACAATATTTTGAAGGTTTGGGTTTTTTTTAGTACAGAAGAAAACCTGCTTTACACCAGGGTTCACAAAGATGAGTAAGAAGAGAATTGGTCATGCTAAAACATTAGGAAAATGTCCACTCCTGAATGGATTGGAGATGGAGGTGGTTGAATGCACTAGCTGTGTGATTAAAAGCGTTAAGCATTATTTTACTGAAGAAATACTGCTGTTTCTCTAATATGACTCATTTTCTTTTATGCATCTCTGTGATTTATGCATCTCTGTGACTGGTCTTTAACACTCAAAATCGTATGAATGGCGAGAGGGTTTTTCCTATTTTCTTGCCTTATTTTTTCCACCAGTGGGCAAGAGTGGTATATGTCATTTTTCCAGGGTGCCATATTTCACACTTCAATTTAATTTGGCTGATAACGATTTATTAAGCAAATATAAGTATGTAGAGCACAGGCTGGGTCTCACACCTAAAGTGTTCAGGCACTTCAGCAGTTCCTTTAAAAATCTCACTCCAGCCTTATAAAAGCTGCAGGTGCAAAACAGTTTGCCTCCGTACTGCTTGAACAGAAGATAATGTGGAACTTTATAATCAGTACAACTCTTTGACAAGTGTAACATTGTAAGGAGAGGACTGGGTTGGTGGTTTCCGTCAGAAATAGACGATCTCATGAATGGGCTTACTCTTACCGCTTGAAATGTTAAAGAGAAAGGACAACTGACCATGGAGTGCGTCAGGTCTGTGACAAATACTACGCATTAGAAATGGAAAACACAGCTCTTCTTGCATTTGGAGAGAAGAACTACTTTTGAGGCTCCTTTGATCTCCAGTCCTCTAACTATGAAGTGATTCTTCTCACAGTGGTTACATAATTTTTAAATATTACTTTAAAGTGAAAGGGTTTTTTTCAACCCAAGGAGAAACACCATATTCTTCTAATCTCTCCCTCCACTATGTAATTCAATGTATCTTTCAACAGAATTTTCTTACTTTCTTTGGGCATCCCACAAATTTCTGTTCTTACCCTGTTTCCTTTTCATCAGTGGACTTTCAAGCCTCATCTGCTTTCAAGGATTCAATATCGTCTTAGCACTGGTGTTTTGAATATTTCTCTCTTCACTCTCAACTTATCTGTGTTTACTCGGGACTGCATTTTGGCATGTTTCCCTAGAAGTATTTTTTATCCACTGAAATTCAAGAAGGACTAAACTCCTTATCTTTTCTCCCTTAATCTTAGAGTTGCTTAAAGCCATAATGTTCCCTGAGACCTTCTGCCTATTTTTTTCTGTATCTTGCTTTTGTACCTAAACCATGCTGATTTTTAGAGTCACAGAATCATTAAGGTTTGAAGAGCCCTTGAAGATCATCGAGTCCAACCGTTAACCCAGCACTAAACCATGTCCCTAAGTGCCACATCCACTTGTTTTTGGATACTTCAGGGAGTTGATTCCACCATTTCTCTGGGCAGGTTCCCCTTTATATGTTTGGAGTAGGATTTGAACCTTTTGAAGTTCAAGGAGAATATTGTTGTTGTGACCAAAATTGTAATTTCAGCTCAACAATATTTAAGATTTACTATGCAACTGTTTTCTAACCTCTTGATAAAAACAGGAAAACAGGAAAAAGTGAAATAGTAAAAACTCTCTTTTTAACTTGGATTAATTAATTGTCTTGCTTGTTTCTAAGTACATGGAACATTTATTAGAATTCTGTGATGATTTTTCACTGAAGATTGACTTTTTGCGAACGTCATTATTTGAGTACATAAATACCCCAGGCTTATGCCTTTTGAAGTAAGAAATTTATTTTTGTCTAGGCTAACTTGAAAATGACCAAGTACATTTTTCGCACGTATTCAAACCAGAACATTTTTCTTTAGTGTAATGGGGCATAGAACATGGCAAAAGAAAGGCTAATTACAGATAAACAATAGTAAGTGAGAAAGGGATTTATAAGAAAATTTGTTCTTAACAACTTAGCAGTACGTTTTGAAAAGTAAAGAGTTTTAGAATGTTAAAAACCCCCAACTTGATAGGACATTCAAATTCAGCTGTCACACATCCCATCACACATTTCTGTGATTTTTCTCTAAAAAGCAGGACTATGAAATGATATTGAATAGAGACTGCGTTTTACTAGCCAGCATTTGTGTTGCTGGAAGAGATGTGTGGAGGAAATACTAAAGATTTTGAGAATGTTGTAAAACACAGGTGAACTTTAGAAAATTAGTATCTCTGCTTTGTGGAGACTTTGTGTTAGGAATCTGAAGAGCAAGAGGTGCGACTTAGGCTTGGTAATTTGTGCTGTGCTCATCTGGTCCTGAGCCCAAGCTGCCATTGATGTTCAGGCTGTGGACAGGGCACTTTGTGAGGTGGATGGCAGCTAAAGATCCAGTGCTGATGTAAATTAGTACTTTAGATCAGGTTTAGAATTGTGGTCCCACTGGTGGAAGGGAAGTGCACCACTCAGTTTTCCCTAACCCTGCTCACTGCTGAAACAGCCACTGATGTGGGAGGTGGGAACACGAGTAAGAAAGAGGATACATAAAAACAGTTTGAAGGGGGAGTACTGTGATTCCCTATTCCCTCATGGAAGTGAACACTGTTTAGATTATTTTCCATGACAGAGAGCTAAACTGTGGCACATTTTTATTCTGGTTCAGATGGGTGGTGAGTGAGAATGGCACACTTGAAATTACAACATATAATTATAAAGTAGCTGTTCCAGCACACTGCTGGCTATGCTATTATTACAAAAAGTGAACTTGCACTAAAGCATAACTTTTCAGAAATAATGTTTCTGTAAAATAATGAGGCAGAAAATAAATACAAAATGGAGTGCCGGGACAAGAAATCATTCCAGTCTTTAGCTCTGCTGAGACCAAGGAAATTCACTTTGTATTCAGTAAGAGTGAGTTCAATGTTTTGCTCTTGCTGGTTTGTGTGAAGCTCCTTCTGATCTAACTATAAAGCCTAAAAATGAAATTAATATTTCTAGACTTACGTTAATACTTGGCATTCACAGACTGGAAGCAGGAGTAAAGGGAAATTTTGAGAATGAACACATTTATTTTCTAAGACTCACATACACATAATTGTATTGCAGCCAGAAATGCCATAGTATGCACTCAATGGATAATACACTATTAAAACCTACTTGTCAATATTTAGGTGTGGAATTTGTCACTTTCCATCTAAGATAATATTGCTAATATGATCAGATGCACTGCTTTAGTTTGTAGATGATAGAATACAACAGTATTTCTACTTAATTAAAAACCCTTTATTACTAGAGGCTATTAACACAAGTCCATTGATCTTTTAAGCATACAAATCAACTGAAATCAAGGTAGATTTTCAAACTAGAGGCTATTTAATCCCATGTCTGGATATAATGCATTTCAAAAGAATTTCCTGTTACTGCTACAGCACTCAACTTTGTGTTTGGCCAAATCTATCAAAAGCTCCCTTAGTCTTTCTTTGGCTTTGTTTAATGAAGTCTTCCAGAGAATAAATGAACTAAACAACCTCATGTACATCTTATACCAATATCATGATGGATGATGCATTTCCTGGAGCCACAGGATGTGAATTCTCTTGATGATTTTGTTTGCATTGGGTGTGGAAGCCTGAACTTCTACAGCTGACTGAAGGCTGGAGAAATGGGGAGTGCCAAGATTATTTTCTTTGCATTGTGAGATGGAAAATCAGCATAGCAAATTATCTTTTTATATCTCGTTTCTGACATTACATGTCATTTAACAGAACATTCAGTGCTCATCAACTGATTATATATTAGATATCACTGAACTTACCAAAGGACACCCAAAGGTGGACATCACAGAGTGTTTTATAGAATTATTTGCACAGATTGCTGTTGTACTGATTAGATTGCAGATGATTGAAGGGAGATATCAAAAATACAGTTTGTCCCTGACATTGACAAGTTGTGAATAAAAGTTGTAAGTATTCCCCACTGGGTCATACTCAAGACAGGGTCAAGTAGTGAAGTGATGACCTAGAATCAGTAAAATGTAAAGTGACCGTGGATTAATTGATTTTTATTTCTGTGCATCAGGGATTAAATTAGAAAAATGGGGATAATGTTCCTTATAGAGTACTCCCAGGTTAATAAGAAGGGCACTGTGATATACACATTTTGTGGTGTTGTCTGTTTATTTACAACCTGAAATTTGTCCTGATGTGGTGATCTCTGTCTGTCTCATTCCGTTGTCTTTGCCACCAGTTTCACTGCAAGGATCTCTAAAAAGGAGAAACATTCCCTATGGTGCTGCCATCTCACGAGACACATCTTCTCTTTCATTCATTAGCTGATGCGTTACATCTGTAAGTTATAGAGGGAAATCTATCTAAAGAGAATGTAAAAACTCCAACAGCCTTGAGTTTATTAACAATAGTAACTCCAGTCTAAATCACTGTGTACATTAATCCATCAAGAAGGCCTCGATTCTGGAGATGTTCTGTAAAACCTTGAGTTAGGTCTTTAGGATTTAGCTTATAGGGTTTTAAGAAGGCAAATTTTAACTAGCTGAAATTCTGACGTTAACTGTGGGGCACGAGCTCAACCACTCTGCATTTTATTGTTGGTTGCAGCATGTGGTGAGTACCCAGCACAGAGATACTCACATCTGTAACAAATAACCTTTTTTTTTTTTTTCCCTAAGTGAAGCTCAAACACATATTAGCACAGCCTATTTAACTGAATGAATCAAGGCTGCAAATAATTAAGGAGTCTACTCTGGGAATACTTACACCATCATGGAAGCTGATTTTCATTCAAGTTGTATTGAAAGAAACCCCAATAACCTTGCTCAATTAATTTTACACACAACTGCCATTCTCAGCCTCACTGACTTGCTGCGACTAAGCCTGTTATTTTTATGTATTTATTTGTTCTTGCTGAAGGAGTCACCGAATTTCATCCTGTCCTACCTCTTGTTCAGTGCACAGTGGGGTGGCTGGGGTGAAGGAGCACACCTTATTTGTTTTATTCCTCATTAACTGTGCTATTGCTGGCTTTTCCTCCTGATAGATACTGGGGATATTAACAATTGTAGCAGCAGGTCAAAGATGTGGTGAGGTTGCTGTCACCTCCACCTGTGTTCTTTGCCTCTTGCAGAGCCCTCAGGCTCTGACTTCCTGCACTTTCACTTCGTTGACACACTATTTTTGATAAGAATTTTAATTTTGGTGTAGCAGTAGGTAGGGAATCCTATTCCAGATGGAGAGGAGGGTGGTTGTTGTGCTGAAACCTGTAGAAACAGAAGTAATTTTCTCTACTCAAAAGCTCTGCAGGAATATACAAAATGCAGTCAGGTCCCTGGACATACCTGATCCAACCCACTCAAAGGAGGACTGCTACCAGTACAAGATCTGCTCAGCCATGGCTTTGTCCAGCTCAAGCTTTGGAAGCTCCACTGAAAAAAACTTTCAGAGTCTCTCCTGTTTAACTGTTGCAGAGCTTCTCTGTCCTCCCATGAGAAAAGTCTTCCTAACATCCTCCTCAATCCTTCCAAATTGCAATTTGTGGCTGTCATCCCTCATTAAATCATTTGACACTAACAAGAAGAATTTGAATCCATCATCTTTCTAATTGCTCTTCAATTATTCGTAGGCAGCAGCCTATAATTATTTGGTCTCTTTAGCTTCCCCAAATGTAGCTGATTTATTTGAAGATTAATGCCAGCAGACATTGTTATGTTTACAGTTCATTCACATCTGAGATATCCAGTGCTGATGACTGGAGTGCAATAAAATCTTTGAGTTTCATTTTCAGTCAGTACAGTAGAAATAATTTTGTCCAATATATCTCTTCCATGAGTTGTCCTACCTTTGCTCCTGTGCTCAAAACCTCAGTTCTTCTCAATGCTCAGTGAAAATTATTCTCCTGTTTTGAAACCATGTTTAGCTTTTCCATCTCTATTTCATTCAGCACAGATTATCTTTCTTTATACTGGTTTATGTCTGAAGCCTCCTTTGCTTTGCTTCTTAATTTGACTTGCAAACCTAATTAAGCCTTACTTTTGGCAGTCTTTTATACCTATGCTTCTTGACTTCTAATAGTGTGGCTTTCTTGCATGCTACAGATCCTATTCCTCCTCAGAAAACCACTGATTGAAAAGTGACTTGTTATGAATATAAGATTTTACTTTTCTAGTGTTCCAGGTGCAGGTTTTGAACTGCAAAGCAGTTACTGTGTTGACATTGTTTATGCTACTGTCTTTTAGCTTTATATTAAAATGACTGATACTGTTTGTAAAGCTTTATGGAGGTTTGCAGGTTTTTAGTTTAAATGTTTAGTTAGTTTTTGGTTTAAATGTCACTGAGAATTATGATTCTATATGATATAAGACTGGCCCACTTACTCTAAATTAGAAGAGAAATGTATCGGGCACAGTTTTTATGGTTTGCATGTCTGCTAAATCACCTCTGCATTTCACAGCTTTAGGCTCTGGGAAATATTTATAGTTTTTGCTTAGGAGTGCATACAAGTTTAGATACAACAAACTCTAAAGTTAAGCTCAGTAGAAGTTTGGTTGGTTTGGGGGCTTTTTGTATGTTTTCTGCATTATTTTGCAGCTGTTTCCTATTGCATTAGAAGAGAATCATTGGCAGTGAAGGAGTGCTGCTAATTGGATGGGGAGGGAGGCAAATGAAGGCAAGTGTCTTTGCCCATGTGCAGGATGTTGTTCTGTGCCTCCTTTGGCCTTTTGTAAAGTGGATGTAGAACAGATATCACTGTCATGGGAATGTGTAAAATTCACATAGGTAACTTACCTTTTCCACAGTAAAGGAGCCAACTTTGACAGCAACCCAAAAAGGAAGTGAACGGTATTAATGGACAATTTTGTCTTGATTATTGTTAGAAATCTTATCCCCTGCTTTCTTGCCCTGTTAAATCCCCTCAATAATCAATGTTCCTTCTAAAATTTTACCCAACCTTAACTTTTTCTATGCTACTTCTTGATCGAAACTCTCCATTTCCCTTTGGATTACTCCTTCCTCATGCCCTTTAGAGAAGCATCGTCCACACCATGAGAACAGAGATTTCTTTCCATCTATGTGTATTGGTTTCACTCACTCTTCTTGTCACTCTTTTCAGTAAACTTAGTTAACAGTTTGTGACTAATATTGGAGTTCACGTTCTTATAAATGCATGAGGAAAATGGAATTGTCCTGTTGTTTTTCATCAATGAAGGTACTTTTCCATTTATTTTTCATGTGTTTTGGTGGTTTTTTGTTTTGTGGGTTTTTTTGTTTGTTGCACTTTACCCCTCTATAGTCTTCCCTCTATTTCCATAAACACTGCAGAGAATATCTCTAATAATTAGAGAAGAATGTCCCTTTTTTTGCCCCCTTTAAACTCGGTGCTCATGCAGAAATATAAAGATCTCTCCCTGTAGAAATCTGTGTTACGTTTTTTCTAGGAGCTGAACAATCAAAATCCTGGTGGTTGTGCTAAGACTCAGCCTTTACCATGGACAGAATCACAGAATCAAGATGTTGCTTTCCATCCTTGCCTTTCTGCCCTGAGACTCTCCTCTTCTCTTAAAGACTTCAGTGATGTTTCTGTGTCTCTGGAATTTAGACCTGTAGTGCTGGCACTTTCCTTTGTGCCTCCCAAGGGATCAAGATAAAGGCTGGAAACACTCATTTTCCTCTTCCCCACTGGCATCACTGGCATTATCTTCTGACTCCTCTGGCACCAGTAATGGATATCCTGGCTTTGTGCTCAGCCTTAGTTATTTAGCACGTGAGCACTTTCAGGGGAGCTGCATTTAATTACAGGATTCTACACTTGGATTCCCAAAGCCGAGTTCTCCTCAGGGCAGGGGAAATTATTTGTCCTCTCTGCTTGGACCTGTTACCAGTTTCCAGAGGTTTTTACAAAATACCGAGTACTTCTGTCCCTTGATGTGAATCTCTGTTTCCTCTATTTTATCAGACCCCTGGCTCAGTCAGCTGGTAGTGGCTTGGATTGACTGGACTGACTGTCTGCCAAAGCCTTTCCAGTTCATACCCAGTTAGAGAATGTGCAAGCTTAAATTATGAAGCATTGGTAGGTAGAATATTCAGAAATTTGCTAAATCTGACCAAATGTCTCCATAGCCAGTTCAAGTCTGCCAGTGGCCAACAGCCTGAGTTTCAAGAAAAGAATAAGAAACACACACAATATACTATGAAGTTCATGGCCTATTTTCCTCTCTTCATGGTTAAGTCCAGTTGACTTCTGCCCATTAAGAACAAGTAAACTCTTAAATTTTCCTTTGAAGTTTAAACTTCTTTAAAAAATACAAGAGTCATGGGATTCTGTAGTACTGCACATGACTAAAAGGGCTTTTTTTATGACCACTTCCATAGACTGTGAGAAGTTTGGAAGCAGACCATGGACCCAATACTGGGACACCATGAAAGTCTTTGATCTAGAAAATTTTTGCAGAGAGGTTTTTCTGTCTTGTTTCCTTTATCTGTCTCAAAACCTCTCTGCATCTTTCCCTAAAAACTGTCATGTTTTGTACTCATCCCTTCCATCTCATCCATCCTGCACTCTGGAGAAGTCAACCCAGTCTCTGAACCAGGAAATCAGCCTCTGCTGCTTCCAGGATAACTTTTTAAAAGAAATGTCTGTCTCCCATACCAGCCTTAGGCTTAGGAGGAACTTTTCTGAACAACTTCAAAGATACTTTCCATTGTTTTTCAAATTATTTGTGAAATGCCCTCATATTTGAGTGTATTCTAATGTTAAGGAAAGATAGTATATCTATGAAAGATAATTCCAGAGCATCTCCACCCAAGTCGAAATGAATTTAAATCATATACAAGATCACAGCATTTGCACATTCATATCCCAGCTGTGGGTTCTTCATCAGTCGCCAGGTTATCTATTCCAAGATTTTAGAAATCAGTCTATCTGTTCATTACAGTTTAAAGCCCTCCCAAATTTTTATGTCAAGAACACACTTAAGAAATAAAATACTTTAGCTTTTCCAACAGTTGCATTCAATTTGAAGGATCTAGTAAACATTATGAAGCACAGCTAAGGGAAATCCCACATGGCTAATAAAGTTTTGGTAGTAATAGAAGATAAATGTTGAAGTTTTCATAATAGATTATCTAAATATCTCCAATGCAAAGCATTAAACAAAGCAGGCCCAGAAACTATTGTATAGTTTTTAACTATCTTCAGTATCTCAATAAATGTAATAATTTTCAAACTATTGATGTTCTGGCAGAAATGTTACTACTTTTCCTCTGTATTGTTATCACTATTTCTGTTCAGATTTCCAGAGTACATTTTATGTGGTTTTTTATGTTAGCAAGATCTACCTCCCAGTAGTTTGATTTTAACCATTTTCACATTTTCATTAAAACTGTCTTTTAGTAAGAGGAAGTGTAGTAATTTATCCTTACAGGGATGTTGTGACTCAAACACTCCCTTCCCTTCCTGTTGCTTGATCCAATGTAATTAAATAATAGATTTCATTTCATAACGTTGCAGTAGCAATAAAGAGGAAATTATGTTCAGAAGGCATGTTTATTTTTTTTCTCCAGCCTTTTCATGGCTTAAAAGTGATTCTTTCTCTTCGTGCTAAAGTAATGTGAAACAGCCTTTTCAAACTTATGTCCTTGGGAAATGGATGTTAATTAAAGAATGAACATTAAATAGGAGTTAGGAAATCAGGGCCTTTTTCAGACACAAATATCTGTTGTTCAGATTTTATATTTATGCTCCTTCATGGTGCTTTCTTTTCTCTCCCTGAGCAAAGCTCCCTCCTTTTTGCTTTCTTTGATTTTCCCTAGACAAAATCTGTCACATTCATGCTATTACCTTTACAATTTGCAGTTGTTTGGTTTTTTGTAAACTCTGAGAATTATATTTCATACCAGTAAGTAAGAAAATACAGCAAAGCAACACATACTTAGAAAAATTTGTACTTCCTGTCCTCATTTTTACATGAAAATGGGTGTGCCTTGGACTGGGACTATTGTTTTTCCTCTATTTTTGCCTATAATGTTGGATTAGAAGATTCTTGGAAGAAAGTAGTTACAGATTTAGGATTTTGGAACCATTTTGAAATGTCCTGGAAAGACATTGTTTGATATAAGAGAAAAAAAAATTCATGAAACTTCCTATGTTGTGGTGCATTCTCATTATACCTTGTCCTCATTGACATTAAAGATTACACACCAGGATGAGCCTTTCTCCAGTGTTATAATGTGCACTTCTTGTTTATCTTGTGGTTGAAAATGTATTAAAACTTAATGCTTTTGATTTTTTTTCTACTGTAATTTGGATACATCTTGCAAGGTGACACTCACCTGACGGTCAAAATTCTGCGGGCATTATAATGTGCCTGAAGCCAAGACACCTGTGTGCTGTCTCTGGCATCCAAAACCATTTAAAGCCATAGTCCTTTACCTCTCTTATGTATCTCACTGTTTAATCTGAGAGATCCTACAGCATTTACTTGTAGTACCCATCCAGGCTGAGAAGCTCCCACTTGGTCGGCGTGTGCACTTGAGCAGATGGGAATAAAAAAGTATGAAGACCAATGTGAATAATTTCAAGTAAAATCTTTTAACAAACAACATCTTCCATCATTACAATGATATTTCCTAGCATGAATATGATGGCAAATCTCTCCAGGGCTGTAAAAATTTCTAGAGCTTTCTGAGAGAAGATGTTGGTGGTTTTATATTTTGTATTTTTGATACTTGTATTTTTATTTGAACCTGAACACCTTTTTTCCTCCTTCTGTCTCCAACTCTAAATCTGCAAAGCAATGTCTTGCTTATGTTCTGAGATTTAATTTTTTAAAGTATGTTTTTATCCTTCACTGCACCACAGAGCAGAGCCTGGACCCTGCCCTGAGCCCTCCCTGCAGACAGGGACACCCAGGGATGAGGGCCCCTCTCAGCTGTGTCTCCTCTGAGGCTGAACAGCCCCAGCTCTCTCAGCCTTTCCTTGCCAGGGAGATGCTCCAGTGCCTCCATCACCTCTGTCACCTCCTCTGGACCCACTCCAGGAGCTCCATGTCTCTGTTGTCCTGAGGACCCCAGAACTGGACACAGCACTCCAGATGTGCCTCAGCAGGGCTGAGGAGAGGGGCAGGATCACCTCCCTGACCTGCTGGGAATGCTCTTCCTGATGCTCCCAGGACACCATTGGCCTTGGCCACAGGGCACATGACGGCTCATGGACAGTTTGTTGTCTCCCAGGACCCCCAGGTCCTTCTGTGCAGAGCTGCTTTCCAGCAGGTCCATCCCAGCCTGTACCAGTTCCAGGGGTTTTTCCTCCTTCCTGCATTTGCCTTTGTTGAATTTCAGACAGTTCTTCTCTGACCATTTCTCCAACCTGTCAAGGTCCCCTATATTCAGAGCACTAATGGTTGCCAGCTCTTCATAGCAATAGTTCATTACCCTGAGGCTTCTTCTAAAAGCACTTTATCTCTGGGCTTGGAGTGGGTAAATACACGTCTTATTTTCCTTGTGTCAAGCAGTGACGCCTGATTCCAATTTGCTGTCATATGGAAAGGAAGAGTATTTATTTAGTGTGCTGGTGAAACTAATATAAGGCCATGATTATTTTCCTGTGTGAGCAATGTAAGGACACATCATTTAAACAAATGGTGCTCTCAACAGCAATGGGAGAAAGGAACCTGTTTATATTAGATGGTCTCTCAATCAACAGAGAACAGAGCTTTTTCTGCTTGCAGCCTTGGAAGCTGTGTAAGAATAATCCTGAGTGGTGGTTTCTTCTGGGATTTGAAACCAAAGGGCAGGAAGCTGGGGGATAATGTAAACCTCTGCTGGTTTACATGCCAGAGGAATATTAGAGAAAGAAAAGAAATAGAATTAATTGATGGATAGGAAATAAACCTGAGTTAATAAACGAAATATTCAGAAATAATAGTATCTTCAGTTCTTAAGAATAGTATATTCCAGTTGATTTTTTTCTATACTAAAGGAACTGCAAATGCATTTATTGATAAAAAGTTTGCATGTTCTTATTTTTTTAAAGTAACTTTTAGTAGCATAAAGTCATTCAAAGATGTAACTTAGATGGAAATAGAAGTTATTGTTGAGAGTCTCCACTTGGAATACCTATAGTGATACTGCTGAAAAAAGAAATAGCCCCTTGGGAAAATTTCAGTCCAAATTTAGTTAGTTTTATTTTGATTTGGACTAGATTACCTTTAAAGGTCCCTTCCAGCTCCAATTATTCAATGATTCTACAATATTTTCCTCCAAAACTTCATCATGTTTAGGTACAGGAAAACTTGATGCCAGTGATTTCCAATGGAATGGCACCATTTACCTCAGCATTTGGAATATCCTGACAATCCTAGAACAGGGCCAGTCAATAACAGGGGACATCTACACTCATCTTCAGAAGTGGGGAGATCTGTTTGCAGAGGTTGGAGGGCTTTTGTCTGTGAGACTTTTTCAGTTTCAGATGGGCTAATGAATCTTTCATATCCATACAGTTCACACTTCACAAAGCTTTTTTTCACAGTCTCTTGCTCATTCTAAAGAACACTACTCCATCACTTCCACTTGAATGATATTTTTCAAGCTTATTTTTCCTCCCTTGTAATAATAATAGGTGCAGCAGAAGTTTCTAAGTTTGTTTTCTTGCCTGCTGTTACCACCAGCAGTGGGAGAGAACATCAGCAGCAGCCATCCCCAGTGACACACCAAATCTTGAATTAACACCTATGTAGCCAGTGAATAATTTGACCACATTAAAGCTGAGTTCAGTGAGTCTGAATACTTTCCTGTACATAGAGACTTTATGGTTTTAACGTTGTTGGTAGAAATTCACTTAGTTTGGTCAGTGTTACCTGCTATAAATGTCAGGTGTGCAATAGGGTTTCTTTTGTTTCCTGGAGAGTAGAAGAATTACAGCTATAAAATGTTGGTCCAAAATGTTGGTTTTGGAATTTGAATTGAAAGAAGGAAAAAATAGGAAAAAGTCGTGCCTGAAGCTAAAGTTGAAATGTAGTTATTGTTCACAAATGCATTAAATTCGTTTCCCTGTGTGACAGAAAATGGAAAAACAAGCTCTAATTTAAGAAGTTAAGCTTAAATTATTTAGAAAGAAGAGATTAAAAAAAATACTTTAAGCTTATCTTTTGCAAAACAGAGGTATTAATTTTACTTTGATTTTTTGTCCTTAGTAATCAATTTAATGTAATTTTAAAGGAATCATTCTGTCTCCAAGAGATGCAGAATGTAACAGAGCCCAAAAATATGGTGCATGTTCCTGTTGTCCCATTCCATTACACAGGCTGACTCCATGTAGTTTTGTAAAGGCTCTGTACATATTTCTGGTTTCTTTTTCTTCTTTTTCTTTTGTATTTTTAGAAAGATCTTGTTTGTAACATGAAGAACATCAGCTCAAACAAGCTGCCCATGCTCTGCCTTTGCTGTTTTTGCTCCCTATGAGTGTGTACCTTCTTTTGTTGCAGTTTTTCTACTGTGATTGTACTGAATGTTGCTAAAAAACACGAAGAACAAACTGAGGAAAAACCCTCTGACCTTTTCTATGATCAGAACAAGTATGTGAGGAGTGAGTCAAATGCAAAGAAATGCTGGTATCTAAATTTATATTAAATGTTCAATTTAACAGATGGGAATATTAAGGAAATATATTCACTTCATCATAGTGACCTGTAGGGCTCTTGGAGAGCAGTGGTGTGGTAAGAACCATGCAGACTGAGGTGTGGGGTTGTTTTTTGGAGCTCGTAGGACTGACTTTCACCCAAATTCAGTCTGAAGGCAGCTGAAGGAGGGGCTGTTTTCTCCTGTGGCTGGAACATTCTGTGTTCTTAATTTAATATCATCTGCTTGACACCCCTGATGTTGAAACCATTGAGTATTGGACATGTAGGTGTGTTCCTTATGCTTTTGGAGGGAGGGAGTCCTTGTGTAACCTGCTTATTGCCAAAGATGCTTTTGAGGTAATTCTTCTCCAGCTCTGAGGAACTGGCTGCAGACTCCAGATCTGTATCCAGATCCAGTTCTCTGGGCTGCCTGAACTGGAAATCAAGAGAAGGTGAGATGAAGAGTCGATCTTGCTTCAGGGACTTGAGTGTATGTTTATCATGAAGGGACAAATATAGTAAATTATGTCCTTGAAAACAAGTTCTCAGTAAATGCCAGGAACTGTGGAGTATGAACTCGTGTTTTCTTATTCTCATGATCTATATGGACTGAAATTCACTGTATGTCAAGCATAAGGTAAGAGCTCTTATCAGTCTCTACAGCTCCCTCAAAGGAGGCTGAAGCCAGGTGGGGGTCAGTGTCTTCTCCCAGGCAGCAAATGATAGGACAAGAGGAAATGGCCTCAAGTTGGTGCCAAAGTAAGTTTAGACTGGATATTAGGAAAAATTTCTTCAGTGAAAGGGTGGTCAGGCACTGGAACAGGCTGCACAGGAAAGTGGTGGAGTCACCGTCCCTGGAGGGGTCTAACAGATGTGTGGATGTGGCACCTGGGGACATGGGTTAGTGGTGGCCTTGCAGTGCTGGGGGAATGGTTGGACTCGATGATCTTAAAGGTATTTTACAACCGAAATGATTCTATGATTCCATGATTCTCTAAAGCCTCAAAATGTGACACGGAGCTTCATCTTCTTGAGGTCACACCTGGTGTTAAATGGTCTTCAGTAACAAAATACTTACATTTGAGACCAAATACCTAATAAGAAGAAAACGGATTGCCTTTTAATCTGCAGAAGGACATTTTCTGGTTTAGGTGGCTTGTGATGATTCAGTCGTGCTGGTTAACCCTTGTGCAGTGATCCTCAATCGTTACCTGCCAGGATGCTCTAATGGGCTCCATAACGTATTTATCTCCCCAGGATGTGCTGAGTGCATAAAGCACATCCCTGTGCTGACTTGTGGAAACAAATGTGGTGTTTTCCCTCTGAGTGTGTTGCAGTGAGAAGCTCAGGTGTCACCAGTAGCATGTGAGATACTACATGGAAAGGTTGAATTGAAAACCTGTGTTTACCTCTTCTATTTAGTTGTCTTCATAAAAGTATCAGGATGCTCTGTTTGGAATGTATTTACAGGACTCTATCTTAATTCAGAATATTATTTGCTAATTTTATAGTTGCATTGTTTTTACCTAGAAAAGGTGAGAAAATAGAACATTTTAATGCATATTTAATAACAAAACAACCTTCCTGCCTCTTTAAAAAAAAATCACCCAGGTGAACTATGATCTAATTTTCTTGTATAATGAAAACAGAATTTAGCTCCTGCAGCATTATTCTTGGCTCCCAGCAGTTCCAAGGCATGCAAACATCACCATTCCAACTCTGTCCTGCAGTTTAACTGGAAGGATTATGTCACAACACAGTATGTTTGTTTTCCAGCTTTTTGTCTGTTTGTCCATCAAGACGGTTTTGTAGGAGAAGTATCGGTGATTGTTGACTTTGGAGGTAGTGGAAGAAAAAATAATTATGGAGAAAGAAGAAAAGCAGACAGTCCCATTGAAGTAACTGTGCTTCTGTCACAGGAGAATGAATACTCCTTTCAACAAATCTATAATTTGCAGAAGTTGCAAAAAGAAAATAGCCGTAAGGTGACTGTTAACATACTTCAGTTCATCCTGCCAAGAAAGTTAACTTCATAAAGTCATTAAACTCATGATTACATTTTAAAATATTATTCCCCAGCCATTTCTTCTTAGGCTTTAAAATACAGTTACTGTATATACTGCCTTCTTTGTAATGGGAAAAATTGTAAAATACACTTATTTTTCATAAACTCCTAATTATTAACAGAACTATTTGCGCTCCTATAGTTAAAATCATTTCAACACTTCCGTTATTAAAACTTCACTTTTAGGGGTTCATAATTCTGCTGTAATAAAAAATATATTCAGACTCTAGGTCTCAAATATTGTTTGCTGGTCTTAGGAAATTCAGCCTGTTTTTCTTAAAAAAGCTGAGTAATTTGGATTGTTTGCTGTTCTTCAATATCATCCCAAACAAAATATTTTGTAACGTGGACTTAATAATTTGAAGCATAAAAAAATTAGGAGAAGACAAGTGAGTGTGTTGGAACTGCTGCAGCCCCAAATTCTGTGACGGGCACTGAGGCTTGGAGAAGGGAGATGGTGGGAAATTCTTGCCATAACTGCTCCGTTGCCATGAGGTAACCTCATCTGTGCACAGTTCCTGCAGCATTTCTATCCCACCCGTCATCTGGAGTCACAGGCAGTGCTGCTCTCCGGGTGAAACCCCCCGTGCTCCCACTGCAGCCAGGGCTGAGGCACCTCCTGACTTCAGGGCTGTGGAGCTGAGAAGGGCTTTTCTGGAATGACGAATGCTCCGGGTGCTCGGAGATGGATCGTTCCTTTGGCACGGCTTCCTGAAATCCCCCTTCATCACGTAATGACTCAACAAGGCCTTCAGCTCCGGAAATTAAGGAATCGGGGCTTATTGCATATTAATGGCAACTCTGGGACAGTCAAATAAGACAGTTTGTTATAATACTAATTATAGCAAAGCACTCACGTTGTGGTTTGAATGAGTCAATTATGTGTGTGTTAAACTATAAATACATCTTCCCCCCAGCCTCGGCTGTGTGGGACGTAATTTTTATTTAATTGCTTGGATACATATTTACCTGAGCATACCCCGGGTTCCCAGGTAAATATGTGTACCAATGCAGAACTCATTATGGTCTGTTTGGATAAATAATCCATATTTTATAATTGTACAGGAAGTAATTATTTTCGTACTTTGCTTTCTTTAAGCCAAAGAAATTAAATGCTGTGTGTCTGTTCCTTAAAATAAAATAGGTGCAGAAGTCGAGGCAATACAAGAATAAAGTTTTCATTGTTTTGGTAGAAACTGAGAATATTATTCCAGATTTTGATCTTGTGTTTAGCCCAGAATAACTCCATTAAAGTAAACAGTATAATTCAGGATTTACTTAGATGCAAATGAGACGTGAATTTGGCCTTTGCTCCTTACTCTCCCTTCCTTCATCACAAGGCTCCTGCAAGCAGCTCACACACAATCTTTGCTATAAACGTCGTTGTCACGTGTTTATCATTTGGAAAAATACAGTATTTCAGCTACATACAGAAATTAACATACCTGAACTTTGTGTCTTAGAGAGTCATGGAATGGTTTGGATTGGAAGGGGCCAAGAGATCATCCTTATGCGTGTTCGGGAACTGGAGCATGCTTTCCCTTTGGATATTTCTGCCATTGTTTTGCATGATATTTGGGAAAGCTGTGTTGTGTTATCACCATGCTAAGGTCAGGTTTTCTAACACTTTTAAGCTCAGTGGGGCCAAAGTCAGCCTTGGCATAAATCCATTAACTGCAATAGATTTACACCAGAGAGGAGTATTGGCTCATTCTTGGTAAATTTTTTTTTTATCCAACTCTTTATATTTTATGTTAGAAACATAAGTAGCTTGCGTGCCCTCAAACTAATCAGAGTAAGAAACAGTTTTGCTTATGCCAAAAAACAGAGCTATCGTTTTTCACATTCTTACATTTTTCAAGTGAGATTATGTTACTGTGACTTCTGAATTCCTGAGATCTCTCTGGTCTCGGTGACTGCAAGGGCCAAGAGAGGCTTCCAAGGGGAAAATCTGAACCTCTTCACGAGGTATGTTTTGTGTTGTGCGTATGAGATACAGTTAATGATTTGTGTGCATGTGATTAGTGTGGAAAAAAAATTAATGCAGTCCAGCATTATGATTTATGGACTGAATCTTTTGCTCACTGTATACTTGCCAAAATGAAAATTCGCCCCCTCCCCCCCTTCTTTGGATATTAGAAACAGCTACTGTTTTTGTTGATCTTTTTAACTTCTGAATAGGCCTATTTCAAGTCATAGCAGCATGGGAGCTCAGATTAATAATATACTTATTCAGCCAGTGATACTGAGTGAAACCATTGCTAGTGTGAGTATGAAGGATAGGATTTCTTTAAATTATTTTCAGGTGCATTAATGCATTTCTAGAGAAGAATATAGACATATTCAAACATAAATGAAATGGCTGTTTATTGATCGTATTACAGGTGTGTATGATTTTTAATATCAAAAATTTTTGAGGTTGTCTTTTCTTCTGATGACTTTTGGGCTGTGCTCACCATCAGTTTTCCATCAGAGAGTTAACAAGGCAAAAAGCAAAAAAACTTGCAATTAAATCTTGCTTTTTGGACAATGTTTTTAATTTAGAGGATAAAGTACATTCCATGCTGTGAAGCATCCCTTCTACCTCAGTCTGTACAGTATGACGTTTTACACTGAAACTGATTGTCCACAGAGGTGGTGAATTCCCCATCCCTGAAAACATTCAAGGTCAGACTGGACAGGGCTCTGAGCAACCTGGTCTAGTTGCAGAGGTCCCTGCTCACTGCAGGGTGTTGGACTGGATGACCTTTAAAAATCCCTTCCAGCCCAAACCGTGCAATGATTCCCTGATCATCTTATGTCGTAATGAAGGGCTCATGAGGTGAAAGGAACAAATCCCATTGACTCCTTTTGTACCTTTGGGTTGAACCTCCTCAGCTCAGGATGTTGATAAGCATCAGCTTGTGCAGGTTTCTAGCCCAGGTTACCAGGTTTCTAACCCTGTTCTGGTTTTGTGTGATCCATTTGTGTAAAAACTCCAATTTCCTTCACTGACTGAAAGCTGATGTACTGAGTCCCTTACAAAGAGTTTTTTGCTCTTAAAGCACAATTTGAGGCAGTTGGGGCCTTTGGAGGCACTGCCACAATGGATGTGAGAACAGTCCATTGCTTCACACCCCTTTGGCCACCTCTTATCAGTTTTTGTGTCACTCCTTGCTCAATCCCATCTTTATCACTTTCACAGCTGAGTGGCCTGGTCTGCTCAATAAGGTTTTTCAATTCATTCATTGATAGAGTCGGTGTTTCCTATCAATTCATTTTCTTTCTCCCAAATGAAATAAGAGCATGCCTAAAAAAGTTCTTCATGTGAGTCTGGTTTGTACTAATGCTAAGTCAAGTAGGGGTAGAGTTTCTTTCAAAAAATACTTAGGTAAGCTGTTTAAAATTAATATTTGTTATTCTAAAAAATTGGGAGAGGGATCAGCCACCCTTCCACAGTTGCAGATAAAGTGCTATGGCAAGAATTTGGCATTTTTACATTGCCTGAGAGAATTATATGTTCATTTTCTGTGCTAAGAGAAGGAAAAAAAAAAAGGTCTGTAGGACTTTTTAAAAGCAATCATTTTAAATGTAAACAAAAAAAGCTTTTTCTTGAGATTTGTCAAAGATCTTTCAGGCTTTTCATAAAATTGTTATTCACTTCTTGGCGAACAAGAGTCGAGTGAGTGACACCTTTGAGAGTCCCAGCTTGTGTTTCAGTGCACAGCTTGTATTTTGCTACAGATGACCATGTAAAATATTATCTGAATTTATTTAAAACAAACCCCGGTGAATAAAGTTTTTAACACTGAAAAAACCACCCTAACTTATTCATTTATTTTAGTTACAGCAAGCAGCTGAAGTTTCTCAGATGAGAGGAGCCCGAGTCATCTCTGCTGAGGATCTCCTGTTCTTAATGCGCAAAGATAAGGTACAGTAATTAGAAATTTCTTATTTTATGTGTCTTCAAGTGCTCTCTTAACCTATGTAAGGGAATCCATCATCATGAATAGCTTTATTTAAAGATATAGCTGCTATACAATTGCATTTGATTGAGCATGTTATAATCATTCTATAATACCTGAAATAATAATTGGTTTTTCCTGTAGCTTCAATTACCAATAGATTTTTTTTCACAAAGCTCTAGGGTGGGTAATGTACCTTAGAGCTTAAAACAATTTCTTAATAAGATGTAAATATTGATCTCTCCCCTTTATATCCCTTTAATTAAAAATCAATAATTCTAATTTCCCTCTGGTTATGAAAGGTGTCGATGTGACTTTTGACAGTGTGACCATTACAGTTTTGTAATTTAGACTGTCTTTAAATCCTCTTTATTTTATTTTATTTTACAATCTTTTTCCTGTGCTTTATCCCACCACAGTCTCCAAGTTTAGGGATGGCCTTCCTTTCTCTGAATAGTATATAGAGCAGATCAACAAGGGAAAAAATTAATTTTCTCTCCTCAAATTTAAAAATTCTTAAAAAACTGACAACTATTTTTAATTATCTTATTTATTCTTTCTTTATCTCCTTTTCTTCCTTAGTTTCCCTCTTTCGTCCTTTTCTCTCCTCTTTGTTTTCCTTTCCTCATTTGACAGATGAAGCCCAATGACTAAAACCATTTCCAAATTCAACCCCACTAAAATGTGAAAATAAATTGCAGTTTCTTTATTTGATACAAGCTGTGAGGCTGTACTGAAAGCAGCGATTAATACAGAGTCGAAGTTCATGGAAATGTGCATTTCTAGCTTAGAGTTTCCAAATTAAGCAAATATTTTGGAGTGCCCTAAAGAAGCCCAATAGGTGAATTTCTCCTTTCTGAAAGTCAAACTCATTTCTACCAAGGAACTCAAGTAAATAATATTTAATACGGATTTGCCACTGTCCTGGAGGTACTTTCTATGAATGGATTTTCTGCCAAATTGAAAATGACAAATACTTTTACAGTTACATTTACTGAGTAATGTGTTACATGTTTGTATGTTTGTGTGTTACAAAGTTTATTAAATGAGAAATAACTCTGCAATTGTCATTCATATAAATGTATTTTTTTTCTCTTAGAAGAAGCTTAGAAGGCTACTTAAATACATGTTTTTTCGAGACTACAAATCTAAAATTGTCAAAGGAATAGAAGAAGATGACCTCCTCGAAGGTAGAAAAAAAGAAATAATTTGGGAGAGTCTTGGTGTCTTGTAAAAGTGCTGAACAGCTCAATGCAAAGTATTAATGTCTTACTTGATAGCTAGAGATAAAAAAAAAATCTCGTTAGAGGAATTTTGTTGAAAAATTCTGCTTTTCCATTTGAAATATGTAAGCATTTGCATCTACCATCCAGATGAACAGTAAGACTGTTTAATGTCAGAGCTCTGTTGAAGAAAGAAACTGGTGCTGATTAAAGGGCTAATTGATTTCAGCATCTGTATTTTAAATGCACCACCTGCAATTGAATGGATATTTGTTAAATTATTATCAAAAGGTTGTGACATGTTTCTAAAAAAAAACCCAACCTATAATCTGAAGTCACTGAACACTAATATATGAGTTGGGTGGGTTTTTTCAGTGTGCTTTAACATTTTATACATTGAATCTGTAGTTTAAATAATGGGAAACACTTTTGTGTCTGCATTCCATGAGGAAGTCACAGATTTTATAACCAATGCATTTAAAGGAAAAGCTCTTTGAGTTAAAATATATTAATTTATGCCATATAATTTCCTGGTTTAAAGTTTTGTTGATTTATATTGATATTAGAACTAACATATCTGTTGTAAAAAGTTAAGTTAAAGCTTATCATAGCAAATCTAAACCTTACCATACTGTTATAACATTTAGCCCATACACAACTTTTTGTATTTAACTTATTTCCTTTCTCAGAGCCTTTTATTATTTTTTCCCATACAATGAATTCCTTGTGTTTGGTTTCTCTGAGCATCCACACTGATGCTAGGTAAAAATTGTATTTCTTGCTTTGACTTTGTCAAGCTGTGGATACGTTTTTGTCGGCCCATTTGAAATTTAATTTGCCTGTAGCATTTTATTTCCTTGTTTTGTGTGTGCAGGCAATCTGGCAGTACAACTTCTTACCTGACAGCTTTGGGTTTTTAATCCTTTAGCTTGTGTCACTACTTAAAGCAAATAAACAATTTTCCTAAGCCTTTTAGATGCTCATGAAATGCTTCCTAAACACAGTTTATCCTGGGATTAAAGAATGTCTTTTCTAGTGGGCTTTGGTAGTTAAAGCCATTAATTTTCTTTTGTGAATTTAATGCCTTTATAGCTGCTCTGCTGTTCAGAACAACAGAGATCATCTTGCCAAAATCCTCCAGGTTTTACTCCAGAACAATGGTCTATCACCTCTGGAACTGCATCTTAATGCTTGTGTTAGGGTTTGCTTGAGGCTGTAGGTAATGAGGATGCCCTGAGTGTGTTCAGGGAAGGACATTTCCTCAATATATTCTGCTGTGGCTCAAGTTCTTTCTACCAAAGAGGGGTTGTTTCTTCTACAGCTGTGTCCACTGTGGGTTCTTTGGTGAGAAGTAATGATATATGGGCAGATTAGTTTTCTCTAGATTATGAAAAACTACTTGGTTATACTAAAAAATACTAAAGATGATGTTTTGCTATTACTACAGCGGAGCAGTGACATCAGCTTGTTCAGGTAGCACAGCTTGTGTGAGGGGGACAATAAGAACAGGCCTTTTCTGCTCAGTGCAGAAAACATGACAGGTTCCAAAACATGTCACTCTGAGGGACATCAGTTGATGTTTGGAGAAGCCAAATAGATTAAGTTTGTTGTTCTTTGCTTGTCTTTGTGAAGACAAATTCAACAGCAATAACACCAACAAGCGGCAGAAGCTGGCCCAAGACTTTCTCAACTCCATTGACCAGACTGGAGAGCTCTTGGCCATGTTTGAGGATGATGAGATTGATGATGTCAAGCAGGAGCGGATGGAGGTACTTCTTTCCTTTTACTGATACCCAGCAGAGAAAACTGTGAAACATTTCATACATCATGCTGGTCTGATGCCTTTTTCATGCTGCATATTAAATCATTGTTACATGTTTTTTCTTTTGCCCAGATGGTCTAAGGAAATCCTATTTCCATATTTTTGCTATTCCTTCAAATGCTTCCTGATATCTAAGACACATGCTGAGAAAGAAGATTACAGAAGGGCAGTTATGGATCTTTCTGTCTGCTGTGTATTTGTATTTCCTTCCTGTAGAACGCAAATTCTATTTATAAACATTTCAAGCACATTTTTCACAACAGTATTTTCCTTTTTCGTTATTTATCTCATGAGCAAATTGTTTCAATAGCATTTGAGGATTCTTTTCATATAACACATCTTACAGATGAAATTAAAATATTCTGTGCAAACGTGCTTGAGGATAAGATCTTCTCTCCATCCTTTTGGGTCCTATTTTCTGGTCTGTGTAGTTGTGAAAAACTCTGTCTGCATTACAGAATGCAGTGCCACATCACTCCCATAAAGCTTGGTGAGATCAAGAAGCAGTGTGGCGGTGTTAGCATGGAAGTCTGTGGTTTTGGCTAAATTTTCTGTGGGTGGGCAGGACTACTCTGTTTTTTAGGCAGTCTGGTCCCCAGTGAATGCAGAGAACAGGCCTTCGCCCTTCTTCGTGCTCAATTCCTCATTTCTTCCTCATGTCTTCTGTAGGCAATGAGATGTCAAGGGAAAAATTGTGCTGGGAGCACACTCACAATTCCAGACAAATATTTAAGCCAATTTCCATCCATTTTTAAACATCAACATAGTGGACATGACTGTTGGAAATTTGATATATGTAGAGTGATTTCTATACCCTTTCAGTACTGGGAGCTGGGGGCTTTGGTTTGAGTTTCTTTTCAGTGGTGAGGTGGCTCATGTGTTTGATAATATTTTTGTATTTAATATTTGGCTATTGGGGCTTCATTTCACTTTCAGGATTTATGGGGAAATTCTAAGAAATAATGGAATTTTTATCCTGTGCTAGTTGTAATTCTACTTTCTTTCTTCTTAATGGAGCCCCTTTTCAGAACTGCGACATCCCCAATCTGCTTTCTGCTCCTTTCTGCCCTGCAATGGGAAGAAGCTAAAACCTAATGAAGAACCACTTCTTACTAAGAATTGGGTTAGGAATAAGTCCCATTTCCCCCCCAGCTGAGAATTTTTCATTGAACAGTTGTACCCAACCACAGTTTGTATTTTGGAAACTGGTGGTTTCTTTTCTATAACCTCTTATTTATTTATTTATGCAAAATGTTATGTTTTGCATAAAGACAGACAGATCCTTTGAGCTTGTACACACAGAAATAGGTAACAGCATTCTTCTGAATGAATACGTTATGTGCTTGACTTTGCACTCTCTTCTGTTCTTCCAGTATTTTTCTGGTCTAAAGAACTACACAAAGTTGATAAAAGTATGCAGTTCTGTGTTGTAAACAATGGCAAATCTGATTCTATGTTTGTCTGTCAAGGAATGTGTGTCTTTAATCAAATATTTGTCTTTCATCTGACTACATGTTTTGGTTTTTATCTCTAGACTGTAGTTCGTGAACTGTAGTGTACGTGTGTGGGTATTACATATGAAAAGTGATTCTTCTCTCTATTGCTTGACTTTATTGCATTTTGTGAACTCTTGATCTGTTTCCATGTTAAAAAAAAATGAAAAAGAAAATCAAGAACTTATTTTAGAATACATTCATGAATTATATACAGGTATGAAGCCAGTATTATCTATTTTCTTTCTTATTAGTCTCTAAAACTAATGACAAAACATGAAAGACTGTTTGAAACATTCTACTCAAAATGTTAAACGTATTTTTGACTTTGTTTTGTTTGGGATTTTCTTGTCACTTTGAGGTGGGTGGAAAGGAATCAAAGATAGTAGGAAACGTGATCCATTCCTAAAGGAAGAGTTGTTAGTGGATGGGCTGATCTCCTGTATCACATTTTCTGTCTTCAGTAGATTGTTTAATCCACACTGAATTCTAGAGGAAATCCAATAGACACTTTAACAGGGTTTTTTAAGGAATTAGTGTACTAAAATCATGAACTGCAATCTAAAGGCAGTGTTCCTTTTAAGTATCAATTACCTCAGAAATGTGTGGTTATCTTGGTTTGGACAACCGTAAATGATTTCAGTTCCACTTCGCCTTGGGCCAAAATCATGCTAAGCTGTCCAGAGTAGATGATAAACGTGTATTTCTGATGTCATTATGGGCTAAACAGGATATGATTGTTTAGCAGTATGGTTTCAGTTATGATACAAAATGCAAATATTGTTTATACTCATTCCTTTTAAAGCGTTTCATAAAATTAGAGCTAAGCCTTCATGTGATTGCCTGCAGTGCTGTGAGGTCCATTCCATATCTGCACCATGAGGAAAGCTCTGAGCCACTTTGGGACATGACCAAAGGAGAACAAAAAATTGTACACTTCTTTGATGGAAACACACTCACCAGCCCTGTCATATTAAAAAGAAAGGACACTATTCTAGGATTGTCTATAGAACTTACTGATATATCCCATGGTTTTAATTTCAAGCAAAGGGACTGTCTCTGGAACAGTAATACCAGCAGTGTGCAAAGGGACATGGAATACTCTTAAAATACAGGGCAGAAATTAAAGTTTCACACTGCTTTGTCATAACACATGATTCTATTGTCAATACATTGTGATAAGATGACTTTGTATAAAAACTGCAATAATAGCATTAAGTAGTGGCCAACCAGCCAACAGTACTGGCAAAATCAAAACAAAATACAAAGTGGAACAGCACTTCTGTCTCACTTCATAACAGTTGCTATCCTGCCCTCCTGAGACAGCAGTAAAGCACCAGTGAAACGCTGCTCCTCAGAGTAAGAACATTTATAGATGGAAAAAGTGATTCTCATTCCTGGATGTAACTGAACTGTGCATGTGAAGGAGAACTAGATCATAAAACTTGTCTTCATAATGTGTGCCAGTCTCTTGAGAACAACACATGTAATGGCAGTCTACCCACACTCCTTTTTTATTGCACAGGTTGGGCTGTGGAATAGCCAGAGCTGGGGGTGCTTGGGAATTTGATTTTCCTTTCTTTGCCTGTTGTATGACAGAATCCACAATAACTGACACCTGGCAAGAGGATGGCAATTTGGATTTCCTCTCTCTTAAAATCATTTAGAGAGGAGAGCTGGTATTCCTGTGGGATATGGCTGAATTGGTATGGCAAAAAGGCCCCTGTTCATTTAAAATCTTTGAATTTTCCCTTATTTTGCAGTTTGAATAGAGACAGAGTTTTGGGTGCTTGTGTCTTTATGTTTTTCCTCTGAACCTCTCAGGTTCCTATCCATGGTTAAACCAATTGCAGGTTTGGCTGTGATTTTGTGAATGGTAACTCCAGTTTTTCTGTGAGAACCACTATCAAATTCTCCATGTCATGTCTTGAAATCAAGTGTAGCTATTTAAAAACTTCAATGTCATTGCAAAGCTGACTTCTGTCTCATTCTGTAAATACCCATTTTTTATAATTTGTTTTATAGCTTTAATCTCTCCCCTCCCCCCCAAAAAAAGTCTTCCCATCAGAAGTCTGGATTGACACACAAAGGAATGCATAGAGCATCACGCTGTGAGTGCTCTGTTTCACTTCTGTTCCCACAGGATTAGGAGAAACACAATTCATCTGTCACTCTGACTGCTAGTTCAGGGATATATTTCCAACACTCACATGTTATATGGCAGTAATTCAGTTGCAGCAGCTACCATAATGCTTTCATAGTACATTGCAAGTTTGAATAAACAGTGGAGGGAAAATAACTTCCCTACAAGAATAGACTACCTTAAAGCAGGCTAGAAGCCAGCAAAATGGTAAAAGCTAAGTGAAATCCCTACCTTCTGGTTCTTTTGCAGGGGGGTTGGAACTAGATGATCTTTAAGGTCCCTTCCAACACAAACTATGCTGTGATTCTATGATTATATGATTTAAGATCTGTTGTCCTATGAATTTCTTTACATATTTTAAAACTACAGATAACTATTTTTATTCTAGGAAGTTCATTGTGGATGTAATTTTTTTCAGTGCTGCCTACCAGTATTCTTATCTTAGTGGGAAATCTGTACAAAGCTCACAGAAATGCAATGGCCCCTGTGCAAAATACAGCAAATGGCATTAAAGTGTAGGTGGAATATATCATTTTTATATGGTTTTTTTTTTAATTACTTCTGTTTAGTTTTGTCTTTTTTGAGACACAGTAAATTTGTGTCTGGATAAGACCCCTGAACATACCAAACTGCTCCTTGAGGTACAAGGAATTGTGCTCTAGGAGTCCACTTTGTTTCAGTCACAGAAACAAGGTGAACTTGGGATATATTATTAAACTAGACAGTGACCAAGAAGATTCCTTCCTGCTGGAGTATCATCATCAGCTTTTGAGTGATCACACTTTGACCTGAGCGGGGTCACGTTGTCCCAGACAATGCTCAGCTCTGGGGCCCTCAACACAGGAAAACATGGATCTGTTGGAACAGGTCCAGAGGAGACCATGAAGATGCTCAGAGGGCTGGAGCACCTTTCCTATGGAGCCAGGCTGGGAGAGCTGGGGGGTGTCCAGCCTGGAGAAGAGAAGGCTCTGGGGAGACCTTAGAGCCCCTTCTGGTGCCTAAAGGGGCTCCAGGATGGAGAGGAACTCTGGACAAGGGATTGAGTGACAGGACAAGGGAGAATGGCTTTAAACTAAAGGAGGGTGGATTTAGATTAGACATAAGGAAGAAACTTTTTACAATGAGGGTGGTGAAGCATGGGCACAGGTTGCCCAGAAACATTCAGTGTGAGACTCTGAATAATCTGATCTGGTGAAAAATGTCCCTGTTCACTGCAGCACAGAGGGACTGGGTGGCCTTTAAAAGTCCCTTCCAACCCAAAACATTCTATGACTCTGTAAAATCCTGGGAGTCAGCAGAGGCCAGGAGCTCTCCCCACCACATGGTTTGGATGTGGCCACTCTCTCTGGAGAGCATTAGCATGGACAGAGTTGTTCTGTGGTGACCCAGGGCATGGACCTGGGGTCTTTTAATTGAGAGAGTGGAAGTTGGAGGGCATAAATCAGAAGTAAGCAACTGTGAGCTCTTCTTTTCAGGGTGGATCTGAAAGACGGTGTTGAAGTACTCAAATTCATTATACTAATTTGGAAAAGATGTACAGATAAAATATGCAGGAAGTGATTTAGGAAGAGCTTTGAGACCTTTTAGTACCACTGTGCTCATTTCAGTGACGAAAATTATGCCAGTGTAAGTGCTGGGAGTGGGTCATTACTCTTTAGGGAGTATCTGTTCCTGCAGGGTGTATCAGTAACAAACTGAAATTTGATTTAAAGCCCATATGGAAAGTAGAGACAACACACACTTAATAGAAACTGCATGCTGGAAGACAAACTGAGAAGTTTTCTTTTACTAGGCATTGATTCTCAGTGCATGTCTACTTTGCTCTCTAATTTTGATGATATACCTATTTTTCTTCTCAAAGAATTATTTTTTGCTTCCTTGCTGATATCAGATTCGTGTTGACAGAATCTGTATTTTGGGACAGAATCTTTGGATTTAGTTGAGTGCTGTCTTCTGTTATCTCACAATATTGTGCCCAAATAAAATTACTAATTTTTAGAATTACAGTTTATTAACCTTAAACCTTCTTTGATTTTAACAGCTACAGCCTATGAAAGAATGTATCCTTGGGTAAGATTTGAGTACAGATGAAGATATTTAAATTTGTTTGGCGTTTTTGCATGTGAAAAAGTGCCCCCTCTGCCACTGTGATTACTGGAGTCCCTTTCCAGCAGTATAAACAGGCAGGATTTGGAGAATTACTCAGCTGATCACATGTTTGCATCTTCTTTACAGTGCATCTTCTTACAAAGCCCTGTGCCCTCCTCTGGATGTATTTATCCTGCAGGGAATTCTTCTGTGTTTTCAGTCACCATTCTGCTTTTACCTTGCTCCTATGTGGGGAGTGAAGGCTGAAAGACTCAGATAAAAAGAGCTAGAAGTGAAAACGGCTTAGGAAGCTAGGAGAGGGATGGAGTATATGTGCCTACAGGTAGGTGTTAAGGTTCCCTTGAGAATAAGAGTGTAATCCCTGTGGGGATTTTGTGCTGTTCTTTACCAAACATTGTCAAATACGGGCAAGGGGATGCCAGTGGCAGGACATGGAAGGACAAGCCATACCGTTAAAGCCCTTAAATCTTACACTCATTCTGGACTAAATAATTGCAGCCCTAATTGTAAGCCAGTGTCATTCTCACCCGTGAGTCCTGGCCAAGAGCAGAAAAGGGATTTGTAGTGGCTGAATAATGTACATAAAGAGGAGTGGGAAAATTCCTGCCCAAGGACATGAGAGTCTTGGTACAGTGATGAAAACAAGACCAGGATCTCCTTTTCCAACCTTCTTAAGCTGTTTTGAGAGCTCAGTTCATCACTTCCACAAGTTGGGCTGAATTTCACTTAGTGGTACCTGCCTAAAAGTTTAAGCATCCCAGTAACTTAGGCTGGCTTCTGTACTCAGAAATGAGAGGCAGACAATCCAGGGGGAAGTTCATTTCTTAGAGGGAAAAAATGCTTTATCTTTGCTTTTTTTATTCCTAGAAACATCTAAGTTACATTTAAGTGTAGTTCATCAAATGTTAAGAAAAGTGCCTCTGGGATGATTCTCTTTGGAGACTCGAGATCTGTGTGTGCTGTGGGACCTTGATGATACAAAAAAAACCCCTGTAATGGTGATATATAATAGACTTTAAGGTCAAACCAGCTCCCTATACACTGTCTCCTGCTTTTGATATACATAGGTGCCAAGATTAAAAAGCATTTAGGTGAAACATCAATCAGCACAAAAACCTTTATTCTCTAGACAGTGGGGTTTTTTTTTTTTTCAATACTGCAACATGGAAGTTAGGAACGTAAATATAGAAGGAATTAATGTCACTGCATCAGTCCGCCCAGTGTTTCCAGATGAGTGCAAAGACAGCACAACTGGTAGCAACTCAACTCTAAATTTGCTGTCTTGGCATCAAAGCATTGGTAAGCATTATTTGGTATAAAAATAGGCCTGCTGGTATTAATGGTTTCTCTGATTACACATTGCTTGGGAATGTTTGGGATAGTGGGAAAACAACTGTTTCTCTTGGGCAATGGTTGAATTGGTTAAAAGTAAACAGAAAATAAACAGAAACAGTTTTTCATTATTATCTATATGGCTGTAAACATTTGTGTCATTCTCTTTGGAATGGGAAAAAGCCCTTGAGTGGAAAGGATTTCTTGTTACAGCCAGTATCAATAGACTTTTTACGCTGCTAAATCTAAGATTATTGGCTTTTTCTCACATTGGTGTTGCTTGCTATGGTTGCATAAAGTGACCTATTTGTTTGGGTCTTCGGTCCTGGGGTTTTTGAGCATTTTAGTGAATGTTGCTCATACTGCAAATTTAGGCAGCTTTGCTTGGAGGACAAGGTGTTATTTGCTTTTCTGTCTTGAAGTTCTTTGGGTGTTTTTTTGCCACTGTTTGCTTTCTCTGAGGAAGACGAAGATTCAGGGCTGTTGTATTTTTGACACCCAAATGACGGTGTTTTAACTTAAATTTTAGAAGGAAACATTTGTATATATGTATTATTTATGTCTGTGATTAAATGTAGACACACATGCTTATAAACTGTATTTCCATGGAGCATTTGATTAGGAGCCAAATATGAGACTAACAAAACATTCTCCTTCTGAGTGTATTTTAACATGTGTTTAACATGTTAGATATACTAATCACCCTGTACTGGTACTCACAGCAGAGTTATTTTTTATGTAAACTTTGGAGAATTGGGAACAAGGATTGGTGCTGAAGTCTGACAAAGGCCCCATTGGTAGAAAGTTATTGAACCTCTTGTAATTTAAAGTAATTAAACAAATTTGTGCTGATAGCCATTTGTATTTTTGAGGTTGTGTAGAGATGCAGTAACGCAAATCTTGTCTACAAAACAGGATGTGACTCAGATACTTCGGGGTGGAAGTTACTTTTTCAGATCTTGGAACCTTTATGTAGCAAATTGCTATCTTTTAAACTCCCCTAAGCCTGATATTGAAGTCCTTTCTGAATGAAGAAAAAATGGCAACTCTTTATTTCTTAGGGTAAGGTGTTAACCAGGTATGCACTGAGAACAATTCTGTCTTCTCAAGTATTTTGAAAGGATTTTGTCACTTGCATAAAACCATTTTTGAGACTGTTTTGCACAGGGCTCACAAAACTCAAAAACCCATGGAGTTGTAACACAAGTTAAAATGTTGTAAGAATTTCAAACACAGTATTACCGTGCAACGTTCCCACTTCTTATTTGTTGGAAGGAAGGGATTTTCTGACACTGTTGTGAAGAGTGAGAGTGAAATGTCGGCACAGAGACCCCGTATTTTTGGCAGAAATCTTCACAACCACTTGCTTCTCTCACTCCCACCTGGAAAACTCCGTAGGCAGGAGCACCTTGGGTTGTCAGCCACCGTGTGACCAAGCTTCAGTGCTCTTTCCTTCCATTTAAGGACTCAAATCATGAAAAGTTTTCTGTGGAAGAAAGTAATATCTTCTAACAAATGGAGCCAGTAGAAGAAGGCTCTCTATGGCATGAAATAGAGGGGAGTTAAGGGTGTTCTTCTGTTTCAACTGCTGCAGAAAAGAGGGGTCTGAGGTGTAACAGGCAAGGTCCTGGGTTTAACAGACAGGTGAGAACAGTCACAAACCAATATTAAGGAAAGGATTTTTTCCTGCTTCATCCATAGGAGGCTGATGCAATCTGCTCAGCCTAAGGCAGTGCCAGGCTCAGTTATTGAAGGTTCATTTATCTGCTATTTCCAGACATCACAGGTATAGCAGAGAAGCCCTTTTCCCTCTCCTGTTTATTCACTAAGGGATGTGCACTGTCTTTCTCAGTGTTAGACTCCAGCCAGGAACTAAAACCTGGTTTGAATCAGGCCCGTGGGTTAACCCTGCAAATACCTCCTACAACATGACTGAGAATCCTTTTCTTTCAAACTGGCATTTGCCCTCTAATAGCAGACTGAGCAAGCTGTGTGTCATCACAGCCTCTGCAGCCAGTCTGCAGCACACAGACAACACAGAACAGCACTGGAAGTAGTTTCCAGGCTGCACTCCAGCTAAATATAGCCAAAATGAGCTCAGATCTATTGAATTGCACCACTTAAAGGGGGGAAAAATCAATAGAGGGTTATTGAATACAAAGATGCTGCATTTGGTTAAAGAAGTGCTTGAGCCACAGATCACTGGGTGCTGTATGACTGTTGAGGAAAATAATTATCATAAGCTTGTCTTCTAGTTACACTGATCGTGCCTTGCTACCGTTGGTACCTGGGTGAAAGAGAGATTTGTTCTCTCCCTGCTTTTGTATATTTAATTCTTCTTTTTCTGCTTTTAGTTTTGGTTTGGCATTGTGTTTTTTGTTTTTCCATCTGACCACAGGATTAGCAAGGACTAATGCAATTTTTCTTCTCAGAAATAAAAGTCAGTTTGGTTCCTGGGCTATGGTGCTCGTGGTATTTGATTGAAAACACACAGTGGTTTGGGAATCTTCGTATTTGACTGAATTCAGAGAGGATTTTGTGAACCTTTGTCACAGGCACTTAAGCAAAAAATCGAGAATCACTCGATGCACTCAATACTTTCTATCTCCTTCTTATCATCTTCCTTTGAGTAAATTCCAGACCAAAAGCCAGCATTTCACAAGATTTGATTACCTATTACCCAATTCCTAAGGTCAAATATTGTTGGTTTTTGTTCCCATTTGCAAAGCCACCAGGGGCCAAACCTTCCCACCTGCATTCACGCTCGAGTTCAGAGATCATGAGGAAAGTCAAAGGATCTGTTGCTGCAGTGAAAGTCATTAAGGTAATCCAATAATAAACACATTGTTTCCTAGGGAATTAAGAGGTATATGAGCAATACCAGCATTTTTTGTTTTAAAGCTCATTCTGATAGGACTTGTAACTACTTGTAACCTGTCAGACTATCCCTAAAATAGAGTCCTATGGCAGACTTTTTATAGGGGATGTGATTTTAGTACTGAGAGTAAGAATAAGAACACAAGTTCAATGAAGAATACAAGGTATGCAGGTTAATGTGATTTTACTTTCATCAGCTTTCCATATAAATTAACAGGAAGGAATTAAAGTGAGCATAGGACATTTCAGAACCAGAGTAGCTGATTTTCTTGAAGCATAAACTGACAGAGAGGAGGTTAAGATTATATATGATGAAGAAAATTCTTTACTGTGAGGGTATTGAGGCACTGGCACAGGTTGCCCAGAGAAGTCACCCCCATCCCTGGAATTGTTCAAGATCAGATTGGATCAGGCTCTGAGCAACCTGGTCTAGTGGAAAGTGCCCCTGCCCATGGCAGGGAATTGGAACCAGATGATCTTTAAGGTCCGTTTCAACCCAGACCATTCTGTGATTCTATGATTCTCTTTATGCATTAAACTCAGACATGATTAGCTGCTGGATCTTATAAACTAAATAAAAGCAGTAATTCACAGCATGGCAAATAAATACTGAGTCACGATCCAGAGCAGTCAGATGTGTGGAAAGCAGGCCTGGCATGCACAAGGACCTTGTTGACAGGCTGGAGAAATGGGCTGACATGAAGGTCAGCAATAGTAAATGTGGATGCTGTAACCCCATGCAAGGGTACAGCTTGTGGGGCAGCCACGTGCTGGGCTGTGTCAGCAGGGGTTGCCAGCAGGTCAGGGGAAACAATGATTCCCCATTATCTGGCACTTGTGAGACCACATCTGGAATCTGTGGCCAATTTTGTGCTCCCAAGTACAAGAAGGACTTTGAAATACTGAACAGAGGGTCACGAAGAAATGTAGGGGGTACATATGGTGACTGAGAGGGAAGAGCTTGCTCAGCCTGAAAAACAGGAGGCAAAAGGGAAATTTCATTGCTGTTTCCAACTAATGACAGGAGGAGATGGAGCCAGACCCTGCTTGGATGTTCATGGTAAAGGACAGAATTTGAAGTGATACCTAATAGGAGAAAAACAGTTCTGATCAGAGACTGAAACTGGTTGGCCAGAGAGGCTGAGGAAATCTCCATCTTTGGAGATATTCCAGACTTGGAATTTGGAATTGGCTGGTCAAGGTGCTGAACCACTTGATATGATTGACCCTTTTTTGAGCAGAGTCAAACTAGAGATCTCTGGAAGGCCCTAAAACTTATCTGGTATAAATTATTCTGCCATCCTGTGATCCTGCTCTGCAGTTTCCTGTTTCAGATATTAAAATGGCAGGTGGGGTAGGAGCAGATCTTTTATAAAGCACACAGATGATAAACCATCTCAGATTTCTAAAAACTGTTTAAAAATCTAGGTAGCATATAATTGGACTTTCCAGCTTCTGCACTTTCTGTAATCTGTAGCTGCTGGTATTTCCTGGAATAGACGTTTTATGTACATAAGGAACAGGGTTTTCTGTCTTTCATTTTGTCTCGGTCGCTGTGGTTTATTTTATCTATAATGTTGCTTGCTGTATTCTTCCGTAAGAATATGATCTGGCTGCTGTGCAAGATTGCTCTTGGGGAGAGCTTCACACATCTGCTGCAGCAAAGGAATCGGGAGCAGCAAGATTTAAGCATCCTAAGCGTCTGTTGAAATGGTAAAATACAATTAAGCTCTGCGTGTTGCAAAATGGGAGATGCATGCATTCCCAGTCCATCAGAAAAAGGATCCACAACATTCCTACAGAACAGCATGGGTAATGTGCTGCCATAGTTTATTCACTTGACCAAGGCAGCATGATTCCATTTGGATATTTAGCCCCTCAATCTTTAAATTTTGTCTCCTCTGTTCTTTCTTTCTGTTCTCCCATCTTTGTTAAAATTGAGGATGCCTAGTCAGGTATATGCTTTCATTCAATGAGTCAGAAAAGGTTCTTTTAATTTGGATAATCAGGAAAAACAGTAACAGTTCTCATTTTCAGATAGTTACCGTACATAAAGTCCTCATGGAGTGCATGTGCAGAGTTTATTCTTACAGACATTCTTGTGATCAGCATTTGAGCCTTTTATTATTCTGGAATTTGCATTAAAATAACTTTAAAATATGACAAAAATTAGTAATTGCTGCCACTCTGTCTTGACAAAGTACATCTACAACCAGACCTAAATTTTCACAGAGGAATAGACCATAATACTGTCACTAGCAAAAATACTTATTTTGCATAAAAAAGAAATTTTAGATAATAATTCATGTGAATTCAGTAAGATCTTGGTCAAGTAGGGGGCCACAGTTGGATGTGTGAGTTTATGTGTTCAGAGGTAGCTTTTCTAACTTTTTTATGCAGGTAGTGGCAGGATTTTGTAATTTCTTTGGCATAAGGAAGAACAAAGTATCTTCTTTGGTGTCTCTATTGTGTGTGCTGCACTCCTGGTGTGCTAAAACACATTTCTACAAGAGCAGTGGCAAGAAAGCAATGCAAAGTGATCATACACAAAAAAAAAAAATACACCAATGCATATATTTTATTCTCAAATAATTCCTTAACATCTTTTCCACATTTTACTTTTGAGTGGCACATGTGAGGGGCAGGGACAGGAACTCCTTGGTAGCAGCGTTTAAGTGCTGTTGAAACTTTGCCTCCAGGACTTCGGAAGCAATCATTAAATTGGGGTTTCCATTTGATCAAACGAAAGAAGGAAGGGTAGTCTCTGTCAGAGGGCTGGATTTTATTTCCCAAGGCTAACAGCCATTTCCAGGACTTTGTCAGACCTACTGGGAGTTTTTTCTCCCATTGTCAGATGGTATTATTTAAAACCAGTTCATCCACTTGTGTGGGATCCATATCCTATATCATACAGCGACTCTGACAAGAAGATGCTTTTACTGGGAGTGTGATTCAAAGCACTGTTGATTTTCTCAGGCTGCAGACATCTGCAGAAAAAGCTTGTAGAACATCCAGCATCTGGTCTCGAGCCCTCGCTCCTTACACAGACCATATCAAACAGTCTGGAAACGGAACACGTTCCCTACATCCGCTTGGAAATCAGGGGTTTTGTGTTTATTGTAGATGTATTAGCTGTCAGCTCGTATCATCAGCCAGTTATTTTATATCTGAAAATTGTAATGGCATCCTCAGATGTACTAAAGTCAGGAAGATTTCCAGCTACTAATCACACCCTTCTTAAAATGGGAGTTAACTCTCGATGTACCTCAAGGCTGGAGATCTGATTTCTGGTTCCAGAATTCAGAGGAATGGATTGGTGAGATGGCTCTTGTGCCTTGCCAGCCTTGGTAGCCTGAGCTGTATTTTAAAGAAAGAGACTTCAAAAAGTGCTGCAGAGACATTGGCTTCTTTGAGAAATGCTTGATTTGATTCTAAAAATGGCAGAAAAATTCAGAAACCCTGAGAAATCCAAGGTACCACCAATGAAGAGTAGTTTTTCACCAGGATATGTGATGGTGTGAGAGTCTATAGCAACTTCTAACAGCACAGTCAATAATTGATACCAGACCGTGGCTGTTCATGTTGTTACACCTTTAATTCTAAATACACTTCAACCTTCCAAGCTGTACCTCAGAATCTTGGTATTAAAGACATTGTTCTTTGCATCCCAATGACGTTAAATTGTTAATTGTAATATTTTGAACTGAAAACATTCTTTCCATTTCTCTGAGTAGGGCTATGTGACTTTTAAATTTATTTTTTTTTTAATAGATCTTTGATTCACTTTGGAACCTCTCCACCTCCCTAAAACTCCCTAATCCTCCATTTCAGTCAGCCTAAACCTCCAGGAAAATCTAAACCGAATGTGTGACATCCCTAGAAATGTGAACAGGTTTTGACATTTCAAAAATTAAGTAATTTTCATTTTCACATTAGATTTACAAAGCTTTCAGTGGCCAGCAATAGGAATATCAATCTTAACAATGGCATATATTTAATATTTTTATAGCTGATTTTGCAGAAATTAAAGCCAAGGCTTTTTTTGCAGGAGGAACTCTTGCAAAGTTCTTGAATTCAAAGCTTTATACCTTTTAAAAATCAACTGTAAAATAAAAGTAGAACAAGAAAAAAAAAACAACAAAAAAAAGAATTCTTTCTATATGGTATCTGTTTTCCCCTTCTGGAATTGACTAAATATTTTGCATGCTGAATTGAAAGGTGCTAACTCCTTTGGAAGGGATCCTTTTCACTGTAAGCAATTTTAAGAATGTGTGCAGGGAATTGTGTCCTGTTTATTTCTGGAACAGACTGGTTGAATGAAGATTGTGTTCAAGAACCATTATTAGTGCAGCATAAAAATTTGTGTATCAGACATTACAAATTAGGAAGATGGAAACTAAAATTCCCCAAATTTGCCTTTTTCTAATACATATATCTGACGTTCTGAACACTCTTTATGTCACTTGTAATTGAGGATTAGAAATAAACAGTGACTTCTCTCCTATAATGGGGCTCAGAGGTGCTGTGCTGATTTAGCAAAACTGAAAATCCCAGCAGTTCATTTAATGGTTCCTGACTAAATTTACAAATCAGGTTACATCTAAATGAACTATCTTAGAGTGATTTGAATTTATGTAATTCTAGTGTGCAGTTACACTGAAGACTGGTGCTGTTGCTTTGAATTATTATAATATTATTACAGCAGTTTAGAAACGTTTCAGGATATTTGTTAATTATGCATATGTCTCCAAATGAGGTAAAATTAGGCAAAGCTTCTTCTTAAATCATCCAGTGATAAGTACAATAAATAAATGGAATAGAATAAATTGTATAACCATAAATAAATATTTTAAATACTCGTAGTAAATCAGAATACCTGAAAATTCATAATCATTTTTAGTTGTGATACACTGCTAAAAGTTGTTTTTATGGGTATGTGCAGCTAATATAAATTCAGATTTAGAGAAAGGGAAGTCTAATATTCATATATTTAGACAGTACATCAAAATCCTTACTTTTGGAACTAAAACTATCATGCCATATCCAGCTCAGTTTATTAATTAGTGCTACATTACTGAGTGTAGTTGAGAGTTTTGGAGGTCATTGGCATTCAGGAACTTTCTGAGGGATATAAAGGTCTGTCTTCACTGAATCAAGTCTAGTTGCAAAGTAAAGGATGTTTAAAATAATGGCACACATATATGGAACAGGAGAAGTCAGCTGTAGGGTTTAACTTAGGCAGTGTTAACATTATTAGCTCATTACAGCAATATTTGTAAGATTCAGGTTCTCCAGGGTTGTTTCTTTGGAAAGCTGCATATATTCACTATCAGTTTAAACCATCAGCACAAGAACTGCCTTTGTCTTGGAAATATAAATAAAGACTTGTCAGTGGAAGATGAGGGCTCTTTCCCACCTTACAAGTGAAGGGAGTGTGTAACAAAGGCTGCAGAAGGCTGAAATTTCAGCTGAAGGTGTTGTTTTCATGGCATGTCAAATACTAAAAAACTTTAAAATATTTCACAAAAATGTTACTTCTAATGTGTTGTTTTAAATTCTATATTACTTAAGCAAATATTTAAATATTATATTAGTTTTTCTGCATACTTGACATGAATATAATTCTACTTTCCTGCCAAGTATGTCAAAACCCAAATTCACTTTCATTTGCCAGGGTAAATGTTTATTTTGTTTTCCCACATAATGTGCTCTTTAAAGTGTCACCAGGATACCAAATCTGATGGCTTTTTAATAGAGACACGGTGGGGGTTTTTTGCTTTCATTAGGAAACAGGATAAACTATCAGCAAAGCTTAGGGTAATGAACCCATATACAGTAGATTCTCTCTGCTTTCCTTCCCCTCATCTCAGCACTAAAAAAAAAAAAAAAGAAATTCCCATCAAAACTATTGTTGTGGTACCTCATTTTTTATAAATTCCTGAAGGGTGTGTAGTAGGAAGAGGTGCTGGGGGGGCAGAGAGGAGACCAGGATGTGCAGGACCATTTCTTCTGTCAAAGGTGAGCTGGGATGCCTCAGTGAGGCTCCCCAAAACAACTCTTTAGTTTGTTTTGCCATGAAATGGGTGAGATTATTTAAGAGATAATTCATTGGGAGGTCACTATTGAAAAGCTGTGGGTTTGCTGCTTTGCTGTTTACATTACAGAACGCCAGCCTACGCTTGTGTAGTTTTTCACCAGTCAGTGAGTTTCACTTTGACTTTCATTCCCCCATCCTAATCAAACTACCTAAACCTGTGTTCACAAATCAAAATCTTCAATTTTCTGCTTTTAAATGATATATCAGTAAAGTTTCATCCAAAAGTTTCAGTTCTGCTTCTAATGCAAAATGGAATGTAACTGGTTTAAGTATTGCTATGAAAATTTTATACATTTCAAGAATGATTTTTTTTTTCAGTTTTCCCTGTATTTTTTCCGAAGAAGGGAATGGGGATATTTAATAAGAGAGCTTCTGTAGTGGCTTTGGATGGTGGGGATTGTTTTGAATTAATGACAACATATGTTTCTTTGGTTTTATGTAAACTCTTAATAATTTTGTGGTCTATTTATCAATGGGCATGGTATAAGGGACTAACTAAGGAGGTTGTTCCAAATTAGTCAAATTAGCTGATGGTTAAAATTAGCTGAATTCCAAATGCTAAATCATGTTGTTAAATCCCAGAATCTTCATGTTTTCCTTTTCCTCGCTAACATTAGAAAGACAAAAGAGAAAGTAGGGGGAAAAAAAGTAGCATTTGCCAATTAAACAAACTGCCTTTGGGAAAATGGTTGTTTTATGATTCTATTTCTCATGTATATAGTGGAGATAATTCTCACAAGGCTACTATGAAGACAGGTTTGATCTTATTTAAAGAAATTAAGAAACAGTACTGAATAGCAGCATAGAATTTTTTGCATAGTTAAATAAATAACAATATAAAATACTACCATTAACTTTTGACAAAGGGAATATTTACACTGAGCCAAGTTCTGTTCTCAGTGTATGGAGTCCCAGTTAAAATCAAGAAGAGCAGAATGCTTTTGTTTAAAGCCTGTCACTTCAGACAGCAATTTTCAGGGTCTCCTTTCCTTGCTCTTCATACCTGGGACATTGTGAGGTTTGATTGTGCTTTTTTTCTCTCCCAGCCTGTGCAAGCTGTGGATACACTGCTGTGGTGCATCATGGCATCACCACAGACAAGTTTTGCATTACTTTAGGATCAGTGCAAATAAACCATAATCTTTGAAATGAGCCTTGAATATTATTAATTCAGCCTTCATTTACACTCGGCCATGCTCGGATGGCAAATAAGTAGCAGAACCCAGGTGGGAGTTCTGAATTTTGTGTCCAGTTCTCTTTCTGGTCAGGAAGTCTGGGCTGTTCAAAAGGCAGCCAATTTTAGCTTGTGGACTTGAGACACATCTCTCTTATCAATTGCTTTGAAAAATCAAATAGTCACAGAATGGTTTGGGTGGGCAGGGATCTTAAAGAGCTTCTTATTCCAACCTCCTGCCATGAGCAGGGACACCTTCCACTATCCCAGGTTGCTCCAAGCTCTGTCCAACCTGGCCTTGAACACTTCCAGGGATGGGGCAGCCCCAGCTTCTCTGGGCAACCTGTGCCAGGGCCTTACCACCATTACAGCAAAGATTCTGTTCCCAATATCCCATCTAATGCTGCCCTCTGGCAGTGGGAAGCCATTCCACCTTCTCCTGTCACTCCATCCCTTGTCCCAAGTCCCTCTCCAGCTCTTCTGGAGCCCCTTGAGGCACCAGAAGGGGCTCTGAGGTCTCCCTGCAGCCTTCCCTTCTCCAGGCGGGACACCCCCTGCTCTCCCAGCCTGGCTGCACAGGAAAGGTGCTCCAGCCCTCTGAGCATCTTCATGTCCTCCTCTGGAACCGTTCCAACAAGTCCACATCCTCCTTTTACTGGGGCATGCACATCTCAGGCAATGCACCCTGGTCACTGTTTTTCTAAGGGAAACATTTCCTCTTCGGTTCAGTGCATGAGTCACTTATTCCCTGAATTTCGTGATGTGATTTTTATCTGGAGTTCCATGTCTTGCAATTATCAAATTAGAAAGGCTTTTCCAAAAGACTAAAACCCTAACCACAGAATTAGAGTCAGTGGTGGAAATACCACAAGTTGAGAAATGTCTATATGCTTCTGGTATTAAGGAAGCAATACATTTTTGAGTACCACTCTGTATTGTTCTCTGGTTACAGCAGACTCTACCAGACAAAATAAATCCAAGTAATTTTGCATTCTTCAGTCATATGCCAAGGAGAGAACATCTGTGAGCATCCAGTACCATGCATTTTAGTTTTAATTAATTACTATTAATGTCTTCCTTTAAGACATTTGTGAATACATTTACACGAATTCATCATAAAAGTTGATAGATTTGGATTTGTCATGGAAAATGGCTGAGCTAAACTGCTTTTTTCATGTCTTCTAGGTGTAACCTTAAACTGGGGGAGGTGTTTGTGGGGTGGCACCCTACAGCTGTTGATATTAATGGAAGCCTTGCAGGGGACACTACAGAATCAGGACTTCACCTCTAAGTTGTAAGACCCAATCTTGACTTAGCAAGTGGATTTCTGTACTGCACACCAAGTTGCTTGTGCATATAGCAAAAATTTTGTGTCTTGATTTTTTAATCTGTGCATGTGCATTCTGCCATTATTTTGAAGTTAGCCTTCCTTTAAATTTTTTTTTTAAGAAGCAGCCTAATTGAAAAAAAAACCCCGTTAATTATAAACCTTTTTCATTCTGTTACTGAAAGAGCATCACTTGCCAAGGATGCCTGCATGCATATGCCTCTAGCATTATATTGCTTGTGAATCTCCTGCACAGAATAGTGATTATTCTTGTGCACAATGGTGCTGTCCCAAAGGAAGGTGGGTACTGTGAGAACTGGCTGTTCCACTGGGAACGAATTCAAGACAAGTCTGTTTTATTAAGGGCAAGGGAAAAGGCAGAATTAGAATGATTAAAAACAGGATAACAGGATTCAAATGAATATGTATTGTTCATATCCACTTACTCTGCTTTCTGCCATTCAAAATTTTCCTTAATCTTCTTATGATCCTCTTTTTGAAGTGAAGCTTCAGGAGGGCATTTCACAGCATCTGTCAGCAGAGTTAACCTTACAGGACAATGAATTTCATCACAATTGTTTCTTACTAGTATGTACCTTGGGTTTACTTCCCTTCCTTTTCAACATAAAGGATGTAAGAACAATGCTCCTGAGCACTTCTTCCTCCTCCATTTCTCATTTAGCATT
Source organism: Orthonyx spaldingii (assembly GCA_013397795.1). Classification (NCBI taxonomy): domain Eukaryota; kingdom Metazoa; phylum Chordata; class Aves; order Passeriformes; family Orthonychidae; genus Orthonyx; species Orthonyx spaldingii. The sequence goes on along the minus strand of VZTJ01006440.1, from coordinate 1,189,042 downwards.
AGCAAAAGTCTTTTTAGAACCTTGTATTGATTGTGGCTATTACCAGGGCAGAGTTTTGTCATATAATTTTTTTAAAATTAGGTTTATTCTTTTGTTTGCATTTACCAGTTAAAGCCAGTGAGTGAGAGGGCTGGTCCTTAGCTGTTCTCAAACTTCCCTACTGCTCAGTTTAACAAACTTTACTGGATGTGTTTCTTAGCAAGTGGTGGCTGTAAAATGGTTAATTCTGAACATGTTGTAGCTGGGTGAATAGATAGAACATGACTGGGAATTGAGTTTCACTTCAACTGAGTATGTCTGGGATTGATTGCCAGGTTAATTTTGGGTTGAAACAACCCCTTTCACCTCCTGCCATTCCATTTGGATCAGTAGGAGCAGGACTGGATCTCCCAGCCCTCTCCCACATCCAGGATAGTGAGGAAGTGTGTGAGGTGTGTTGTGCCTGTACTTCCTGGGCCAGCCTCCATCCAGGGCCATGAACAGCCTTGGGGAAAAAGCCACTCCACGAGTTTCTGGCCACAAGTCCAAACAGCCTGTCAGCTAAAGGAAATATTTAAAACATAGAGTGTGATGGCTGATTTTGACTGCCACTAAGATTAAAAAAAATTCAACTTCACTATGCAAAAGAGGCTGCTTTGCTGTCTGTGTCTCCCAGGCCTTGCAGTGATCCCTGTTTTGATGACTGCAAGATTTACTGGTGAGGTGCTAAAGCTGTTTATAAGAATCTCATTCATGAATGGATACAGAGTCAGGGTAAGTTTTCAGAGGAATGCTATCCAGAAGATATAAAGGTATCCTCATATTAACATGGTATGTAAAGTTTTTGATGCACATCCAGATGGAAACCACAGGAAAGTGCTACAATGTCCTCAACCAGAAAAGTGAGGGAAGTCAGTAGTCTTGATATATTAATATAGCAATATATCCCACATAACTTTTTTCATTTGGTAGCACAGTTTATCCAAAACTACTTTATGTTTTTTGGAAAGCACTGATAGAAGATAGCCATAAATTTAACACATAGTTTTACAAAATTCGTGATGATACTTACTATAGAAGAAAAAAATATTTTCCTGTCGAAATCAAAGGTATTCCATGAAATGGAAATGTTTCGTTTCCAGGTTCCTGTTCCACATTTCAGACTAGCAGTAATAAATTTAGACAAGGAATTTGGATATGATATGGAACTGGTTCAAATAAATACAGTATGTGTAGATTTTGCATATATTCAAGGGCAAAGTATTACAGGGGCAGTGAGTCCCTCTCAGGAGGTCAGTTTTATTTATTCCTTAAGCAATGAGATCATGACTGCTGGGAATTAATCCATTCGTTTTGTTATTGTCTGTGCAATTTCATTTGCTTGCTTTCTTCATAATTCCCTTGAAATTTTTACATAATCTTAAATAGTGCTGCCAGCTCCCTTCCCCCTGCTTATCTGCACATACTTTGCTAGATTACACATTTCATAGTTCCGGGGAGATGAATGGAGTTAACGTTCAGCTGGGCACAAAGCTGCCTTTGTTTGTTCTTGCATTGCTTGGAGATCAGAGCAGGAACCGAATTTACTGAGTCATCCTTTACTCTTGGCCCTTGCTTGGCCCTGAAATGGAAGTTGCCCTGTTGGTGCTGGTGGTGCTCACCCCTCGCTCATCAGAGGAGGGTTCATTTGGCTTTTCTGAGGATGCCTGTGCTGTGCAGAGTAGATCTAGTCCAGCCTCCCTCAGGCTCCATTCTGATGGCCAGAGATGAACTTCAGACAAATTCAGAGATGTCATTCATTTGACATTTTAAACGCTGAGTTCAGGACGAAGTTGCTCACTGAAAGTGTCTGATGTCTTTCTTACTATAAAAGGAATTTAGATGACTAATTAGGTCTTCAGTTGTTCAAGTGAATTCCATCTTTTGTCTGTGGACAGAAATTCAATAATAAAGAATTATAATTTTATTTTTAAAGTATGTTTTAATTCATATTTAATAATTATAGAAATTCACTTTTTTCTTTCTTGTCATTTACAATTGTAAATCCTTAGAATCTCAGTAACAGTTCAGATTTTTAAGGTTTTTAAGGCCCTAAACTTTGTTTATTGCAGGGAATTATGCTAATAATACTGTAGAGAAAAAAGCAAAACTATTTTTACTGTGAAAATACATTACAACTGAGATCAGTTTGGTCTACCAGAAAAAGACCTCATCTTTTCTGCTAATATTGGGAACTTTGTTCTGAGCACATGAGCACTCAAAGCCTTTATTACATCAAAGGCCTCCAGTTTCCTATGCAGATTTGTTCAGCTTAATGGCTGCTGCAGAATGTATGTCATGTTCTATAAGAAATGGATAAGAAAAACCCCTGGATGTGTGTACTTTATAGCCAAATCAAGTATTACATTACAAAACCTATTGATCTTTCCCCAAATGGCATTTTTATTTTCTGTATAAAACTCTGAATAAGCTTAAACTTCAAAAATGCTTACTCTTAGCCCCTCCTGTGTTTTTCTTTGCTTACCAATTCAAGGAATTCTCAGAGCAGTAAATACCTTTTTCCTTTATGTAACAGAAGTCTTCAGATACTGATAATCCTCAGATAATTTCAAGATTCAGAAGACTAAAAATGTATTTTCAGCATATTTTGTAAACACTTCAATATTGAGCTACTTTGTGCTTGATTTTTCAGGTTTGGGGTTTGTTTTGTAGTTTTTGGTTTTTTGTTTTCTTCACAAAATCACAGAATGATTTCTGTGGGAAGGAATCTTAAAGAGCTTATTATTCCAACCTCCTGCCATGAACAGGGACACTTTCCACTATCCCAGCTTGCTCCAAGCCCTGTCCAGCCTGGCTTTGGAAACTTCCAGGGATCCAGGGGTAGCCCCAGCTTCTCTGGGCACCCTGTGCCAGGGTCTCCCCACCCTCACATGGAAAAATTCCTTCCCAATATTCCATTTAATGCTTCACTCTGTCAGTGGGAAGCCATTCCACCTTCTCCTGTCACTCCATCCTTTGTCCAGAGTCCCTCTCCAGCTCTCCTGGAGCTGCTTTAGGCACTGGGAGGGGCTCTGAGGTCTCCCTGGAGTCTTCCCTTCTCCAGGCTGGACACCTCTGTCTCTCCCAGCCTGGCTCCATAAGAAATGTTCTCTAGCCCTTGGAGCATCTCCATTCCTTTAAAACCTCCCTACAATTTGGGCCTTGACCACCCTGCAGTTTTTGTTCTCCCACCCCGGAGCTGTCAGGCACAGCACACAGTGCCCTGCTCTTCTTTAGTCTACATGAAAAATAAATTATTTAGTATTCTATTCTGGCAATATCAGCCCTTGCAGGGCAGCTTTGGTTTTCCCTGGGGTAGCCACCTGGCTCCTCTGAAGCTGTGATGGGCCCACAGTGAGAGTTCTTGAGCAGAGGGAATCAGGAAATCACGCCACAAGACGAATATGTGAGCGGTTTGGGAAGCCAGCGCCTTCATCCCAACATTGTTGCCAAGCACAGGGGTGTCCAGCCGTGCCGCATACGTTTCTCAAATGTTCCAGCTTAGCAGCTCCTCGGCACATTTCCTCCAAACACGGAGCAGTCGGTGAGCAAGTTAACATTTGGCCTCCTGCCTTCTTCCCCCCACACAAAGAGCTTTGTATGTCAAGTGTGAAAGCTTCAAAACGGAGTAAATATAAGATTATTTTTCATCCTGGATGGTAGGTGACAACGTGCAACTCTTTACCTTTTTCTTTCCTTTCCCCTTTTTAGTTCTTTATGCTGAAAGAAAGATATAATGCAACACATTTTTGGAAGACTAAGCAGACGTTTACCGTGCCAGGTCCTATCTACTGCATCCTTCAGCATGTTCCAAGGAAAGCATGCAAAGTATTTTAACTCTGCTGTACAGCACATAACTCAGCCTCTTAACTGCTTAGAGTGACTAGGACTACTAGAGAGGGAGGAAAAACTATCTGTTTTTAATTCTTTCCATAAACCAGTTGAGCAGTGTCATTGCTGCCATTTGTTGTATCTGCTTTCAAGCTGAGGTTGCTTCAAGGTGGAGTTTCATCAGAGGTGTTGCTATTTGTTCATGTCAGAAAGATTCCCAGCAAAATGACATATTCTGATGAAAGAAGACTTCAGTCCCGTTGGAGTGACTTTCTGTTCCTTCCAACAACAGAATTTGGAAAATTTCACTTTTATAAAGTTGAAGTTGTTTCTTAGTTTAAACATCCTGTATAATTTCTTGTTTTCAAAAAAAAAAAATAGTTGAGAGAAAAAAAAAAAAACCTGTGAAAAAGGATAAATAGGTATCCTTTAGACCTACAGATAAAATTATTTTAACAAATTTTCTGTGACTTCCCCAACACTGAATCCCATTTTCTTTAAACTCTTTTGGCCTGGAGTCATGCTGTGTGCACAGTAATGCGCTCACTCTTTCTTCTCCCTTTTTATCCCGTGTTACTGATTTGTTTTGAGTTTATAAAACACACATTAGGAATGCAAAGGTAAGGGCACATTACATTTTTTAGAAGCAGGGATGGTGTAAGAGCAAAAAAAAAAATACTGCTTGTGATGTTGAGAAGTGAAGAGGAAAAAGATGATCTGATATTGTCTTCAGGCTGGTATTTCCTTAAAGATGACCCAGCTGTGCCACCCATCTGTGCCACCCATCTGTTCATTTCTCCTGCATTTGCTGATTATTTATAGATTATTCTAAAACTGGTAGGACTGATGGAATTGTCATCCTTATCCTTCAGACTGTGAGGGTCCATGCCATGATGTGTGGGTTCTTTTGTTAAAGTGCATTAGGAAAAAAGTATAGTCCAGTTATGTATGACAAACGCTGTTTTATTTGGTGGTGGTTTAGAGCATCACACTGAAAACCACCTTTAAGAAGGAATTATTTTAAAGAGAGAATTGAAGGATTATTTCACATATATGCAGGTAATTTTGCTAAATAAAAATATTCGTACAGAGAGAAAGCAATTGAATGTATTTATTTAGTATACAAGAATAACATTAAATCCAGTGTTTAGACAACTACTGTAGACAATTTGTAGAGAGAAATGAAATCCCTATTAGAAAAATCCCTCAGCAGCACCTTTCTTTTAATAAACCTTTGAATTTCTTCACTTATAAAGAAACTTGTAGCCTTTGAGAGTCTTCATTTTGAGAGCTTTGTAATCTATTTGCTGAGAGTAACCATTGCTAAATCATTTAATTTAACATAACTGCTTTTGCGATTAATCTGGTTTTGCAGTTTCCATATTATTTCCATATCCCTTTTCCATTATGGGATGCCTGTAAACATTAAAGTATCCTTGTTAAATTTCTACATGTTGGGGTTTTTTTAATCATCTCAGGTAGGATTTTGAAGAATAATTCCTCACACTACCATGTCATATCATTTTGATTTTCCACGCCTTCTTTGTTGTTTCAAGGGCTTATAAATCCATGGGATGGCTGAATGTGAAGGGTAATAGCCAATGCCTGAACATACTGGTGGCAACAGGGAAAAAAAAAGGATTACAGAATTTAAACCATATTGGCCAAAAAAGCCAGCTTTTAAAAATATTTGAAGAAGTTATCTCTTAAATATGTAAAAAATTAAACCCAAATTAGAGGCTTTTATAAAGCATAAGGTAAAATTACGCAAAGAATATTAGGACTGCTGTTTTTAGGCTATATTATATGAGAAGTGGTCTGTGCTATGCAGAAGTTAAGATCAGATTATCTCTGTGATATTTTCTGTTTTTCAAAAGTATAGCTGAATTAATTCAGGGGCAAAGTTGAGTTCTGTAATGGGTTGAAGTTACAGCATGGATTGTGAAAATTATTTTTAAAGGAATACAAACTCAATCGATACTTAACATCTTGTTGGAATGGATTAACTGAAAATTTTTACTAATATGCCTTTGCAGGACAGGTTCTATTGTGGTGACTAAAGGTCCAAATACAGTGGGGATGATTGACTGTGTAGAAAAGAAGAGAAAGGAGGACAATCCAGGTGTTGTTCCTGGTCAGTTTGTGGTTTAGTTTACACATAAATTGAACATGTTGGCTGTGAACCGGATCTTGTAAGTGATGGATTGGATGGTTGTAGGAGAGTGACCTAAAAGGCAGAGAATAGAGGAAGAAACTGTGAATTTGAAGTGCTGATTTAATTGCTTTTCCCCCTGATTTGAGCTGATAAGGCCAAATGCAGGTTGTATAGCATGGAGATATATATATTTATATAGCTATATATATTTATATGTATACACACACTTACCAAATAGCCCTTTTATCTTCTATTAAATCAGATTGAAGAACTCTGCTATTTCAATTTCATCAGATGTAAAACTGTTCAGGGTGTCAGAGCAAAATTCCTGTCTCTGTGTGTGGTTTTTCCCTTGTTTTTTGTCCTTGGTGTGAGCGCGCCTGTACTTTTCATTCTTTGTGGATGGTTTCTTGAGCTGCATGGACTCTGCACAAGCACAGTCTTGGTGCCATCAGCTGCTCCTGACACCACTTTGTAGCTGTAGTGATAGTTCAGGTGTGATGATTTATTAATCAGATTACATTTGGAAGACACATTCCTTTCCTTGTTGTTTCAGTCAATGTGCTTGATTGAGAGATTGGACTAAGCTGTCTGCTTTGAACAGGGACAATCATTCTTTTTAATCTGACTGCTGCTTCCTGCCTCTGATATGTGAAGGGTGTAATCTCTTGTGGAGACTAGATCATTACCTTGTGAAAATCACCCCTGCTCTGTTGAAGTAACCAGAACTCAAGCACCTGCTCAGACCTAACCGTGGACTTCTGTGCTGCTCCAACCATGCCTCAGTTACAGCATCCTGTAGATGTGGAGGGGAAGGTGTCCGTAGTGTTTGTGGTTTCATAACTTGTCTCTTTTGAGATTCATTCTTTTGGTTGGCACTGGACTCCATGTGAAATACATTCCTAAATGCAGGAGTGCACATTTGAAGATATTTTTTCTCCAATAATTTTCTCTAATTCAATCTAATTTCCTTTCTCTTCCTGAGGTGTTCAGAAGTAAAAAAATTCAAGCATAAATTAACAGTGGAAAAAAAAGAAGAAACAGACACATGAACCACTTATTTATTACTGTGTATTGAGTGTGGGAAGGGGCACTTCAATGCCTCTCTCTATCTGGCACATCCATGTGATGGAATTTATTAATTTCACAATTGAGAAGCACACAAGTTCAGTTCTGCTCGGTACAGAACGTGTTGGCCTCAGTCCAGGAGAACATTTTACTTGTCTGGTCATCTGTAAACACACAAAAGGCAGAATACTCATGTGCTTCAGTTTCAACATGCACCTCAGTCAGGCCAGCAGTGCTCAGCACCTCTCTCCTCTCAGCCCTCACCACTGGGCTGGGCGAGCAGCGTGCAGGCAGGTTTGGAAAATAGGAATTGACACGCTCCTCTGGGAAATTTAACTCACAAGACTAATAACCCATCTGTGGTTTATATTTCTGCATCTTGACTTGTTCAATGCATGTTTAATTTGGGAGGGTTGCTTCAAGGTTGTGGCGAGGGCGCTTTGGCGCTATAATTTCTGTTGTGGAATGCAGTCTTGTTGGAATAAGGTACATCATGTACTTCTTCTCTTTTGTCAGAGAGCAGAAAGACAAACACGAACCATGGACTCGGTCCAGTATGCAGAATTCTGTGAAAGTCGGCAATTGAGTTTTTGTAAGTATTATAATGGCTGCACTGTATTAAGATGTTTGATTATTATTTCATGTAATAGAGAGCACACCAGAACCTCATGATTTTTGAAAGCACTTTTGTTTCATCCGCAATAATAAAACTTTAAATTCTTTGTCTGTGTAACTCCTGGGAACAGTTAATTTAGCACAGTTTCAGGCCGTCGGGCAGAATATTTTATTTGAATATTTACCAAGCTTTCTATGTGCTCAAAGACTGAGCTGGTGGGGATGACTGCAAAGATAGAACTGGTGAGGAGTTAATGGATTAAAACCACACTTGCCCCAAGTCTGTCGTGGTGGTGCTAAAGTTGGCACATGAGCAAAGTTTCGTGGCTGCAGGTTTTTGGGAATGCCTCTAAAATTAGAGACGAGCAGCAAGCTTTGCTTTTATTTCCCGATCCGCAGAGACACAAAGAACTTACTAAAGTCTTTTCTATTTTAAGCTGTAAGCTCCTGCTGTGGAATTTATTCACCATTAGCCAAGTTCATCAGTATACGCCATTCCAACACTAATAACACGATGACAGAATTAGGGCTTTACTAGCACTGAAAACCAACTTACTAGAAGTACTTGTGGGCCACGACTATAATGAGCTGTAAATTAATGGGCTTGATCATGTAGCAAAACATCATTACAGAAGCGGTTAAGCGATGACTAAAGGTTTAGGTCAAATGTCAGAGAAAGGGAGGTGAAGGAGCCAGTAAAAATCATGACAAAACAGCACATGATCCTCCAACACAGACTTGAACACAGTGGTGTCTTTAAAGGAGAGACCTTATCTTGTTCTTCCTTTTAAATTCAAAGAAAGAGTGACTCATTTATGGCAAATAAATGACACATTTGAGATACTGTTCTCTATCAGCAAACGTAGGAAAACATGTTTTGTAAGCATTTCTTTTCCTAATTCAATATGTTTTTTACATTTAGTTATAATTTGGCATCATACATCTGTGAGCCATTAGATAAATGATACTTCAGATTAGGGTGACTTCAGGAAATGAGAGGTTTGTGATAAAGTCATTTTTAAAACCCCGAAATTGCCATCTGGAGACGGAACAAATAAAAATCTTAAATTTGCAAAATAAAATTGAATGTTGCTGACCAAGAGATTGCGATCTGTAAAAATATCTCAGTGCTATTTTCACAGTGTTTTTAAATGACCATGTCTATATGGTTCTTTTTCACTGACATTTAATGTCATTAAAGAATAAGAGAATTACAGTGGTTGGAAAATAGTACCAAGAGAGACTTGGGCACAAATTCAATTGCACAAAATAAGCTCAATTAGAAGGTACTAAAGGCCATGGAGAACATTTGTTCAAAACTAACACGAGGCTATTTTTTTACTTATTTATTTCAGTAAAAATGGATTGTGTTACTATATTTAAAGAAGTATATTGCTGTAACACAAGCCCATAAAAACTGTGTCACAAGAGAATAAACCTGGAAGGGACTTCAAGAAAGCTGTTCTAAAAATATATATTAATAATCACAGCTCCAGATATTTCTGCACTTCTGAAAGACAGGCGAAAGAAAAGGTCCCTCAAAGGGTCAAAGAGTACTGAATTACAAATTTAAATTCTAGGAAACATTTTGTGATCATTTTGTCACCTTCACACTTCTCATACTTCTTTCTCTTTTTTTGTTTGTTTATTTTTCTTTCTTTAGTAATGCAATGTAGCCTTCTCATTCCCTCCTAAATAAACATGACCATTATTTTGACCTGTTTTCTATTTAACACCTGACTTGTCTGTAGCTTTTTAGTTCTGATTGAAAACTCTTTTTGAAAGAATTGTGTCAATTTGTTTCAGATAATTTTTTCACCTTGTGCTCACTTCATTTTGGTTGTCCTGTCTCACAAACAGCCCTCATTAAGACCTCTGTCCTAATAGCTCCTTTCTGTCCTCAGATTTCTGTGATCATCTTGTCCACCACTGACCTAAGATCATCCTCTTTTTCCCTCCTTTACTCTCTAAACAAATATTAGGTTTCACTGTCCCATATTTTTCTCTGCTATTTTTCTGAGGCCGTCTCACCCATTATCACTGTGAAGTTCTCATATGAATATTGATTATTTATTTATCCTTATTTCTTTATATCCAAAGCACACTTTAAAAAAAAAACTCTTCTACAAGTAATTTTGGCTCACTTGTCCACACCTCAGCCCTGTAAAGTTAACGCCAGGACTTCCAAGTTCTTCTGTCCTTCATTTGTCTTTGCCATTGTTAATACAATTACATCAGTTTTATCTCGACTCATATTTGTGTTGATTTCTTTTAGTGCTTTCACTCATTTATCAAGGATATGATGCAATAATTTTATTTATTTTACAGCAGTATATTCTAAACCAGGTTTGTCTTGTCCACACTACTCTGAGACTGACCCTTCCTTGTTCTGAAATCTCCCATGTGATCAAATATCTTGTGTTTTTTCTCTTTATGCTATGTGCTTATGGGTCTCCAAAATGTATGAAATAAAGTCTTTCCCCATTGGTTCCATTTTGATGATTCCTTCTTTGGCCAATGAAATCATACACTAATTGCTTCACTTTTGCAGTATTTCTGCGACCCAAGAAAATGGATTATTTTGGCCTACCTGTCGTTAACTTTCCCTTTTCCCCTTATGGTTTTAACTGACAGCAAAGAAAGCATCCAAGTTCCGTGACTGGCTGGACTGTAGCAGTATGGAAATAAAGCCAAATGCAGTTGCAATGGAGATTTTGGCATATTTAGCATACGAGACTGTGGCCCAGGTAAGGGACTGATTGAACTCTAATGAAAATGAATTAATTACTCTTGGAGGTACTTCAGCCCCTGGACTGGGTTGTAAGCCCCTTCAGAAGTGCAGTCACTACTTCAGCTCTCCAAGCTAATTGGATTCATGGAGTCGTGGGATGGTTTGGGTTGCAAGGGACCTTAAGGCTCATCCAATTCCAGCCCCCAGCCTTGGGCAGGGACACCTCCCACTAGACCAGCTCAGAAATCCAGCTTGCCTTTCAATGTGTACTGTACTATGTTCCTTCGTCTCATGCACAAACAGAAATGTTCTATAATGGCTGCAGAAGAGAGGGGAGTCCAGCATGAACCTTTTCCAAGTCCAAACTGAAACCACACACTTTGCTATGTGACCTTTGGCAGTGCACTGAGGCTCGTTCAATCCCATTTCACAATTGGATTAGAAGGAAGGATTTCCTGGAAAACAAAATGTTACCTTAGTGCCAAGCCAACCCCTCTTGGGTAGATAGATTGCGAGGAAAGGTTCTTTAGGCTGAAATATCTGAATAATTTTATTTTCATCTGAGAAGCACTAAGAATATTCGGCCTCGACCCACAACCCTCACTCTTCCATTGTTACAAGGGCATTTTTAGTACCATGTCAGTAACATCACCTGTTTTGCCCCTCCAGCTGGTGGACTTGGCCCTTTTGGTTAAACAGGACATGACTCCCAAAGCTGGTGACCCGTTCAGTCATGCCATATCTGCCACTTTCATACAGTACCACAACTCTACTGAGGTAAGACTTGTTTTTTCACATATTCATCCACTTTATGTTTTGCTTTTACATGTATTTTCTGCCAAAGTAGACACTCTTGAATGTGATATTGGTACAGACTTCTCTTATGGATTTTATGAACTTTGAAGTTATGGATTTAAATGGAAAGACATTAAATTATGATTTTGAATGTTAAATTCTTAGCACCATCTTTATAATGAAATAGAAATCCTCTTTTCTTGGGTGAAAATCCCTTCTCTCTGTTTTCAAGTCTCTATTGCAGATTTGAAGATTAAAGTTTTCAAAATTGGCAAGTGCACAAGTGCTGTGTTGCATGCATTGATATTATACAGTTTTATAGTAACTTCTAGAATGAGAAAACCAAATTCTGTATTGCATCTCTTGCAACAGGAAATCTGAGGAGGCAATAATTGGGGTGGGGTTTACTTGTGATGTGATTATGTTATGGCTGTTTGACATCTGCCTTTACAGCCACATCTCTTAGGGCAGTCTGCAAGTGTGAAGACCAGTCTCGACTCGCCTGAGAACACACCTCCCCCTACACCCACCCCGCCAGCATCAGCAGGGCAGCAGCACCTTGGGAAAACCCCCTCAGGAGCCCTGGGGAATGGAGGAATTGGACAGGACTCTACCAAATCCAAACAAAGGAAAAGAAAAAAGGTATTTGGTACACAATCCTGGAGTAGGAAAAAAAACCAGAAACAAAATATCCTCAGGAAATCATCATAGAATCACAGAATAGTTTGGGTTGGAAAGGACCTTAAAGATCATCTTGTTCCACCCCCTGCCATGGCAGGGACACCTTCCACTGTCCCAGGTTGCTCCAGGCCCTGTCCAACCTGGCCTTGCACACTTTCAGGGATGGGACAGCCACAGCTTCTCTGGGCACCCTGTGCCAGGGCCTCCCCACCCTCACAGTAAATATGTGTCTCATTTTAAATAGTAATTTTAACCTATATCATATATTAATGGCCATTTTTATTGTAGGGCCAAATGTGTGGTTTGGTGGTTTTTTTCTATCAGAATTATGCTAAATTTTCCTATTAATGTCTGCAAACTGAATTTTGCTAAGGTGACAACTGCTGCTTCTAAGATAACCTGCTCTTCTATAGTCACAGCAATTGCCACCCTCCCAAATCATCATCCCCTTCTCTGACAGGGACAGTGAGCAAGGTTTTAAGGGTCAAACATAAGCAAAATAGGCAAAGAGGTGCGTGTGATTCTCCTGATCCCAGCAGCCTTAGGTGACTGCCGCCCTTGCCTTTAACAACTTTGCCTGACTTGCTTTATTTTTATCCCAGTTGGATGCATTCAAGCTAAATATTTGTTAACTTTGCATAAAACAGGGATGTTTCATATTCAGAGTGTGAAATATAAATGTTACAATCCTTGTCTGCTGTTGCAGAGTCTTGGTGTTCTATTTGAGAGGGGTATATGTACCTAAAAGCCACAAGAGAAATCAATGTGATTAAATAAACTGGACAGGAAGGCCTGTGCTGGTCACTTGGGGCTGTTCTGAAAAAATGTGATGGCAGTGCTCATTTTGCTGAAAAGCAGTGGAGTGACTTGGGATTTTGTCATGTGTTTTGTTATTAAAAAATACTCGCTTTTCAGGGTAAAACCAGTGATTTTTACAGTGATAGGTAGGCAAAGATGTATTTTCTCTTTCTGGTGTCGTCAGTGCTGTGGATAGTCCTGAAGTGTTCAACTTCCTCCTGTCCTTATTATACTCTGGTTAGAAAGCTTTTAGTGAGTCCTGGAAAGACTTCTGCTTTTTCCTTTTCCTTTTTTATGTTATATTTGAGTATGTTTTGTTCCCGTGGCTGATTTTCATTATAATTCCTAGGAACAGAAATTTAGCTGGAGGTGTAGATTTTGATACATTATATTTTACTGGTGCTGTGAGTTTATTTTAAATTCTTAGTGTTTGACTAAATGCCTTTGAAAAGAATTATATTCCAAAAAGTGCACCGTTTTAATGAAATGTTCTCATAACTTATTCAATTTGCTTAGGTATCTACTGGATATAACTGAGGCATTGAGACAGACAAGTTAACTTGGTGAAAAATACTATTTTTAGGCCATGAAGGCCCAGTCCAGCAGAAAATATTCGAGTTTCATATTCCCTTTATGGATGTCAATCAGCAGGAGAAGAATCTGCCATCATGTTATGAATAATTCTGTGTGTACTCACAGGCTCCAGTGGACTAAACGCTCTTGAAAATAAAACATTTTGTAAAAAATATCCCAAGTTTGAGAGCTTAAGGATGTGATGTGAATCTATGAGGGGGCCATGGATGTGTGTACGTTAAACTTCAGTGTATAATTAAAGTTTCTGTTGTTCTCAGTGCACTCATTAATACAATTTTCATGACTTTATTGCCAAGCAGCCATCATTGGATAAGTCATCTGAGTTCAGGCAAGCAGCTGTGTCTAGATGGAGCCTTAAACAACATTTCAGGTTGGCTAGCAAGAAGAAAAGAATAACTTTTTCTTTTAAAATCCCAGGAAAATTATTCTACAATCAGTGTGCCAGTAGCAATGAATCCTTATTTTTACCTATTTAGGGTCCATAATCCGAAAAGTCATTTGAAATTTTAAAACTTTCAAGTTTGAGGTAATTAATTAATTTTTTTTTTTTTTTTTGCATCCTTCTAACACCATTATGTCACATGTTTCAGCTTCAAATTTCAAGTTGATATTACTCAATGGTGATTTTGGCGTCAAATTGCTTTCCACTTTGGGTGCTTGTTCAATATTTTCCCCACCCCTTGACATCATAATAAGAGCCTGAAATGTTTTTTAAATAGTTTCTGTGGTTATTGCAGTCTGGCTTATATGACCCTTTCATTTTAGTTTGAACATTTTCTGCTCTTTTCAATTGCAACATAGAGCAGCACTAGGTGAAAGATTTAAGAGGACTAACATGGTGTGCTTTGGGTCTCTTAAGCAAAACTCATGTAAAAGTCCTCTTTAATTTGTTAATAGCTTTTTTTCTCTGATGTAGTGTGTGGCAGCAATGATGTGTATCCTCAGGAAAAAAAAAAAATGGGTCCATTTTATAAAGGTTTATTTTCCTGCTTTATGCACTGTAGGTCTGTTGTGTGTTTTTGATTTAGTAACAATTTATGTGTTTTTCTGTTGCAGAGCACTGCAGCCTGTGGGATGGAGGCTCCAAGTGATGCCATCCAGCCCAGCCACATCAGAGAGGCCATTCGACGCTACGGCCACAAGATTGGCCCCCTTTCCCCATTCACAGTACGTAATAACAGAGTTATAAAAAGTTATATTTATAATCTTAAAGAACTCTGATTTTCAAGTGGTCAAATGAAGAAGCATTGGAATTGTTGAGAGCAATTTGTGGTGACTGTAATTTTCTTTATAAAAGTGGCATAATGCTCTTGGGAAATAAAACTTAGTAATTTCTGTCTCTTTTTGGAAAGACAAAAAAAAAAGGGTTTTTTTCCTTTTAAATATTATTTTCTTTCAATTACAAATTATGCTTTTTTGTTAGTGCTTGAATTTTCTGTTTTTCCAAAGTTTAGGTTTACAGTTATTTTAAATTATATGTATTCCAATATGGTGAAGAGCACTTTATATTCTAAAATTAGTTGTGTGTCAGATACAGCTCCTATTGGAAGTTGAACTCTCAAGTGACACATTTACGGTTGGGGAAAGGAGAGAATGGTTTTTTTAGACAACTTTGAACCTCCACTGAAATGTAATAGAACTGAGCTTGTGGTAAAACACTGATGGGCTCTGAGGTTTTGCCATCATTTTTTCTATGCAAATTGCAAATCCATTGTTCAGAGCAGCCAAACGAATTCTTGATTTAATTTTCTCAGCTGATGAAAATGTGAAAGCAGTCCATCTCCAGTGTCATAATTGGGGTCGCTTTCTTTTCATCTGCTCTTCTGTGTGGCACATATCCTTCCTACCTCAGCATATATGCATTTAGAAAATAATAAATGCCCAAAAAATCATTACAGGCAAAAACTGAACAAAATCCACCAAACAGGATCTCAGATCCTAAAAATCAGGAAGAAATTTTCCAATTTCTGAGAGATTTTAGGAAAGGAAATTTATTCTGAATGTGGATGAATTCATCTGCATAAAAGTGATACAGAAGTATATGAAGGCCGTAAATATAAAGGAAATAGTGGAACTTCAGAAGCAAGGAACAAGAGAAAATGAATATGTGAAGTTATAATTTTGCTAGTGCCAAAACTAATCAGTGCTTTTATAGATGGCAGTGTTTGATTTATTAATAATAATCAATACACAATTGCATTGAATTCTTTACATAACTTCACCTATATCTTTTGCCACTCAAAAATGCTAAATTAATATCATGTAAAGTGTTGGATGGAATTTCCAGTCCAAAACAGAAAAATGTCTTTAGCAGAAGTTTGCTAAGAGTTGTGGCTAAGAATATAGCAGTAGCTTCTGAAAGCAGAGAATGTGTTTAACTTTTTTTTTAAAAGGTAAAGTGCTCACATAAACAGTTGCAGAAAGGTGACTCTTCCTTCCCTGACCCTCACTAGAAGTGGTTTGGTCAATCATTAAACAAAGTTAAACTTTTTTCTTCAACCACACAGTAAAACAAAATACCCTGGTTTGGGTTGGGGTTTTTTAATGTCCTCCACTCTTGTGAACTTCCCAAAGAGTGCAACTGAACAATTTAATTTGTTAACATTACCTACAGTCAACGTGGTTGATGAGAGGAGCAGATCTTGTTCCCTCTGAACAAGCCAAGAATAAGAGGGAATCTTGGGTCAGCTTCTGGATGCATACAGATGCTGTAGAGCTGTAACATGATTCTGCTTTTAATGAGAAAGCTCAGGAAAAGTATTTTGAGAGGTATTGCAGAGTCTGCATTTGGGCCATTTCCCCTGTGAGTGCCCTCATTGACAATTTTGGAGAGGGACCTGGCGATGACAATTGTCCATGCAGCAACCACTGGGTCTTAATTTGGCACGAATGTGGATGGAGCACTGAGCAGCCCTCTGCAATCTGCATTAATGCAGATTTTCACAACAAATGCACTTTAATGATGGCCAGGTCTGGTGGCATGTGTGTAACCAGACCTGAGGAAATGGATTAGCAGAACTAGTGCAGAATTTTCTGTCATCAGGCATGGCCATTTCCTCAGATCTCAGCAGCAGGAACTGTGTGACACAGCCCATGTAGGCAGTGCAAAACCTTGGCATAACCTTAGAAGTCTGAGCTGCTCTCTGCAGTGTCTGAAGGGGAAATTGTATGAGAAGCATCTAAACCCTTCCCTGAACTCTTTGAAGCAACTAGAAGGGATATTTTTATGGATCAGTGTAATAACCAACAAACTGGCAGTTGTCAAGGGCCTGCTGCATTCAGAAAGTTCATATCTGAACCCAAACCACCAAAGGATGGGTTTTCTAACTGGAAAAATGAAATTGAACAGTTGTGTTATCCTACATGAGGAAGGATGATGTGAAAGACAGCTGCCAAATGCATCTAAGTAGTTCTTATGGAAGATCACTTTTTTAAAAAGACAGAATTGAGGAGTGAAAAAGCTTCATGCTACCGAATAGCTCAGTCCCATACATAGAATTTAGATTTAATTGCTGTGTAAAAAGAAAGTATAGGAGACTATTTTATTTTTAAAAATTTATATATACTTTTGTTTTCTTAAGATAGTAAATACGTGTTTGTAAAGCACAAACAGTGATATTTTTTCACATCTTTCCCTTTTTTGCTCTTTCTTCATGATTATCCCTGTCTTTCAACTTGATTTGGTGATTAGTGTTCCTAAGGAGATGGTTTTGGAAGAAGAGTTAAGCTATACAATTTATTCTTTAGCAGCATTTGATGGATGTTAGTTTGGACAGAAACAACACTTTGAAAGTTTTATAATCGTATGGTAAATGAGAACTAACATTAAACCAGTGAAAATGATCCGTTTGCATTTATTTTGACCTTAATGGCTATGTCAGAATGACTAACATAATGAGAGCATTTAGGCTTTGTCTCCAAGTGCAAGCCACAATGGAAAGCAGCAAGTGTACCCTGGATTCTTCTGCATTGTATCATCTCTAAGGTAGTTTAGACATGTATTTTATCCAAATATTTTCTATTAACTGTACTGGGTGATGCTCAGTG
This sequence comes from Orthonyx spaldingii, assembly GCA_013397795.1. Taxonomy (NCBI): domain Eukaryota; kingdom Metazoa; phylum Chordata; class Aves; order Passeriformes; family Orthonychidae; genus Orthonyx; species Orthonyx spaldingii. The sequence continues at coordinate 1,171,709 of VZTJ01006440.1, read as the reverse complement.
TTTCCTGCTTCAAAGCATGGTCTAGGCTTTCCAAAATCAGAGAATTAAACAATGGCACCATGCAATTTTGCAAGACAGGGATGGGAAGTATGGAACTCTTCATTATATGGGATAATGCAATTCCATGTTCTGCACCTGTGTCTATTTCTATGTGCATTTACATTAAGGAAGTACATAGTGAAATGATACCCAGCCTTGACTGGGCCTGTAGGAATAATCCTAATATTCTTCCAAATAATATTCCAAATAATGGTATGTATTATGCCAAGGTGTTCCCAAAAATATCAGATGGATGTTTCTTACCAGGAATACAAGCACAATGTCTTTAGAGAAATTGAGTCATTTGAATTGATTGTGTTTCAGACAGTTGGGGTAACAAATAATTCTATAAGAGTATTTATTCTGTGAACAATGCTTACCTGGAATCTTGACAGGAGCAGCTGTAAGTGGAGCATGAGCAGTTTGTAAGTTGTACTTGTGACCACAAGAACAGCTCTAGCGAAAAGGGCAGCTGAGATCCTTTTCTCTGAAATGAAAAGCAGAGTGGTCAGCTACAATAGTAGAAGACCACAGGCAAAAAGAACAAGGAAATGTTTCCAAAGCAGATTCTTTGTCTTTAGTTTATGCCAGGTCTGAAATGAAATGCTTTAGATGTTTGGTTAAGAGAAGCTGAGTTCACAAATGTAAATTGTAATCCTGCACAGGCTCGTGGCAGACAGTGACCATTTGCATGAGCAGCCTTTGCATGTGTAAATGGGGTGTATTGAATGAACAGGGGAATAACCAACATTTCTTTGGGTATTTGTGTTTTGGGGAGAATGTTTCTTCAGCCTCCCAGGCATTGCAGTTTGAAAAGGCTTGCTAGTCTAAACCTTCTCGTGTTAAATATTTCAGTCTCATAAAATTGCCTATGCAGCATGAAACAATGAATATTTACAAACCCATGTTTGTAATACTGCTGTGACACTCCCTGCACAAAGAACATGTAACACCAGAGAATGTGATTTGGCAGAGACTTGGATTATTTGGGCCTTATAGAGCCCTGCCTATACTCTTAGCGGTTCTTAAATAATGAATGCAAGTATGCCATGTGGACTTCAGTAGCTTACATGTACATGGTAATCACAGTTTCACAATCAAATTATAAACTTAGTCAAGGTGTTTTATTCTGATGTTTTTTTAAGTGCTTGTTATTGATCCTGATTGAGCTCAGCTTTTCTGCAAATGCTTATATCAATTTCTCTGCTGAAAAACACTGAAGTTCATCACAGATCTTTAATAATTTCAACATAATAAAGATGCTTTTGACTCTATTAATTTCCTCTAGAAAACAAAATCTGTGGAATCTCCTGATGACCTGGCAAAGCAGAGCTTATAAGGGAGTAGACCAACAGATTCAGGGGTTAGAAAGAAGAGAGGGAAACCTTTAAAATACAAAGGATTTGATAGTTGTGAAACAGGACATTTTGGAAAGCAAATTAGGTTAAGGTGCCTTAAACTTCAAGAAAAATTCAGCTTCACAGTTCACAGAGTCACAGAATGGGTCAGTTGGAAGGGACCACTGGAGGTTGTCTGGTCCAAGCCCCCTGCTTAAGCAGGGTCCCCCCGAGCACAGGGCACAGGATTGTGTCCACAAGGCTTTTGAGTATCTCCAGAAAAGGAGACTCCACAACCTGGAATTGTCACCCAGAGGATTTGGTCTTAGTCCTCTTAACTGAAAGAAACTTCTTTTTTCATGTTTCAGATCAAAGTAGTAGTGAGAAGAAGTTCTGGAATAAAATCCTCAATAATTGCTTCAATAGACACCATGTCTCTATAGTACAGCTAAATTTTCCTAAAGCACTTGAATGATAAAAAGTTTCGAATGCTGTTTCCGAAAGAAATTAGTTACATGGAAACCAAATAAAAAATCTCTGATATTTAGGGTCCTGTAAAATATAGACTGCCCATACTGATATTCAGAATCAATTGATACTGATTTTGAAGAAGTCAGGATTTCATTCTTAATCACTTCTCAAGAATGAAATGCATGTATTTATGTCAAAAGGCATTTGAAAACTTTCCCTTCTGTTACACATTCAGTTTCTGATATAGAAAAAGTCAAATTGACATTTTCATGCTTTCTTCTCATTTTGAAAGCAAAAAAAAAAGGCATTTTATTTCGTTAAACAGTCACATACTTATGATGTCTTTGTCTGTAGTTCAAGATGTTGTCTGTAGTTATTTGCTATTCTACAGTGCTAACACTGTGTGTTTGAAAAAGATGAGTTATTATTCTATAAAACCAGTAGGAAGTCAAATCTCAGTTTGGAAATCTTGTTCCCTTCTCTCCCAACCCCCATCCCAAGGTTCCTCCTTTCAGATTTATGAAAGAAAACATTTCTTTCTGTAAAAGGTTTTTGTATGCCAGCATCTGGAAGTGTTTATTTCAGTGGCGTGTAATCTATCTGTGGATTTAGTTAGCACCAGACCCCCTTTTGTGTACTCCTGACTTAAAATTTTTATAAATGATCTTGTTGAATTTGTGCCAGTGTGCACATGGTTTGGCTGATTGCTGCATATATCCTTTACCTGCCAGTCACCTTTGATTTATATTCCTTTCCTTCTGCTTTTGCCTTCCAAAAATGGTGCCACTGAACTGTCCTCTAAATCATCTTACTGGATAAATTGCTCCAAGATGAGATGGCACAGTTTTGGCCGACTCCTCGACAGAAGGCGTTCCTATAATCCATCCTCGCCTGCTCTGTGTAGGGCCATTCAAAAAAGAGAAGGAACGGGGGAAATGGGGCTCCCTCTTCGATCCCAGCACTATTTCTTCCAGTGCTGTTCAAAAATGTGAAATGGGACATTTGATTTATATGGCTCTTAATACCATCTGAAGACCCATAAACTGATTGAGAATCTTTCACGCCTCCTCTCCTGAACTGAATTTATTCATTAGATAAATTTAATCCTGATGATATGGTTAATAGGGTTTTATCTGGGAAAGATTAAAATGTGAAAGAGTGGCATATTCAAGAATATATTAAAGCATTTCATTTGGAAGAGATTATACAATATATATGACAGTTCTTTCCATTATAAAAATCCCTGTTGGTTTCCTTAAGCTAAACAGCTAATACTCCTTCAGAATAACAACAGTTCTGTAAGCTTTACTTAATGACATTGCTAATTTGGAGAGTTTTATGAAGTTTCTTGGAGAAAAGCAGGTGGCTTGGCAATAATTTAAAAGGTTCCCAATTTGTGGTAGCAGTTTCAGGGGGTTTCATGTTTCTAAATAGGGAGACCAGGCTGCATAATGCTTAAGAGTGTCTGACACAATGATGTATCATTTTGGACTAAGTTTCCAGAAGTTCATTGGTCATTAAATGTGCTGCTTGACTTTATATTGCAGTTTCCCAGCTGTCCCTACTGGGGGTAATCTTAACGCTCCAACAGAATTTATTAATGAGGGCACAAGCTTGCAGCACTGATGAAGCAGTAAGCTGCCCAGATGATTTTATTGAACAGGAACATAGATTTTTAGATAAGACAAAAATGTCATTGAAGTAGATTTGAAAAGAACTGGCTCCCTTTCTGCAGAGCACTGGGAAAGTATTTACAAACGGTCTGGATAGTATTTGATATCCTGTGGGGATATTTAAAATTCTTGGATTGCACATACATCAGTGTCCTACTACACAACACAGTACATGAATTGTTGCAAGCAGCACGTGAGGCTTTCAGGCAGCATAGATGTGGTTCTGTTGAGGCAGGAGACGCTGGCATGGAGGGATTCTGCTAATGCAGTTTGTACAACCACACAGAGGCTGGTGCTCCATTGTGTCATCGCCTGTTCAAACCTGTCACGCTGGAAGTGCTGAACAAAACCTGCATCACACTGCAAAATTTTATCATTTTTCATATTTAATGGTTAAAAAAATCTGATTTCTCAAATAAATTTGCTAGCTCTGTTAGTAAGAAGGTAAGTGAACTCTAAGGTTTGCAATCAGCTGAATCTGTCTGTAAACCAAAGCAACTCCTAATCTCATAAACCTTATATAATTATTTTTTTTAACTGTATGGCCAGATTCAAATACATGCTAGAGGCATTTCAAGCACAGTTGTAGTGATGCAAAAGGATCCGAGGGTAAGAATATGTTACTTTCTAAAAATGTGTGTTCTTATGTGCCTCCTGAGAGGCTTAAAAAACCTCAGTAGGGGTGAGAATCTGACTTCTGGTACTTTGCTCAAGGCAATCTAATTGTGTAATACATAAATATGTATTTCAAGGGTAAGGTGAGAAGTATCTTTCTAGAGCAGATAATGGGACAAAAAGGTAACTTAAAGTTAAGTGTTGCAAGATACTTCACAAACATAAATATGTCCTTCTTCCATAATTTGTGTTAATTTTTGTAAAGACAGTGGCATTGCATCCATGCAAGCAGGTACATTCTGGTACAAGGGTTAATAAATAGAAACTTGGGTGTTGAAGAATCCTAAGAACAAAATTGAAGAATCTTAAAAGGAAAGTGTCTTTTCCTTATTTGTCTTTGCACAGAATACTAGCGCAGCTCCCTGCAGAATTCAAGTTTTTGTGAATGTGTGAGATTGTGGACAATACCATGTACTTACACCATGATAGAATGCAAGATCAGTTGTAGTTGTATTTTATACCATTTTTTCAGATTTCCCTTGAACATGAGTGTTCATTCATCTTTTTCTCCTTGAAAGATTTAAAAGTGCTTTATGAACTGGAGCTGCTCGTAGTTGTCAGTTCTCTTTCAGTGCTGCTCTGAGCCAGCTCAGTCTGAGATGCAGCAGCTGTGAGTCGGCAGCAGAGCTGCCCAGCTCTGTAGCACAGGATGTGAGCTGTCTGGATGAAACATTGTGAGAACTTCAGGATCATGTCATAAGGCTGTTTGACTTGGAATTAACCTACAGTTGAAGAAAAATTACATGAAACTTAATTTCTTATGAGCAGGATCTTCATTTTAGGTGCTACTCGTACGACTGAAGCTTGACAGACGTGTTCTGTTGTCTTGAGCGCGGATAGAAGGACAGGCTGGAAGGGGCTTGGAGCAAACTGGTCTAGTGCCTGCCTTAGGAGTTGGAACTAAATGGTCTCTAAGGTCCCTTCCAACCCAAACCGTTCTGGGATTCTGGGATTCCATGAGAGAAGCTCTTACCCGCGGACATCTCTGACATCCCTGACTTGTCACTTTGCAAATAAAGAATGTAAAACCTCTAGAATAGCAGAGTAAATCTGGAAAGGGGTAGATAATAATATGGGAACACCAAAACCAAGTGGAGATATTTTTTTTATAACTCTTATCATCTGTTATTTGTCATTTTAATTGCCTACTCTTGTGCTTCAAGTTCTATAATAATACTCAAACTCGAGTACTTGTTCAGCTTGGTATTGCACACAGGAGAAGACCAAAGATTCCTGAATATAAGCAGGGATTTTGTGCTTTGTTTCACTCCATTTATCATGTCCCACTCAGTGAAGTGTCACTTATCATTTAAATCTTTGCTACCAGTAACAACAAAAAAAGTTATTGAGCGTGCAGCAGTACAAATGATGTTTGATTGCCTCTGCTTTGTGTCCCCTGTCCTCTCCATGCCCTGAGGCAAATGTGCTCGTTCTCCCCTCATCCCTCTGATACACCTCCAGGCATCAGAAGGCCACACTGTGATTTGGTTGCTGGAAAATCTCTTTAAAGTTTTACTTTTCTCCAAACCAGACCCATTTCAGGGAGCCTGGCTGCACATTTGGTGCTGCTTTGAAATTTTTCTCTAGGAAAATCAAGTGAGAACACCAGGCTTGAGGCAACCAAACACATTTTATGAATTTTATTTTGGGGTTTCTGTGTTCCTTCCCTGAGGTTTTGTATTATTCCAGCTTTCTGACTTTAGCTTCAAGGTTGTGTAAACCTCAATTCCGCAAAGCAGTCGTCTGCTTAATTTTTAAACTATACCTTCAGTCTGACAAAAGCATGTGCAAAATTGAGGCTTCTGGATTAGGAATATAAGTTTTGATTCATCTCTTATTTCATCTTTTTTTTTTTTTTAATTTATTGCACGTAGGAGAAAAGGAGAAAGGGATACTTGTGGGACCTAAATTGGGAAGAAATTAAGATTGGATTCTTTTTCTCACCTTGTAATATTTGCCTCACTGGAAAGTTTTGGAAGATACTTAAAGCCTTTAAACTTAAATGGGATACAGCACTGGGTCAGTATTTTGGTGCTAGCAGAACTAAGGAAAAATCACAAAATGAAGGAAAATTCTAGAAATGAATACCAGACTTCAGAAAATGAAAACAGTTAATCAAGTACCAGTCGTATTCTTAGGGTTGTGTGCTGCTGTATTTATATTTGTGACTGTAGTTTCCAGTTTAGGATTAAACTTCAGCCAGAGCTTTCTTGTATTTGCTGTTCTACAGTGACAAAACTTCACAATCGAGGTGGTTTTCTTGCCTTTAAACCACGCCTCTTCCTCCCTGCTAAAAACCCCTGGATAATTGGGTTCCCTTCACAGCATTTAAATTCTTTAGTTACTTTTTGGTAGAAGTTACACCCTTTCCTCCAGGACAGTCTCAGGAGAGGGAATATGGAGAGGGATTTTGCCTTGGTAAGACACTTTTCTGTCTCTGGAGGTATTTATGTTAGTTAATATGCACATGGATGAAAATGTGAGATATTGGGCTTTCATAAAGTCCCTGAGCTTTTCTCCAAAGCCCTGAGAACATGTATGAAATAAGTGATTTCCTTCAGGCTTCAGCTGCAGAATGTCTATGGAACCTGGAATATACCTGAGTGGTGAAAAAACATCCAGTTCTGTTCTACTAATTTAGAATGAATTCCACAGCCAAGAAGTCTACCTAAGAATTATATGCCTCTAATTCCACATAATTTAAATTCCAATAATGCTAGGAGAAAAATAAGTAATAATAAGATATAAAAATAAGAAGGAATAATAAGGAAAAAGAAACCCAGTAAAGAAGAAAAGCCACACAATAAATGTTTGCATAGGGTTGCACTGGCAGCTTGGGTAGGTGGGGAAGAGGCTGGTATCCAACCTGGAGGATTTGAACTAATGCAATATTCCAGGCTGTGTACTGGCACAGGTCGGCCTTAAAACGTGTTGATGTGCTGACAGGATTGTCATTTTTGATGGCAAAGAATTGGGACAACAGGAAAAAAATAAGACTCTCCAGAGATCCAGATGTGTTAGTTTTACTGCAGAAGGTGCTAAAACTGCTGGAAGCAAGCAGTCTCCATGCAGAATTATTGCAATGCAAACGGCCTGGAAGTGAGAAACAGTAATTTCATGAAGTAATTTTGTCACTGGTGAAGGATTTGGGTATTTTTTTTTCCTTGCAAGAAGGACAGGTTATTAATATTTACCATCAAGAAAACTCTAGTTCTAATTGGTGTTTAGATACGATGCTTAAATTACCCTCAGAAGATATAGTGGAGGTTTGGAGTGTGGATTAAGTGCTTCTGAGAAAAAGCATTCAGCTGTTTCTGCATCTGTTAACAGGAAAGTTAAAACAATCTCACCATTGTGCATGGAGGTTTTTTTTAAAAAAAAAAAGGAGCAGATGGTACTGAAAAAAGGTAAATGCTTGTTGCCACGTTAGGAAGCTTGGGATTTAGTATCCCACGGGGTAGATGAGGCCCATCTTTGTCCATAATTTACTGTGGTAATATTTAGGTGATAAAAAGAGTTAACTAGGTACAAAAGACAGAAATTAGATGCCTCACCAAATAGATATAAAGCTGCTAATTATGGCTCTTTAGAACATTCATGTGATCAAGGAATACTAATTTTGAGACATAATTTTATAGCCAGTTCCAAATTATCAGAAGTAATAAGACATTTTGAATGCTTAATCTGAAATATGTAAAATAATACTGGGGGGTTTTGTGGGTTTTTTAAAGGTACATGTTGCCATTTCTTTATAGTGGGATTTTTTTTACTGTAGTCTCAACTTCTGTAACAGAAGTAAATTGTCATTTAACTTTAAAAAGAAGAAGGGGGAAATCTTAATTCTAATCCTTTTCAATATAAGAACATGAGTCAAGGTTCAGGACTCCTGTATATTTATTATTCATCTGACACAAATGCAGAACAGAAGTTAATGATGGCTCAATAGATTTTACAATACAGAGATATGACAAATTACAAGATTTGATAAGATAAACAGAAGAGTGAAAGGAGATAGTGTTGTTTAGCTGGTGAGGAAGTGGTCTCAGTATATAAATTATCCAGTCACTAAGAGATTTTTTCCTGTACGAGTCACAGCACAGAAGAGTTTTAAGAATGATGTGACAGTGGGTGATGATCTTCATCTGCTGTTTGATTTTTCCTACCAAAAAGATGCTGCAGGAGTTGTGCTGGCTTCAGTGTTTGGTGTGTGCACAGCAAAGAGTGGCAAGTGAGGTGATCCAGGTTGGAATCTGACATTTGATGGGAGATGTGCTGCTGCACAGGAGGAGGATCTGTCATGAGGGGAAATGGAAAGCAGCTTCTAACGCATGCGACTGAGAGGAAAATCAAAGTGATGAGTGGGAGAAATGGGCTTGGCAGGATCCTTATGACTTGATGCAAACAAGAAAAGGTTGATTTTCAAAGCTAGATTCCTCAGTGTTTCTGTGACTTCCGCAGATTGGAATCTGGATGAAGGGTAAGGAAGGCTGTTACGTGCCACTAGGATTGTTATCTGGAAAGAAAAATATAAAAAGCAGCTGCAATCCTGGAGTGAACAGAGTATCCAGTATCAGAGATGATGCCTGTGTTACACACCTTGATGGTGGTGGGGGACACAAGGTTCTTGATGAAGAGAAATGGAGGATTTGGAGTAGGGAGGAGATAAGGAATTCCAGTTTATCCACATTCAGCCTGAGCTGGCAGCTTGACATGAGAGCTCTCAGAGGGATATAAAAATCTAACTAGTCCTGAGTTATTCAGCCTGGAACCTTTATCGGTTGTACTTGAGGGTAAGAAACACTTACAGCCATGTCTGTGAGGAAAAGTTACAATGCAGAGTATTATTTGCTTCCCCTAATTTATTACACACTTCCCAATTCATCAAAGCACAATTTCCTTTTAGGTTGCTGAAGCAAACCCTTATATTTCTTATTTTTTCATGGAAAGAATTCATTCCCAGCTTTATAAAGTTTGCTTTCAAGAAATTGTGGGTTAAAAGTTTCTAATAATGTCTTTTTCCAAAAAAAAGTAATATTTCACTTTAAAGTGATGTGGCACTATTCAGCTGCCTGAAGTCAGCAGCAACTGTTTGGCTTTAGTACTTACTGACATAAATCCCAAGAATAGCTCTGGATACTGGGAAGTTCTGCCTGTCACCATTATAACTGAGACTGACTTTGTAATACCAATGTGAAGAGAATAACGGGGGACGTTATCCCTCTCTCTAAAACTCTCTGAAAGGAGGTTGTGGCCAAGTGGGGGTCGAGCTCTTCTCCCAGGTAACAAGTGACAGGACAAAAGGAAATGGCCTCAAGGTACAGCAGGGAAGGTTTAGGTTGGACATTAGGAAAATTCCTTCACAGAGGGGTGGTCAGGTATTGGAACAGGCTGCCCAGGGCAGTGGTGGAATCATCATCCCTAGAAGTGTTGAATAAATGTGTGGATGTGGCACCTGGGGACATGGTTTAGTGGTGAGTGCTGGGTTAATGGTTGGACACGATGATCTCAGAGGTCTTTTCCAACCTAACTGATTCCAAGATTGTGTGAATGAGGCTTTGCTGGTTGCTCTGAGAAATCCCCTGTGCTGCTGTATTTTATGGTGTAGGCAGAGTGGCTGCTCTGCATTCATGGTGAGTGTTGCAGGTTTGGAAAATTTACATTGCAAACTCTTCAACTTTCCATTTTTCCAAAAGTAGTTTATTCAGGGTCTAGTTTCCTTGTCAAATGTTTTTGGAGTGAAGTTAATTGAGGATTGTAAAGTAATGAAGAGGACAAGGTAGTGACAAAGAGTTACTGAGTTACCGTTTGATAAATGAAGTGTAAGCAAGTTATTTTCGTTCCAGAGGAGCCAGGTGTTAAGTATTTCATCTGCAAATTAAGCAAATGGGCAATGTTTACAGTCTCTGGGGCTGTATCTTGCAAAGTAGGCACTTTGAGAGTGTCCTGGAGTCTTGAGGAATCAGTTGAATGTGATGGGGCCAATCCAGTGCTGTAGCTGAAGGGGCTGAGGCAGTCCTTGGGCAGGCAGGAAGGGGAGTAGAAAATAGAAGAGTTTTCTGCTGTACTGGGGCAAGCACAGCTAAAATGTGTGCTTGTGTTTTAGTGAGAACCTCAACAATTGGGTGAAAGATTAGAAAATACCAACACGGAGACAGTTCATGAAACTGAAGAAAGTGTCGTGTAGCCAGTCATTAAGGACCATAAAAAAGAAAAAATCTCATATCTTAGGGTTTTTCAGTCCTTGCATGCAAAGCTATATGGATATTCAGGGTGGGATTCCTCTGGCTAGATACAAATATTTGTATCTGAGCACAGCGAAGAACACCTGTGAGCACAACTAGACAAGTTTCCCAGAGAAGCTGTGGCTGCCCCATCCCTGGAAGTGTTCAAGGTTGGACAGGGTTTAGAGCAGCCTGGTCTAGTGGAAGGTGTCCCTGCCAGTGGCAGAGGTTGGAATGAGATGGTTTTTAAGGTCCCTTCCAATGCAAACCACTCCAAGATTCTATGATTTCCTTTCTAGTCAATTGAGAGGAACAAGCATTTCTGGGCTGTAATTTATCTCTTCCTAAGGTAGCTGTTGAAGAGGGGTCAAATGGACCATGCTGAGGAAGTGCTTTTTTTCTCTACCTTGACAGGATGATGTGTGTGAGGAGTCCTTCTAGTGCAGCTTGACATTTAAGCTAGACAAATTCAAACTAGAAATAAGGCATATGTATTTATAACAACGTAACTAAGTGCTGAAATAACTTAGCCAATGATTGTGACAGATTATCCATGACTGGAAAATTTAAGATCAAGAGGAGATGTTTTTGTAAAAGCCATGCTTAGGTTCAACCACAGCTCTTGGTTCTGGAGAGCCAATTCAAGAAAATTGTATGGGCTGTGTTATGAGTACGGTGAGGTTAGATGGTCCTTTCCACCCCAAGAGTTATGAATCATCCTTTGCTGGTGCTTTGGTAACACTGTAAATGTGAAAATCCACTTTGAATGCAGGTCAGCTGCCTATTCAGTTTGAATTCCTGATGTTCGAATGAATAGTTTCAAGGGAATTAATTCAAAATTTGCCTTTCTAAATATAGCACTTTGACTTCAGAGTTAAAATTTTCAATACCTTTTCATTAGTTTTGTGTTACACAACGTAGTCTGATCTTTTTTCCTAAAAAGAACCCCAACCAAACATCAGAACAATGTGACATAAGTTTTTAAAAAGTAGCTGTTGATTTTGTAATTTTGACATTTGTTTTTAGAAATAAAGTTTTGGTAATTATTTATTAAAACAGGTAGATTAGAAAGAAAAAAAATCAGCATTGCTTTTAAAAGCCAATGGAATAACGCTTTTGTAAAACCCTCAGAATGTTTGGGTCATTATTTCTGTATTTAGTATCTCTATCCATTCTTATAAATATTCATATTACTCCTACATTATGAATAAAATAGTCTAAATACACAACCTTAATTAGAGTAGTGGAAATAACAAGTTATTTCCATTCTTTGAATGTCTTTGGCAAATTTCCATTGTGTCAACATAATTAAGATATATTAATATTAATCTGGTAAGTACTGTAACTTTACATAGTGGAAAAATAAAATAAAATGGACCATGAGAACATTTTTCAATATCAGTTTCAATTTTAATACTTTATATTCTTGTGAAAAGTTATAAAAATGTGTTATTAGTTTATTACCCCATTAAGAAAACAATGCAGCAACAGATGCTTGTTACCCCGATTTTCTCAGTCTGTTTATGGGGATGTTTTATCAAAATGGGTCTTTTAAAAGTTATAAAGATGTAATACTCTCCTAAATTAGGTCATAAATGCCTAATGTGGAAAACTAATACGTTTTATTATTTTTCAAGTATGGGTTTATGTATATTAAAACATGCAGCTGTTAGGAAGTCTGGAGTGTGTATAACAGAAACATATTCCATTACAAGATGTTAGTGTCTCCCTGAGTATGTACATTCTTTATGCACATACCCACACGAGTTTTTGGCACATGGAAGAGACTCCATTAATGTTTTGGCTCAGTATTATTTTCTAATATACATTGTTATTTTATGAATAGATGTAAATGCTGAATATACTGAGCACGTACATATTTGCACAAATTGAGGAGATGGATCTAAAGTGCAGGTATGAACAACATTCAGTTCCAACATCAGTTTAAACCTCGTTTTTGTCTTCCATGTTAATCATGCTGGAATGGATTTGTGATGAAGGAGGAGGGAATCAAACACCTGCTTATTGCAGGTAGCATAGTGACCACGACTGCTTTAGGAAATCTCAGAATCCCAGAATGGTTCAGGTTGGAAGGGACCACAGTGGCTCATCTGGTCCCACCTCCCTGCTCAAGCAGGGCCATCTCAGAGCACAGGGCACAGGATTGTGTCCAGACAGTTCTGGAATATCCCCAGTGAGGGAGACTCCACACTCTCTGGGCAATCTGTTCAGGGCTCGGTCACTGCACAGTGAAGAAGTTCTTCCTCATGTTCAGGTGGAACTTGCTGGGCTCAGTCCCTGCCCGTTCCTCTGGTGCCATTGCTGGGCCCCCGGAGCAGAGCCTGGGCCCTGCCCTGAGCCCTCCCTGCAGAGAGGGACACCCAGGGATGAGGACCCCTCTCAGCTGTGTCTCCTCTGAGGCTGAACAGCCCCAGCTCCCTCAGCCTTTCCTGGGCAGGGAGATGCTCCAGTGCCTCCATCACCTGTGTCACCCAGCACTGGACCCACTCCAGGAGCTCCATGTCTCTCTTGTCCTGAGGACCCCAGAAATGGTACAACCAGAAGGATTTTTCCAATTTAAATGATTCTATGATTCTGTGATTTGCAAAATTTTCCATAATTTGAGGTGGATGGACCAAAGAGGGTACTGAACTTCAGACTTCATGTCTTCATTGATGGAAGCCTTTAATGGCTACAAAAATGTGCATAAAGTGCAGACCAAAGGTGTGGCAATGGTGGGAGTACACTGAATTAATAGGGGCCTGTTTCACACATACACTTACCCCTCCCTGAATAATTTATCTATATGGGAAATTCTATGCATAGTATTATTTTGGTATAGAAGGGGGACAGGATTGTGTAGTTTTTTGTTGTTCTATTCTAATTATGTGGCCATTTGTCTGAGTGGACACATCCCTCAACAACCTGCTCAAGTGGGATTAGATAATCTCTAGAGCGGCCTTCAAGCCCCAGTGAGTCTGAGATTCACAGTGCTGTTGGGTGCCTATATAGGGATTGTGTAAATTCAGGTTTTCTGTCTTCTTTTAATTCCCTGGATTCAAGAGCCGCATTCCAAAGGCTTTGTAGATGTACCCATTATAGTCAAAATTGTGCTGCAGTACATTTGCCTCCTTTCTAACCATGTTGGGAATTGCACATGGAGCCTGCATGCCATGTAGTTTTAATTAACCTAATTAGTCCCAGTAGCTGTGCTGCCAGCCACCAAAGTGTTGATAGGACTTCTCCGGAAGCTCAGCTAGCCTGTCATCATCTGGTCTCAAAATGTACTAAAGATGATCCTCCCCTCCCAGAACTGTAGGTTTTTATGAAGCCTGAAATTCAAACCGATGTGCAAAAGGTTGAATTTGCTGTCATATTCTACTTTTCGATTTACTGAAGTGTCCTGGATGTCATTCATGTTTATGAAGTAGATTCTATAGAGACAGCACAAAATATGCCATGGTTTCAATACCGGGGATCCGTGAGCAGCAAGGAGTTTAGCTGGCCCTTCTGCAGGAGTTTGTGCTTCAGAAAAGGTCACTCAGAAAGGAGCCTTTACAAAACTAAAAGCTGGAGACGTGTTTTTCTGAGATATTCATACGAGGTTGTTGTTCCTGGTGGCAAGATATGCCTGTTTTTGCCCTATAACCTGATAACGTATCTTATGGACTGCTCCTTGTTGAGGCACTTTCTTAATTTAGCACCGACTCAAAGAGTTCATAACAAAGTGGAGCAAGCCCTGGTAAACAGTTATTTTATGGCTTCAAGGTTATTTTTTGAGATGTTATTTCCAGGATTAAGTATTGCAGGACCAATTTGGTTATCTGCTTGTCGCTTCTTTCTAAATCAAACTAAAAGGCTTTAACACTTAGTTGTGCACTTTTCTGGGCAGAGTGTTCATTAATTAAATACATCTTGTGTGTCTGCCTTTCCCAGAAAAATGGATTTTTTAAAAAATTTGAAATTATAATAAATGACTCATTATTCTTCTTATTATTATTATTACTACAATTATTATTGATTCTGTCAGAACATTGTTTTTCTCATCTGCAAAGCCAGGTGAATTTTGGCCCTTTACACTCTACTAATGCCAGTCCTAGGACTGTCAGAGGACAATGCTGGAAATGGCACTTTATTAACTATAATGTGTGTTGTATATCATGCAAAGGCACAAGACCTCATCCAGAAACACATCCTCATGTGGTGCAGAGAGGAGTGTCCCAAACCAGACCAGGCTGCAGGGCCACCCAGCAGGGACCCAGGTGGCTGCGCCGGATGACTCCTGGTGTAGGAGGGCACTGCTGCAGCTCATTTAAATCTTACAGATGTTTTTAAACACAGCAGTGTTTGGGGGTTGGTGAGTATTGTGGGATGCATTTGCAGGGGATACAGTCCAGTGCATCACCTTGAATATACTGTGGTGGGGAGGGTCTAAGCAAGGCACAAGAATGGTTCTCTGATTCCTCATTATAGCCTCAGATTTTATAAATGTAATGATTTTGTCATCCTATGTATGAATGAAAGGTGTTTGCTTTTCTGAACCGTTCACTTTCCAGTTAGTAAGGAGTATAAGTTCAAAACAGTTCATACTGTAGGACCTGAATTCCTCCTGTTTGTAAGAATTGATCTGTGCAGTCTTGTTTTCTTATGGAGAACTCCTGTCTTTAAGGTGCAGCAAGCTGGGAGGGCTGTTTGTGAAGTCTAGAGTTAGAGAGTAATATAATGGTTTGGGTTGGAAGGAACCTTGAGGATCATCTTGTTTCACCCCCTGCCACAGGCAGGGACACCTTCCACGATCCCAGGTTGCTCCAAGCCCTGTCCAACCTGGCCTTGAACACTTCCAGGGATGGGGCAGCCCCAGCTTCTCTGGGCAACCTGTGCCACGGCCTCCTCACCCTCACAGGGAAGAAATTCTGTCTAATGCCTAAACTAAACCTGCCCTCTGTCAGTCATTGAAAAATCAGGAACCTCAATTCCTGAAGTTTCCATTAACAGTCTGATTTGCTGACAACTGGCTTGATATTTAAAGGAAAACAGTAATAATGTATCATTTGAGGAACCTGTTCATGATTAGCCACTCTTTTTTCCAGCAAGCTCAACTTCATATGGCTAACAAGGTTCAAATAACATTTATAACCAAATAATTTGTGGAGCTTCATGTGGTTAAAATAAAGAAGTTCAGATTTTCCAGAAGAAGGAGTTTAGGTTTCATCTTGCCAAATGCAGGCACGTAGGACAGGGTAATTTCAGAGCTGCATATCCTTCTAAACAAGATATTTCTTAGCACTGACTGTAAGTGGAGGGGAGTGATTTAGCTCAGACTGAGATGTCTGTGGTCTAAACTGAAAAAAGTTAATTTATATCAATGCACATTAAATAAGTGAAAAAGATTTGGGGATGTCTTACTTTTATTTGATATAGAAGGTGATGGTAGCACTGTAAGGTCTTAGTGATAGGATTGCTAGATACAGTACAAATTTTGTTTTATGAAGCCTAAAATTTTAATATTTTAAGTCATTTTTATAGTTAGAATACTATTTTCTGATTTTTGTTTCATATCTCAGTATTTGTGAGCCATCTGAAAAGTGGATTTGGGATCCATTATGGGTCTGAATTTCCTTACCAATTTTATAATCCCATTTTGTTAATTGCATGAATATATTTTCTTTCTTTCAGTTGCAATTATGAGAGCTCTCCTTTATAAAAGTAATTAGTGAAAATACTTACAGATAAAAGTTGATATTTTCTGTTGGGCTTTTCCATCTCATGTTATACAGTAACTGTTTGAAAACTCTACACAGACAGAATATTTTGTTTCTAAATACTTTGTATGGATTTTTAAATTTCTTTTTATGCAATGTTATTATATGCTAGCCCTTCAAACAAGCTATGTGTCAAGAATTAGACAAAATAATAGATAAAAATTGATAGAAAAATTAGCGTGTTTTATGGGAATCAAATTCAGTGTTATGGATAGACAGATATTTATTGCAAAACAAATACCCAAACATAGGGGAATGTGGTATTTGAAAATTCATGGTGGTATTAGAGATTTCTCTCATTTGTTGTCATGTTTGTTAAAATCACACCCCAAGGCCCTTAGCTGCAACCTGAAGCCTCACTGAGCTGGGCAGAGTATGAATGCAACTTTCTTTTTAGGTGTGTGAAGTGGATTAAAAGGAGAAATATTTGATTGGAGCTGCCAAGGATGGTGATGGAGAGGGAGGCTCAGGCAGAAGAGAGGAGCAAGCAGTCTCGAGGCAGGTGTAAGCACTGCTGATACACGTGTCACTGGCTAAAACCAGCACAGAAACTACCTAAAAGTAGTAAATAGAAGAAGACTGAGTTACTGTAGACCCCAGGGAAAAGGACTGAAGAAGCAGGTCTTTTAAAGGGAAATCCTAAAAGGATGGTGAGTGGATGGTGAGTGGGGGAGAGGATAAAGTCACGGCCGCTAAAGGAGGCTGGGGTTTTAAGGTGTAGATTATGGAATAGTTTTGTGTGGGAAGGAGCTTTTAAAGGTTATCCAGTCCAAACCCCCTACAAGGAGCAGAGATACCTTCCCCTGAGTCATGTTGCTCTGAGCCATTTCACACTTGACCCTGGGTGTTTAAAGGGATTGAGCATCCACCACCTTTCTGGGCAAGCTGTGACGTTGTTTTACCACCCTCACTGCAAAAAACTTCTGCCTTATATTTTATCTAAATTGACCCTTTTTTTCTTTTACTTCAGAAGTATTACCACTTGTCCTACCACAGCAGGCCCTGATAAAAAGTTTGTTCCCGTTTATAACTGACCATGTCCAAAGTAGCTGAATACTGTGAATAAAACTTACTAAATATGCGGCCAAACTCTTGTGTTTCATACACATAATGTAAGTATGACATTGTGTAATAGCTGTAAGACAATGCAGAGCATTTCCTAGGGATTATTGCTCATCTCAGGTATTTCAACTCATCCAGCCTTTTGGCTTCATGCCTTAAAATGCTACCAGAGACATGTTATAATTGTCCAGAAATGCCCTGCCTGTTGCAAATTACAGCTTAAACCAAAATATTCAGTACATTACACATATACCCAAAATAGATGATTTAACCAGGTAATGTGATATGCATGTTTAAAAAGAAAAAAAAATCTAAATATGGAGTTCAATATGCTCTTCCACAAGCTGGAAAGAGAATTTACCTACTCATCCAGAATAGCTTCAGAAAGTTCTTACTGGTTTGCAATGTCATTTGCTTCTGTGTTTAGTGATCTTACTGTCATTGACTTTTCTCTCTTTTCCCTTCTTTTTGGATTTGATTATTCGGGCACAGTAGTGCATCTTGGAAGTGCCTCTTATGCTTCGAGACACTCAAAAATGGGATGTGAATATTGCAATGAAGTGTAAAGAATGTCACTCATAGCATTTGAGACTGAACAGAGAAAATGAAAGGATAAATAATGACTAAAAGTCTATCAACCATTTCTATGATTTTCCTCTAAGTCACACTTCCCAGGAAGAGGTTTTCCTGTAACAGAACTCTAGCTGATCTAAGTATTCATGTATTAAACTGTCTCAGTGATAGGATTAAATAATTAATACAGAGATGATGAGGAATCTGGAACATCTCTCTTATGAGAAGAGACTGAGAGAGCTGATCCTGGTTAGTCTGGAGAAGACTGAGAGGGAATCACAACAATCCATATAAATGTCTCCAAGGAGAGTGTCAGAGAATAGTGCCAGGCTCTTTACAGTGGTGCCCAGAGACAGGGTGGGGAGCAATGGCCATAAACTAAAACACAAGAAGTTTCACTTCCAACATGAGGAAGAACTTCTTTCCGTTGAGGGTGGCAGAGCACTGGAACAGCTGCCCAGGGAGGTTGTGGAGTCTCCCTCTGGAAACATTCCAAACCCACCTGGACGAGTTCCAGGTCACTTGCTCCAGGTGACCCTGCCTTGGCAGGGATGTTGGACTGGGTGATCTCCAGAGGTCCCTTCCATCCCTAACAACTTTGTGATTCTGTGAAATGCCATTACCTATTTATTTTCCTGTCTTCTCTTGCATGAGAGATGAAACAACAGATCCCTGTTTACCTTCCCTTCAACTTTTGGTGCTATTCCCTCTAAACTCTGCCATTCTGGACTCTTCTCTGTCTCGTCCTGATGAACAGCTTTCTTAGCCCAATGTTTTTGTTGTTCCTGTCCTTATCAGCCCTGTGATAGTTTGCTCTGAATCAAGCAAAGCATTCCCCGCTAGACAGGCCGAAGGAGTAGCCAGCAGCCAGGCACACCTTCTGTTGTTTCTTTTTCCTCAACTGCCTTGTTTTTGTCAGATAAAATTGCAAGCAAAAAGCAAATTACAGTGTTTTCTGATATTAACTGTAATATTATGTCTTCTGCCTTGCAGGCAGTTTAGCCCAAGCTGGCTGGCTGCCCGTCCCGAGGCGCAAGGCCACTGCTTTCCTGGGAGGCTGTGTCAGATAAAACCCTTAACTTTTCTGGAAGTGAAGGCTATTTTTTCCCCCTCGTTAGCGAAACAAGACCTTATCAGCATAGAAACACAGCCTGCATGGCAACACAAAGCTACCTGTTTTGCCTCACATTCGACTCCCGCACCGAAGCATATTTCTGGTGTGGATATTAAAATTATAGCTTTTAAGGCAGAAAGTCTGCTGGCTGACACTGTGATTATTAGCTACTCAATTAGGACACCTCTCCAGCTATCTGGGCTGATGTTTTTCAGAGGAGCTGACTGCATAAAGCTATGTCTGTACCAGGAGATTGACTGTGTCTGTGCTCTCTGACACTCAGGCTGACAAGCATGGCATGACCCATGTTCATATTATTCCATTTTCTTATAGTCCAAAATAGGGTGGCTATCTCCAGACTGCCTTTTGAGAATGGCTTCTGACCTCCAAATACCTCTGAACTGTGTCCTGGCATTGGGGAGTGGTAGTTGCCCCATGCCTAAAGCATTCCTGGGACTAGTAAAGTGGTTTAAGTGTAAAGGGGTTTTTTTGAGAGTCCAGGAATATTCCCTGAGAGTGTTTGAACTTGAAGTCAAATGTTAGTGTGTTGACTGCTCTAAAGCTGAGGTCTTAAACCCTGACCCTCAGAGCAGTCACAGACATATTTTCATGGGGTCACCACGTGCTGTTTGAGCTATGAAAAAAGGTGCCTTTGCCTCAGTGGCTTTGTGGGGTCAATTCTGTTTTATAAATAAGTCATTCTTAACTACTGAAATAGAGAAATTTCAGTTGTCTTGAAGAACTGTCATATCAGATCCTCTTCAACAGCATTCAGTATCTGTTGCATCTTGTTGTATTGAATCCCAGAATTGTTGTTGGAAAAGGCTTTGAGATCATCAAATCCAACTGTCCACCTACCAGCATCACCATTTTCAACACTAAACCTTGTCCTCAAGTGCCACAGGTTTTTTGAAGACTTCCAGGGATGATAACTGCACCACCTCCCTGAGCAGCCTATTCCACAATCTTTCTGTGAATAATTTTTTATTATATAAATAATAAAATAATCTAAACTTCTCCTGGCACAACTTGAGTCTATTTTCACATGATGCTTATTAATAATAGCAGTTACTGCACGCTGCAGACATCAGAGCTGCTTGACTCAGGATTGTCTGAACTGCAGATGTTGATGATACAATTTTTTTTCCCCCATTTTGCTTTCCTGTAAGAACCTCTTTTGTCTTCTTTAATTTCATTAAAGACCTGGTTGGATGGGGCCCTGAGCAACTTGGTCTAGTGGAAGGTGTCCCTTTCCATAGCAGAGAGTTGGAAATAGATGGCCTTTAAGGTCCCTCCCAACCCAAACCATTCTGTGATTCCGTGTGTGGGAGGATTGATATCAAACCATGCTTTGAGATCCTCTCATCAAACACTGTGTGGCTGCAATGGATATTCTGGTATTCTTGTGTACAAGAAATTGATTTCTTCTGGTCTGTATATTTGTTATATGTTCCTGATGGTCAGAGACCTGCTCCAAAGCTCCTATTGGGTTTTGATCCAGGCACTGGATATCTCTTGTGTGGACTGGTAATGTTTTCACAGAGTCCTTCTGTGGTCTGGATTCCTACAATGAAGTCACAACAGTTGCTGTTTGACATCAAAGCCTGTTGCTGTGAAAATGAGCATAATGAGCAAATAATGACCTCATTGTGTGTGTAAGCAGGGAAAAGAGAAGGCAAATTATGAAGCTGAGTCTCTTCCATTTACACAGCAGTGTTTTAACAACCAGCAGATTTTGGGAAAAGGGCTGGAAATATAGTAAAAAGATAAATGTACTTATGTTTCAAAGTTGAGATTTTTTTAACAAGTACGAAGGTTCATTTTGACATATTAAAATAAAAAAATACCCTCGATTTTTAGGCAGGATCCTGAGAGAGCTATCAGCATTCCCAGTCGATGCTTGTCATGATATTTTCTTTTTTTTCCCCCCAATCCTTCCATGGTACTACTAATGTGAACCTCCTTAGTTGCACACTTGGAGCAGCCCAGTGTGATAGCTTTACCACAAAGGGCTTCTGTGTATTCCAGGAGTCAGGATATAGCACTCTTCTAACAGAAAATGCCCTGTAATGAAGGTGAAGCTCAGACATTATTTATTCCAAATACAGGATCTTTCCATCTGCAAGTTTATAGAGGCTGAGAAATTGTTGAATTTGGAGATTCGCAAATAGAAATTACAAGCTCGACTCTGAAACTATTCCCTCCTGGGAAACAAGTCCTATTCCCTCTTGTGAGCATTATCCTCATGCAGCATTAGATTGGTACAGAAGGAATTTTGAAGGCGGACAGTTTTGCTCATAAAGACATGGCACCGTCCGCTCCTGGAACGAAGCAGCCGATCCGGAGCTCGGGTACGTGCAGAGAACACACCATCACTTGTGTTGAATTATGTGGAATATTTTTTGTGTGTTTCTTCACCAGGTCCACTTTTTAGGCTGCAGCAGGTTAAAGTTAGAGCTGTGCAAATTTTGAGAAGCCTACATCCAAATTAAGGCTGGCTGGCTTCCAGAAATGGCTGGAGCTGGCAAATTTAAATCATTTTCAAGTTGGAGCTGGGTTTTTTCTGGGTTTTATGTCATCACTTATGAGTTAAAACTGAGGAAAAACCTGGCTGGTGACCGATTTAACCTCTTTTTGCCTCCTGCCTTGGTCTGGAGTATTTTTTCTGTATGTGTGACCTGTTTGTTGAGAACTAACCACTGATGGGATTATACAGTGTGTCGAGTCTCTGGAATTGCCCTTCTAATAAGGCAGAGGATTTAAAAGCTTTTATTTTAAACCTTTATAGAACATCATTTGCTGAGGTATCTAGAGGAAAGTAGTTCTTAAAAGATTTTCCTAAAAATAAATTATTTTTCCACTCTATGTTTTTATGCAATTCAGATATTGAATGACATTTTTAAAATTAACTGGTATTAGCAAGACCTTGGGACGTGGCACTTCTGCTTCAGTCATGAATTAAAAGTTTCTTAGCATGTAGTTTTTCTGAATTATTCCTGTGGCACAGGGATAATTTATATACCTGAGTTTACAGGTGAAATCACTCTGAAGCCCTAAATCAGAGCCTTTGTCCCTGCCCATGGCAGAGTGACTGGAACGAGATGATCTTTAAGGTCCCTTCCAACCCAAACCATTCTGTGATTTATGCATGTGGATGGTTATGAATGTGGCTGGTTATTCCGAAGGGATCTGAGAAGCTCTGGAGAAGGTGCCGTGATCATATCATGGGAATCTGAGGAAACAGTTTACTTCAGTAAAATACAGGTGCCTGGTTAGGACTTGACCTTTTGAAGAGCTGTCCAAACATTTACTCACTCTCACAACACCCTCATGAAGTAGAGGATAAATATTATCTCAATTTTATGGACAAGAAGGTGAGCACCAAGAGAGTCTGGATTAAAACTTAGGAATTTGTGGCATGCAGTTGCTTGCTTAATCCTTTAGACCATGGTGTTTGGTTTGTCAGTAGTCCCGTGCTTTATAAATGGGACAAAACCTTTAAAATACCAACCAGTTTAGATAGGCAGAAGTTCAGTTCTCCCTGTGTAAAACAGAGATGAAGCCATGTCATATCATCCTAGCCAAACTTGGGGATTTTTTCCCATATTTGTCTTAAAGTGCTCTTGAAGGTGAGAGTGTTCTCAGGAAACCGTCTGGAGGAAGAGCAGATTAAAAAACAGAAAAGGATAATATTTCCCTGTTAAATTAAGTTGATTATCTCTTAACCTTAATTTACCAAAGCACATTGTTAGGGAAGCAATGCTGTACCTGCAATTAATCTTGGTGAACTGTGCTACCATGTTTGCATGCAATGAATTCACATTTGGTTTATGCAGAGTAGAATTTATAAAACATTTTTGTCATCTAAGCCTTTGGGATGTCTCCTGTGACCCACCCATTGAAACAAGACTGGAAAGCACTGTAGAAATGACAAAGGCTGCCATCATCATCTCTTTCAAACTGCAGTGGAGCTGAAATGATACAGGACAAGAGGGCAAATGTTGAGAACTGGAAAAACAGAAAAACAGAGCAGCATGAAATGTCAAGCCACATTTTTAAGGCGCTTTTTACTATATTTCCATAAATGCATGAGGGAATTATGTTGCAAATACTTGAAACTGTTTATTTTCATTTTTGGCTTGATTTTCTAGCATTGAAAAAACCATGTCTAATGATCTTGAGTATTCTTAAAGAAAAAAATTATATTTTACATAATGGTTTGCATGTGTGAGTTCCCTCTGGCAGGAGGGCTATAATTAGCCTGTCGTCTCTCAGAGAAGAGACTATCTGTCTTAAAGATGCAACAGTGAGTCTTGGCTGCTAGACCTAGAAGCAGCACATTGTGATTTTGTTAAAAGATAAGCATTATCCCTTTTCACTTATTCATCTTTCTCCTCTTCCTGCTTCTTTGGCTCAAAGCAAGCCTGGAGAAGCAAAGGACAGCTGAACACAAACAGTTCCTTCCTTCCTCGTTCAGCAAGGCATGGCAAAAGATCTTGGCTTCTTGACATCAATAACTTTGCTTCAACTCAACTTGGAATTGTTTGGGCAGCCTTTCAAAAATAAAAAGGTACGATAAAAGGGGACTGAACTTCCTGTTTTAGTCATAAAGTAGAAGATTCAGCTAAGGCACACTTTCCTTTGGGATTGTCCCTGTACTGCCTGGGAGAGTCATAGAATCGTTACTGTTGGAAAAGACTCCAAAAATAATCAAATCCAACCAGGAGCCCAGCACTGTCAATCCATCACTAAACCGTGTTCCTCAGTGCCACATCTACACGTGTTTTAAATCCCTCCAGGGATGGCGACTCCACCGCAGCCTTGGGCAGCCTGTTCCAGCACTTTGCGCTTTCCATAAAGAAATTGTCCCTAATATCCAAGCTAAATCTCCCCTGGTGCAACTTGAGGCCATTTCCTTTTGTCCTGTCACTTATTACCTGGGAGAAGAGCCCAACCCTCACCTGGCTCTACTCTCCTGTCAGGGAATTGCAGAGAGTGAAAAGGTCCCCCTGAGCCTCCTTTTCTCCAGGCTGAGCCCCCCCAGCTCCTCAACTGCTCCTCATCAGACTTGTGCTCCAGACCCTTCACCAGTGAGTTGAGGATGTGGAATATTATTCCTTTGCACAACGTTATTGTAGCTATTAAAAGACAATCAGCCAGAATAGGGTGGTGGCAGACAGTGTTGTGTGTTTCAGCCTTTTGTGGTCTCGTTACTAAAGGAGAGTAATTTTGGTAGAAAGGCTTTGCTGCTTTTGGGTATCCATGTGTGTCCTTGATCAGAGGAGGTAGAAGGAGAGAAGGAAAACTCAAAACCACCACAGAGCCAGAAGAATGTAACTGGTTTGAGCTGGCATAGATGTGCTGGTGTGTGTTAACTCTTGGTATTATCATGCCTGAGGTTTCATTTCCAGCATTAACAAAGAAAGCTGTAATGCAGGAGATGATCACACATGGCATCCCTCCAGGCCAACTCATTGCATTAGCAGGGACTGGGTAAGAAGGTGAGGTTTCCAGTGGCAACAGGAATATATTGAACTTCATTTTGAAGACTGCCATTGCGTGTGCCAGTCCATCAGACAATGTGTTGATCTGCTGGTGAAAACGTAACTGCAGTGGCAGCGACATTTCTCCAGGGTAATGATCAATGCACCAGGATCCCTGAATGTCCCTGTTGTCAAATTCTTTGAGTTGTGCCATGTCTGTTTATTCTTGAGCTTTCTTTGTAATCCTTCTGCTGCTGCTGTCCTTCTGCCCCTCTGCTCTTCTACGTTGTGTAATTAGTCTGAACAGTATAATTTTCTTTTCTTATTCCTTGCAACCTTTTCTTCTCCACCCCTCTGCTTTCCTGATACTTTTCTTTGCCAAATAGTCAGAGATTTCTCTCAATTCTGAGTTCCTATGTAAGCTATAATTTTATTCTATTATGAGTGAGCACTGCTACTGCAGGCCTGGAACTGATTACTGTTTGCATATATCCAGCATCACCAGCCAAAAAGTCAAAGACCAAAGAGACTTCTCGGAACCTTACAAGGATTTCAAAATCACCTTGTTATTCTTTTCAGATTCCCCATTTTATTGGGAATTTCTTTTCTCTTGGAGTTGTATCTGTACTCAAAGACCAAGTTTATATTTTGAAAAGTTGTTGTAGATATTAATTACCTTCACAGACAGTCCAAAACCTAAAATCTCATTTTAAATTAGCACCTATTTCCTGTCCTGGATATCCAGAAAAGTCCTTGATTAGATTAGCATGAACTCTCTTTGCACTTTCTGCAGTGTATTTCAGACTTGGGGATTGACAGGCCTTTGCTGGGAGAGCAAAGCTTTTGTGTGTTTTGCCTTGGTACTTGGCCCTGGCTAGAACAAGTAATTTCATTGTTTTTGGAATATTTCAGTGCTTTATTTCTTCATCCCAGAAAGGCGAAATCCCAAAAATAAAAGAAATGATAAATAGGTCAATCATTTGGAAAGTTACAAATATTAGAAGCAAATAGATGATTTTTCTCTGTTAATGAAAAAAGTAATGAGAGTCTGTGCTCTTATGAAAATGCAAGCTGAAATTTCTATTAATTCCCTTTATAAAAGTTATATGCTACTATTGTGTTCTGAAAAGATGGGATAATTAGGAATTGAGATATAAAAGGGGTCATGCTGGCCAAGCTGATACCTCTTCTGCCTTTCAACTCTTGCAAAGGAATACTTACAGGAATTGTGAATTGAAAAATGGAAAAGACTGTGGTGAACTAAGACTTACTTCTGCTGTGCCAATCACTTCCCTCAAGAACTCCATAATAAATCTTGGTTTGCCATGGTCACTCATGCATTGGGCATTTTATACTCTCCAGGAAGTTTCGTCAACAAAAATAAAAAATATTTTGAAGTGGCCATTGATCTGTCCAACTTCTTGCTGCTCTTTGTTCATTTCTTGGTAGTTTCTGCCCCACGCAGAAACACTTATTGCTGAGAATGGCACTGCTGGTCTGGCAGCCACAAAAAACAACTTTCTTAAGTGGTCTTGTGTGGAATTGTATGTCTCATTTTAAGCCTCCTTTGGTATAAAATGCTTAATTGGCCTGTGTCTCTGGACTGTAAATGGGTGCAAGTTCTGAAGATGTTTTTCTGTTCTTCCCTTGGACAGTATATTGAATGTCATTGACTGGTAACAAAGAGTTAAAGCAACTATCCAAATTATCTCTAAAATTTTGTGGAATAGCCATTTCTGAATCTTGAATTCTGTGATTTATTAGGTCAGATTTGTTGTCCTCTTTCCATGTCACTGTCTCCCATTATCTTTTTCTGGAGGTTCTCCTAGAACCCTGTAGTTTTTGACTTGATCTTTTCACAAGGAGCCAGGTGAATTTGTTTACAATATTTGTTATTTTCTAAATGAAAGGATGCCACTGAAGGAACTCTCTTGACTGTAATACGTTTTGATCACTGTCATTGTTCTTCAGATTATGAATGAATACCCAGCTATTGTTCAACTAAATCAGTTCCACCTATTATTGTTCTTCTGAAATTATTTGCTAAATCTTGATTTTCTGTTCTCTACTGCTGCTGACATGAGATTCCTTAAAGTTGAGGGGAATTAGGCTGTGACTATTTAAGGAATTTTAGGAATCAGGTGGTGATTGAGTGAGCTGGTCTAGCGGAAGGTATCCCTGCCCATGGCAGAGGGGTTGGAATTTTAAGGTCCTTTCCAACCCAAACCAGTCTATGATTCCATGTTTCTATGCTTTTGCTAGCAGTACAAATGGGAGCAGGTGTGTAGAAGACAAATAGTTGGTGCTGACTTGCCGTGCACACAATGAGCATTTCAGTGGGGTTTACTTTCAGTCTAGCACTAGTTCCAGTCTGTCCTTGTTGACTGAATGCCTGTGAGTGGTTGGAGTGCATCTTTTGATTTGCTTTTACCACAAAGAGACCAGGTAGTGTGCTCCGAAATCATGCTACAGCACAAGATGATGTGCAGTAAGTGAGAATGAATGGGAGATTTGTTTCAAAAGCACACCCCTGATCCAAACTAAAATGCTCCCACAGATGGATCCTTTTGTACCTGACTCAAACATCTCAGTAAATCCAATAATGGGCTCATCTGGACCAGTTGGTGATTAGAATATTTCTGTGCATGTGGCCAAAATGCTTCTTAACATCCCACTTGGACATGCTCTATTCACATTAATGTCACCATTATTGTGGAGACAGTTATAATTGCTGTGCTTGTAACTTGTCTTTATGTAGAAAAGTAATACCAGAGAAATTCAACTTAGAAATAAGGCACAAGGCAATTAACAGTGGAACAAAGTACCAAGTGAAATTCTGCATTGTCTAGTTCTTGATGACTCCAAGTGGAGGTCAAATGAATTTCTGGAAAATATGCTTTTGTTAAACTGGTTACTGGCCCAGAATAAGGGCAACTGGCTGAAATTCTGTGGTCTGTGGTATGCGGGAGGTCAGACTAGATGATCTAATTTTCCCTTCTGGCTTTAAACTGTATGAACTGAATGTGAGCAATTCCCCTCATTACAGGACACTTCTGGCCTTTGAAATCTGCAGGACCAAGCTGTCAGTTATCAGTAAAGAATATTTGCTATTCTGCCATCAAATTAAGGAATAAATCACATTGTTGTATCCTGCTTTATGACGTGTATAAGTGTGAAAAAAATCCCCACCACCTATAACATAATTTAGATTAGGCCAACTGTATTGTAAACTTAGCCTTTGGTATTGCCTATCACAACTGAGATTCAAAACCAGAGCTGAAACAGGACTTGGTTTTAGAGTTTCAGTGCCAGGAAGGAAGGTTAACAGGATATTGACAGCTTTAGGAATGAAATGTCAGGGAGGAAATTAGAGCAAACGTGCATCATGAGCCAGCACACAGCATGGCTGGTTTTAATAGAGGCGGCAGATCCTCTGTAGCAACGCCTCCACCAACAGTGGCGTTATCACTGCTTCCAGATGGTGTCAACAGAAACACACAGAGCTTTTGCAGGGACCTATAATTTATCCTGATCCCTTCCTCCTCTGGATTCACCCAGAAGGGAAGGCAAGTGGTTCCACAGCCAACCCCAACTGTTTTCTTTTTTTGTTGTTGTTGTTGTTGTTGCCAGGAAGTGTGGGGTGGGGGCAGGATCACATCTGGGGGTCCCTGGAGCCCACCAACAGTGACTGCTCCAAGTCTGGATGGGATGGGAGCATCCATGGCTGTTCTTATCCCCTTCCTTCTCACTTCACTCTGTCACTTGGATTGGGCTGGCCCATGCCCCGAATCAGCAGGCAGATTGCAGCTCCTTTGCCCTCCTTTTAGATTCCCAATCTGCTTCTTCATTTTTTGTTTTTACTGTGAAATCAACAAGCAACCTGGTCTAATGAAACGTGTCCCTGCCCATGGCAAGGGTTTGGAATAAGATGAGCTTTAAGGCCCTTCCGAACCCAAACCATTCTGTGATTCTATGATTTTATTACCTAAGTGCATGTGCATTCTCAATGAGTTTTACTCAACCACTGCAAAATCATCATTACAGGTAAAAACTTAGAAAACTAAGACATAGGAGATATTTCCAACTGTATTCTTGACAAAGCATGGTCCTTGAAAAAATTGATAAACTGTGTTAGTCTTCACAGTAAAAATGGGTTCAAACACATTTGAGAAGTTCATAAATAAGGGGTGTCTCCTAAAGAAGAATAACGCAGCAAAAAAAAGAAATCTTTTCTACTAATATAAAGATGCAGCACTCTGAAAAAGAATGTCTCAAAATATACTGAGATGATACAAGGTTCTTTTCAGAAAGCTCAGATCTTAATGTTTCTCAAAAGTAGGAGATACAGGTGGCAATTCTAAAAAATTTTGTCTTCACAAAATGCGGTAAGAACTTCTGCACTTCTCAGTTTAAATCCCTGGGTTACCTCAGCAAACATACATGTTTAAAAAGGTATCCACTTTTCACATTTAAGTGAATAAAAAAAGAACAGCATGAATTACCAGTGTATTTCTTTGCCATGTCTGTCTTACACATTTTGCAGGAAGAAGTGGGAAAAGAAAGAAGGATCCAGTTTCTGCTAAGCTCTGTTTGGTTTTGAACTGTTTGGGTATTTCCAAAAGCCAGCTCTGGCGCCTTAAATTTTGCTTTCATCAAGAACATGGTAATTCAAAATAGTTAGCTGAGTTTTGGTTAGTGTAGCAGCAGGTCTCTTCATATCATTTTTTTCTTTTGTAAGTAAACACCCATGATTTATAGAATATTTTCTTTCAATTATTTTGACTTTGCCTTTGACCTCTTTGACCTAGAAAATCGAGAGTGCTTTAATAACCAGTGTCCTTGTTAGAAACTTATTATGTGGCTCTTTTTGGAACAGCAAGTCAAGTATGTGGCACAGTATAAAGAATTTCAATGTAATTTGTTTAGAGAGGCTGTTGTTTGACAAACCTTTTTTGAACAGGCTACATGGTAAATGAGAAATTGGAAATCTCGGGGCTGGGATGGATAATGGACAATAGATGCTTTCACTTCTGGTGCCTGTTCAAGTCCAATCTGTCAAAGACTGAAAATTGTTCCCTTTTCAGCCTGGGCAAGTGGCCTGTGAGTAAGTGGTTGGTTGGC
This sequence comes from Orthonyx spaldingii, assembly GCA_013397795.1. NCBI lineage: Eukaryota > Metazoa > Chordata > Aves > Passeriformes > Orthonychidae > Orthonyx > Orthonyx spaldingii. The sequence goes on along the minus strand of VZTJ01006440.1, from coordinate 1,142,178 downwards.
TCTGCCTGGTGCCTGATAAAATTTGCCCACAAGACAGAAATGTCCCCCCATTTGGCTCCCTGGCTCAGTCATTTCAAAAGCCAAAGCTGAATCTGCAGCTGTCTTCTCTTCCAGATCAGGACCAAGATGTTTTACTCGTCTATCTTTTTATCTATTTCTTTATTTGTTATATTTCTTTGACCCCATTTTTTTTCTCTGTAGCACCTGTTGGAAATACCACTTGGAACACAGCAAAAAAGGGTGGTTTTCTTGAGGTTGGGTGAGTTTCCTCCCCTAAAAGAGATCAGTGGTTCACAGAGGGCCAGGATCAATGGTTCACCCCATCAACAGCATCATGGAGGAATAAATATCACCCCAAAACACACTCTGCTGAAATATCTCTTCCTTTGCTAAGGGCTCTGAGGCTCAGCCATGCATTTGCAGTTGACTCATGCCCAGCTAAAAGCAAATGAAGGAAATATGGAGCAATTAAGTGACTTAAGTGACACCAGTTTATCAAGGATAAAGAAATATTTTCTGGTAAAGATGGCTTTGGAGTTCATCCAGTCTCAGCAAACCTCATGTCACCATTTCTGGGATAGAAAGCCCAGCCGTTCACCAGGAGAATGTTCTCACAGAGGTGAAGCGGTTTTGAGCAGTTCCTTCAATGCACTCTACACCAGCAGTCTTCTCTGTAACACCAAGGTAGTGAGTGGCCTTTTTTTCTCTTTCTTTCTTACTTTTTTTTTGCTTAAGCAAACTGAATAATTACTGGGAGGAAAAAAAAAAAGAGAGAGAAAAAGGCATGCTTCATTTATATTTAATATCCAAGATTGGACTTTAGCTTGTGGGAAGTATGAAAGTTCCCCCAGCTTTCGAGGGCCCTGTTGTGCCCTGAGTGCCAATTGCTGGCTGCTCCAAATTGGTGTTTAGGGTTGTCCTGCTGCTATTCACAAACACTGAATTTGTCTCCTGTGTGAGCAATGCCCTCTTTGGTATTGCCAAAACTCATCTTGTCCTACAACAAGCACTAGATTTGGTTTTCTGCAGGTTCTGCAACAACTGCAGATATAGTTGTAGGCCCCTAATGTAGTTGGGAGAAGATGAAGTAAATTTCAGATGGAATTATTTTAAGACACACAAGCCCTTTGCTACTTTACAGAGGAGGGTATTGGTAAGAGACAAGGACCTGCAGAAATCAGGTTGGAAAGAAAAACAGCAAAGACGGAGATAGGATGGTCAAAAGTGAGTGGAAATGATGATTTATGGTAAGATGGGAGAATGGGCCAGAAACCAAGGGGTGGATAAGCTGAACTGAAGGGCAAAGACAAATACAAGGATAGATTTAATTAAAGTTAAACAGAGTAGAGTTGGTAATAAAGAATTAGACAAAAATGCTGTTATGAGAAACAGGAAAAGATCAACAGGAAAATATGATGAGAGAAAAAGATGAAAATTATTCCATTTATTGGGGAATATTCTGTAGTTTCTAATGAATTAATAGTGGTGCACATTTTAGAAAGGTGAGAAGGAAGTAACAATGAAAAAGCAAATAAGAAATGTTTAAGTAGATATAATTTAAAGTTTATTACTTAGTCTATGTAAGGTTGTAGGCACATAGCTACTGGTGAAATAGCCAGCTAAGATCAGTAGTTGGCTTTCAAAATCTCAGTATTAGAGTTTATTTTGTAGAAATGTTGGATATTATATTACTATTATGCAATAATATGTAATAACCAATGGCAAAATATACCAACTGGTATGTCCATTATAAATTAAATATAGACTAGCACAGACAGTCCCATACATAGTCTAAACTCAAAAGCACAGGGAAACAGGCAAAAAGTATTTTTATTTGTTTTATCACAAACTCCAAGTATGTTCAGATTCTTACTTATTTTGAAGTTTACTTTTGAGATAACTTTGTGTTTTGGGAAAGGAGTGGTTGAGGTGATAATTACACATTAAACTCTTAGAAAGTCACACCTGCATTCATGACTTGAGTGTTAGAATAGCGCCAGCATCCCAAAAAGTACTGGGATTTATGAACATCTTGAGTACACCTAGGGTGATGAACTCCTTGGCAAAATATGGAGCAACAAGCCAATTCTCTCTCCAATGGCTGTCTGTTTTCAAGACCTACCTATGAACCTGTGTGTATGACTGTGTCCCAGTGGCCAAAAAGTAGGTCTTAGCCCCACTGAAGTGCCTCAGATTCTGCTCCCCTAAAAATCATGATCTTATGTTAGAAAGAATTTTCCTTTCCACCCATGAAGGTTTGAGGCAGAAGGTGTTGAGCCCACCAGTTGATGCAGGATGATAATCTGCAGTAATCTCTACTGATTCAATCTATTTTCTCCATCTCATCATTTTAGCATCTGAATCCTAGTCTGGTTTCTCTTGGCCATTTAACTCCAGGGTATTTGTGCCATACACTGGTAAAACAGGAAGCTGAAGAGTCAAAATGCTCCTCATCAATGGGCTGCAATGGAGTGTATTCTTGCCCTGACAATGAAAATCAGCTTTTTCCTTGGCAGTACGTGCTGCTGGAGGCTTCTGTGCGGTGTCATTTACAGCCATGTTGTCTTTGTAGATTCCTGCTACGATGTGAGAACACTGATGAGTGGAGGGGGAAGGGACCAACCTTCCCCTTACCATATGGGAAACATCTGTAATGGGCAGCAGAACTCTCTGTAAAGAAATGTGTTGCCATTTCATAGTTGCTTCAAAGTGTTATGTAGACAAAAGGTATCAACTTGAATTTTTACCGGCATTGACTGTCCCAGCCTCTGGAGCCAGGCATTCACCGTAATGCCAAAGTATTCTTTTAAATGAGACAGTCAGTAACATTTTAAGCTGTCTCACCCAAAAAGAATGTAACATCCACTGGAAAAGTATAGAGTAGTCAAAGTGCTCCAAAAATAAAACAAAAGAAACAATATCATGCCCTTTTATTGTGGCCCTTTAACGCTAGTCCTCTGAGAGCAGCGCTGATTGATGTCAGTGATGCAACCTAAAAATTAATGTCAATTACCCAAAACAAAATGCACATAAGCGACTTCAGGGTCTGATTTCAGTCCACAAAAGCCAGGAAATTCAGAGCTACTGGAGAGACGAAAACCTGGATTTCACATTCCCATCTTACCAACAGCCATTCTGCTGGGGGGAAGAGAAGAGACAAAGGAAAAGGGAGTTACGCCATTACAATAAATAATGTGATGGAGACAACAGCTCTCTCTTTGCCAAAGCCTGGATCCACAGGGTCCCATTGGCTTTAAATCCAGGAACTGCAATATGTTCTAGGTTTGCGCTCAGCTACATGCCTACCACCTCTCTGCTTTTTAAGATATAAACTCTTTTATTGTTTTGGTTAACAATAACTTTTAATGAGACCTAACTAACTCTTCATTTACAGTAATTATTTAGTGTTCTTGCATTTCCAGCCACTGGAAGTGGGGATGTTGCTGTCAGCATGATTAGCCCATGTTATCTGTTTCATGCAATAATTACACATCCAAACGGGATCGACCCCGCACTCTCTGATAAATGAACATGCAGTAATCGAGATGTTCTGGTGTCAGCATGCACACAAATCAAAATGTTCTAACATCAAAGCAGTACGTATGAAAAAACTTCCATACAGGATTTAAATATTCCTCGATGTTATTAAAAAAATATGGGCTGTGATATCATGAAAAGCCCATGGTGGGGTTACAAGCGAGTAATCCATCTCCCTATTCTTAAACCCATATTTAGTGACTGAACAATGGCAATCAGCCAGAATCTCATTGCCTGGCCAGTTTGTTTTCAGACAAGTATCACTTTTATAGATGTGCATATAAATGTGTGTCTGCTCTTAAACTGGATACAAGGGAAAAAGATGAGATGCGGTAAAGAAGAAAAAAGAGTTTGATATGATGGGTCAGACCACTGAGATATTGATAATGGCATTGGTCTGTCCTTGCATTTCAAAATAAGTTTCATTTAAGTAACATGTGCCATAGGAAGTTACATGTGAAATTAGGTCTGTGGAGGAGGGGATATAGCAGGAAAGTTCTGGGTCTGCTGAGTTATTTCATTTGCTTCACAAAGTAAATATTATTTGCCCACCCACAACCAATCAATCAGAAACTACCAAAATGAATTTTTAGTCAGTTCTAGGAAGAAAATTTAGGAATCCTGTTATTCTCAGCAACCATCCAGTGTCCCTGGGATGACCCATTTGGCCAAGATATTAGGCAGGTAAGGAACAGATGGACAGAAAGACATTTGGAAAGATTAAAGATAACTTGAGCTATACGTTGGAGGGACTTGAAGTCTATCTCCACTTGTGAATCAGCTTTTCCAACATACGACTGTGGATATAATGTTATTTAAAAACTATAATGTAACAAAAATCCTTTCCTTGGGATCCCAGGTTCCTTGGCGCATTCTTGCAGCTCATAATTTGCCAGCAGCTCTTTGAAAGTGAAACAAGGGCTCTCCTCTGTGCAGGCTGCCCAATGCAGGAGAGTTGGGCAGTGTTCCCACACTCCCAATGTGCCACTGGCATGGTTTGTGCTCATCAGACCCTGCTAAACACGGGAAAGAGTTTGTCTGTCCTGCAGGTAGGAAGTGCTGCAGAGAGCGGGACCAGTCCCTGCAGCGTGAGCGGTGGCCAGGAGGGGACTGCCCTCTTCACATGTCCCAACTCACTCCTTTACAAACAAAGCCATCCCTGAGTCCAGCTTTTCATGTGTTCAACATATTTCAGCACTGACATTGAATTGCAGGCTGTCAGGAGATAGTGAGCAGGGCCACTGTCACTCAGACCCAGTCAGGATCTGCTGTTTTTCACAAATCATGGGATCATTTAGGTTGAAAAAGCCCTCTAAGATCATTGACCCCAGCACTAAAACCAGTCCCCAAGTGCCACATCTACACATTCACCACTTCATTCTTGTTACCCGTTTTTTCCTTCTCTTACTTGCTTTGCATATATTGAAGAAATCAGTCATTCATACTCCTTTCTTTTCCAAATCCTCATGCTGAAGTCTGACTTGAATGGGATAAGTGTGTCATTACTTCGCTATGACTGGCCTAATACTTAAATGGGTTGTGACTTAAGGGAGAAACATCCTTCTGTGATTATCACCAATTAATGGTGAAATGTAGACTGTTCAAAGGAATTAGCTACTCTGCTTTGTATTTTTTACAGGCATATTGCTTTCTTTGCATAAGGAGTAGGACATTCTGCATGTAATTAAAGAATAACCTTTAATTTCCTAAATTATAAATGCTTGCTGTCATCAAAAATCAAATACCTGTACCAATACATGCCTGGATTAAAGTTCAAATTAGGAATGGAGCTTTGTTTTGAAGGATAAATGCATTTGGCTTTCATACCTAGTGAACCATTTTTAAAGTTTGGATTTGATCCTGATTTTCAGAAGTCCAGGAGGGACCAGGAAACCTATTTTGATTCAGGGCTATTTCTAATATAAATGTCATAAAACCTGGTTGTGTATAATAATTTATTCTGCTGCTAAAATATTGGTTTAACTGGTTAAACCACCTCAGCACTTGGATTTTTTCTCCACTGTGTTGCAGAAATATATGTGAAAGATTGATTGGATGCCATTCTGCAGCCTAATCCTAGGTAATTTATTCCGTTTTACCTGAGAGAAAGGTCCAAATATATGTTCTTCTGTTTTTAATCAGTCCAACTACAATTGATTCAACTTTTGCCTGAATAAGGATTGAGTAAAAACTGAGCAAGAGCCTCAAGATTTGGCTCTTATTCATTAACCTCAGGGCAGACTTCATTTTGTGTGATTTTTAAGCTATTAAAATGTTGGTTGGCTTCCATTTGAGCTCAAATTCCTAATATCACCAAATAATTATGTGTAGATGATGAAATGAAAAAACAGGCATGTAGTCTCCAAACGTGTTTCAGTATGGGTGGCTGAAATGGCTCATAACATTCAATGCATGAAAATGGGGTGGATTGAATAAATTAGCAGAATCACAAAAGGAAACCACTATAGGAAATAGTTTTACACGTGTAATCACTGAAATACTCTAGTGAATGTGTCAATCTGTACTAAATAAATATATTTGTTTATAGACATGTTCTGTATTAGCTTCCACTCTTTCACAGCACTTTGCCAAACAAAATCCCACTAGAAGTAGGATGTTCGCACCCGAGTAGGAGTTTCTTGGATAAATATTTTTTCTATATTGAGACCAAAACCACTTCTACAAATTTCAGACTTTGATTGAAATAGTATATTTCTTTTGCCTTTTTTTTTTTTTTCCCCCTCTTTCCCTNNNNCCCCCCCGCCTTCCCATCTCCTTCACTGGCAACCACTGATGCATTACCTTAATTCCTCTTACCTCCCACGGCTCCGGTGCGCCGGCGCCCCGCTGCAGACAGAGCACATCAGTCAGGGCTGAGCAGGGCGAGAAGTGGCTGCACCCCAGTGCTGCCACCAGCAAAGGGCCTCGGAGCCTGAGAAAATTCCTCTCTTCACCGACCTGAGCTATTGGTTGGGCTCTTATTTCCCCACTGAAATGCTCTGTTGAATCAAAGGGAGGGCAGAGGTGCCATGCCCTCTGCGGAGAGCAGAGGATGCTTTCAGGAGGTGGGAGAGAAGTGTGTTGCAAAATGTCATTAGATGCTGCTTTTCGTTACAATTTCAACAATTTTAAGGGAAAAAATGTAGGTGAGTTGTCTTGTTTTACCCAAATAATTTAATTTCAAAGTAATACCTGCTCCTCGTATGCAATAGCTGCCAATTTCAGCATCCATTTCTGTACATCTGGTATTTTAGCCATTACAATGGAAGATACAATGCAGTGAAAATAATAATTATGGCATAGTATACAATGTATTCAAAGTGTCATGTATTAACTCTGTAATCAAGCAATTCTCAAAAAAGGGTTTTCAGTGAGTGATAGTATTTCTGTTTCAAAGGCAGGGGAAATTGAAGCACGGAGGCACTAAGTGGCTTGTCTGAGGCCACACAGCAAGTAAGTGTCAGAGCTGGGAGCAGAGCCCAGCCCTGGCTCCTGCCCTTGCACTCAGACGACTGTACCACACCATATTGTTTCCAAATAAATTTGCTCTTTAGCTCCTATGCTGAGCACATGAGCAGTAGTGACACAGAGGGGAAATTAACCTCTTCTGATACTTCCTACAGAAAAAAACCCTGAGCTTCTACAGCAGTAGAAGAAAACCTTAAAAGGTCAAAAAAGTCATCCCTGGAGGCAGGGAGCCATCCAGGTTATTTGATGCTGAATTACTCTCAGGTTGAAGGAGTTTTTATTGTTCGTGGTGTATTTTCACATGGGAGTGCTGTGACTGTGCAGTGCTCTGAGTCATCAGCCAGAGGCTTCAGTGTCCAACCATACCTAAAATCTCAAGACTTCCAGTTTTAATTTAATTCTCAGGCATCATAACATTGCCTGTGTACGTTATTGTTGCCATACAGCTAAAACAGCGAGTTGAGGCACATCAGGAGAGGAGAGTTTGACCCTTGAGCAACTCAAGGTGTTTTGACCAGTTTGGCGTTGAGGCAGTAAAATTATAAGTGAACTAATGGCACTGCTCAGGAGGAGATCAGAGACACTTAGGAACCAGTGTGGTGAGGGGATTAAGCTTTCCCAATTATGATGGATTCCAACAGGTCATGTCCATCAAGGTCTGGTGCCTCGGGGAGACCCGTTGTGTGCTTTGCCAGCAGCGTGTCCTGGGCAGACAGTTATGGGCCATTAGACCCACGGCAGGAGCAGCTTGCTGGGTTTCTCCCTGCTCCACAGGAGAAGCAGCTGGTGCTGTCCAGGGAAGAGTGGTGATGGAGCCCAGCAACAGGTTTTGCAGCCTAGGGGAAGGGATTCCTCTCCCTGACTGTGAATGGAGAGCAGTGTGTAGTTGAAGTAGGGCTCAGAACAGGAATTTCTATCATTATGCAAAGCAGTGTCGCCTTTCCTCTGACAATTAAAAAGGGTTTCTTGCTCTCAGACAAATAAAGCCCATTAAAGCTGATGGCAGTGATGGGAAGAACTTTGTGAAAATATGTTTGTTTTACAAAGCTGGCTGCCAAGTATTGTTTTATCGTTCCGTTTTTTCCTTCTTTCTCTACTGTTTACAGTACCCTCAGAGAGACTTAAAATGATCCCTCTCTCCCCACCAATTTTGTTCTTTTTTTCTCTTGGCAGACACTGGTACCCCACTCCCACACCCCAGTTCTTGCTGTAACAGAAGCCATGATCCTTTTGCCTTGTTTTTCTTTCTTACAATACCAGCCCAGCCCTGAGGAACAGCATTTGCTGGTTAACTGCAGCATTGCAAATTTGGCCAAATACTCTGGAGGACTGCAGTAAAAGTCCTACATTTTGTTCTCCATCCATTGGTGGTACTGCATGAGGTGTCTGAGAAATTCATTTGGTCCTTGTTTTCCAGTGATCCTACATTTCTGTCAGCCTTGGGAATGTCATTTATCACAGAAGCAGAGAACAACAATGAAAAAGTGTCCTAGTTGAGATCTAGACTACAGATCTAGATCTGTAACAGACTTGGATGATATAGCCTGGATATGTCCTATTCCTGTACACAGCAGACCAGTTTTACACAATTATTTTAAAAGTTTACGCCACTGGCAGATAAAAGGTCAGCCAAAGCCCAAAGCTGACTTTACTGGGAAGCATTTTGTTGACAAGTGGTTTATTGGAGTGGTGCTTTTATCAGTGCATGAGGTTTGTGGGTGCCTACATGAAGTGTTCTTGTGATCTCGGGCCCCTTGCTGAGGGCAGGTACTCATGGTGCGGACACTGCTGCTGTCCCTGGTGTCTCACCAGGCTGAGGACTCAGGGAACAGACCTGAAAAATGCAGCTGTTGGTGTTTCTTACACCTAAGTGAAGTTTCCTGGGATTTGGCATAAGTACCGTGTTTGTGCTTCCAGAGGGGCTGTTACTGTACGGATAAACGGGTGCTGTAGCTCTCAGCACATTGGTCTGGCCTCACCATAAATGAAATCCATGAGATTTCATGCACACAGCAGGGCAGATCAGTCAGAGCATCAACAAGTTTGCAATGTGCTAAACCTGGGTGTCCACAGATACATATTTGGGGTGTGTTATTCATTACTGACCATGTATGAGACATTACATACATAAAGAGCTCCCTCATCCTTTGAGTAATATCAGACATCTGTGCTTTGGCTACTGATTAAAGATGGGTTTGTGGAATTAGAGCCTTCAGTGCTATTGTTTTAAATTGGAGGGAGAATTATCCATTATATTTCTTTTGTAACATGGGTGCATTTTTAATAAAGAGAGTTTATATCCACACAAATGTATTTAAACTTAAACAGAAGCAACTAATTCTAAACAACACATGGATTTTCTTTTTCAAACAATGTTGCTTATACTTTGCCTCTTAAACTAATTATTATTATAATCTCTAAATAAGCTGACACTTCTTTGCATGTGGTTTGTCTGTTCAGGCTGGGAAAAATTAGAGGAGTAACCTTTTAATCACAGGGGTTTTAATGTAGATGTTTTTATGTACACAGAGTTATGAATCTGTCCGGGGTGACTTGTTTGATATTATGGCGAACTAATGAAATTTCAAAGTTAACATTCCCCAAATAAAATGGAAAGAAGACACAGGGAGAAAAGAAGCAGAATCAAAATTAGAGAATCTTGGTGGTTTATGGGTTCCAGGTTATTTGGAATGGAATCAAAGTTAATGCTACATCTTTTTTTCCATCCTGCCAGCCAGTGTCTGATCCAAGAATGTCTCTTATTTAAAGGGCAGGGCTCCCTCCACTGTTCTTAAATAAAGGCTCTCACTGTCTGAGATCCAACCCTCCCTGATTTTCACAGTAACATTGTAAGGCTGCATGAAGAGAATTATTTAATTGAAAGAAGTTTTGCATATGAGCCATCTATCATAAACCTGCTCAAGTCATATGGTTCGATTTACATTTATGCAAATGTCAGAGAATAGAGTAAAATTACCCAAGGCGGAAAGGACCGTGGCATGTCACAAACAAGATGTGCCTATTTGCATTTATGTTTGCTAATGAAGTTCAGCCAGGGCTTGCTCTTTGATTTGGATGTCTCTGTCTGCCATTCCACTTTATGCACTGTAATTAAACCACTTGCCCACACACATGCAAGGGGACACCAAGAAAGGGAGACTTCAAGTTTTATAAATGCTGTTCTGTAACTCACTTATAGGGCCTATAATTCAGGATTTGACATCTCTAAGTGATACAACAGGCCTGCAGTGTGACACAGTGCTTTAACTTCAATGCAAGCAGAACTGCAGACTTAAACCAATGGAGGATTTGGCCCAATAAACTTTGGTGTCTCGGGTGCCCGCTGGAGATGTTTTACCCCAGACTTTCCAGATTTTATCCCAAATAAAAATTAAGCATCAGCCCACTCAAAAATCACAGCTGTTTCTTTCTCCTGCCAAAATTATTCTTTCTCATCATGCTACAGCTGTGAAATTATGCACTAGTGTAAATTGTTAACTGGAAACCATTTCTAGCTGAGGTGCCTGTTCAGAAGTCTTGGTTTTCTAATCTACTCTGTTCCCTCACTGAGGAGTACTCACACATCTTCATGTTTGGCTGGGACTTGTTTCTGTGAATCATGGAATCACAGACTGGTTTGGGTTGGAAGGGACCTTAAAGATCATCCAGTTCCCACCCCTACCATGGGCAGGGGCACCTTCCACTATCCCAGGTTGCTCTAAGCCCTATCCAGCCTGGCCTTTGACACTTCCAGGGATCCAGGGTCAGCCACAGCTTCTCTGGGCAACCTGTGCCAGGCCCTCACCACCCTCAGAGGGAAGAATTTCTTCCTGATATTCAATCTAAACCTACTGTTTTCAGTTTAAAGCCATTCCCCTAGTCCTAAATTGCTAATAAACACATTTAGGTCCCTAAATTGGTCCTATGAACTCTTCAGTAAACTGTCCCGTTTCATGGGACCTACTGTGAGGACAGGAGTTTTGCTGCCCTTTTCTTGGAGTGGTTCTTTTTGGTCCTTCATAATGACACTGCCTAAGGCTACCACTTCAAGAGAGAAATGTCACCAAAAAAAAAGAGAGTAGAAACTGGATAATTTTTTGTGAAATTTGAGGAGTTGCTTGGCCAAGGCCCCTTGTGCCATGCTGGCTTTTTAAGCTGTTAGTTTTCTATTCTTTCACCAAACTAAAGGCAAAGCAAGATGTTATTTTGCTGCTTTTAGGCAACTGACAGCACTGAACATTGCTCATCTTTCCTGCTTCATTGTACCTCCTTTCAAATTGCTGGAAAGAAACCTGCCTTCATTTATTAAATAATGATAGTATTGCCAGAGAGGATCCTGTGCCAGAGTCCAATGTGCTTTCACAACTTGAAGGGGCAACATTTCCAGGGGAGGGCTCCTATATAGAGGATGCCTGAGGAGCTTTGAGAAGGTTCTTCACAAGGTGCCTTCATGGGGTAGAATCATAGAATGGTTGGGGTTAGAAGAGATGTTAAAGATCTGGTTCCAACCCCACTGCCATGGGCAAGAATGGACCCACTAGGTTGGAGTAGGACTGGGAAGTGAGAACTAAGCAGCAAAATCATCACAACTCTCCCCTAAATGGGAGAAAGTGGTAAGAGTGGCCTGGACAAGATGAAGGTCATGTTTCTGCTGCAACAATTTCCCAGCCTGTGCAGCCTCTGGCTCTGGTTGGCAGCAATCTGTCCTTCCACGCTCAAGGAGGTCAGAGAAAGGGAAGAAAAGCCTTGTCATGGGATAGCAAGGAGCAGGAAGAGTTTCTGTGAGAGCTAGATCGGCCAAGTAAGGTTAGATCAACTTTTCAGGGCATGGAAGCCATTCTGGGAAGGCAAACTATGTAATTTGTGCCAAGTTAGGTGATTCCCTGGTCTAAAAGGTGGTCCCTTGAGCACCCCTGCACATATTGGGTACAGCAAGAGACTGACAGAACTTCAACCATAGCAGAGACAGCCCACAGCAGGAAAAGCCAAAGCACAGGCTGGCAGTAAATTTTAAGAGAGAACACACAGAATATTTGGATTCAGTAGACACTTTTCCAAAAAGGGCTCCAGGAGGAACCATGGGCTTATGTTATCTCTTGACAGCAAGACATATCCAGCAAAATCGATACAGCTATTTTAATCCCACATCAAGAGCCTGCATCATCCTCCATCTGTAATTCTGAGCCAAATAATCATATTTTAAAAAAAATTAAAATGTGGATGCTGCCAAAGTGGCATAAAGCACCCAGAAGTGTCATCCAAACCCTGTAAATTATCTCCAACCACATTAAATGTCTGCCACATACATCTAAACTCTTGCAAGGGCACTTACACATGCGAGTTTTATGAAAAACATCTTGCTGTTTCTCTTCACAATTCTTGGCATGTAAAGGTCTGTCAGTATCACAAATTCAGCTGTATAGATCTTAAAGATATCTGGTAAAACTCAGAAAGATGGGATGTCTGTGAAATACTTTTGCTCTGCATAAAAGCGTTTTGGAGGTTAACCTTTATTATCTAGCAATGTATCAAAATGGGAGCGAAGTGTTATCTTGTTATGGAATGGGATGAATCAAACTCCCTCCTCTGAAATACGGATTTTCAAAACAGTTACCTGTACGCTGAGGTTGAAGGTATGGATGGTTTCTGGGTAAAATGGTTCAATTTATGGCTAAATTCCATAACAAAATACACATATATCAGAATCACTTTGTCTGGCTTGGGCAGGAAAAATGTGTTGTTTTCATTATTGCTGAACTTCAAAATGGCTTCAGGAATTTTGTTGGTCCTTTCCAAAGAAAGTGAACTTCAGGCAGAGATTAAAGCAGAGGAAATTTCAGCCCAAGGGCAAATGTTTCAGAAAGTTTAAAGTATGTGAAACGGGGAGTGAAGTAGGAAATAGTTTTCAATCCTAACTACAGCCACACTAGTTATAATAAATCACTAAATATAGACCGGTGGGTGTGCCCAACTCTCCAAAGGTGTTATCCTGCCTCCCCTGAAACTGGCTTCTGAAATGACCTTTGCAGGGATGTAACAGACTGTACAGCACTGCCTGTGTTGGAAAATGTTAAGCTTCATTATTTCCCAGGTGAGCCCAGCCAAACCCAACTTTGCTTCACAACCGAAATTCCTTTCACAAAATTCAACCTTTTATCTTTCATGTAGATCCAGCTCTGTACTCGGGATCATTTGTCTCCAAGCAAACTGCACAGTAGTCCTGAATATTTCGTTTATGTGTTAAAGGTTGTCACTTGGGTTATAAAGCACTGTAAAACTATCAGGGTCAAGGAGCTAAAAACATTACTTTTGCATCGACTTCCAAATGCCAGCCATAATGGTTTGGGCAAGCTGAACATCCAAACTGCCTTGGACTTGGTGCTTGTGGTTGTGGGAATATATTGGATCCTTTCAAAATTATTGGCTAGTCTGTTTTGGGCATTTCATGTTTGGGTATAGAGTCTTTGGATTTATTTTGTGTTTTGTTTGTGGTGATACTGTCATGTCTTGGCTGTATATCCCGGAGCTGATGTTCTGCTCTTTGACTTTAATGCCATATGCTGCTGGATCTTTAGACTGAAGTGTGGTGTTAATGTAAAGGATGCTGTAATGAACATCTTGTACATATTTCCTTTTGCATATTCACTGTCTGTAAAATGTCTCTCTGAATACATCCTTGCTGGTTTTGAAATGACTTCTTTACAGTTCAGTATAAATGCTATTTATATCCAAAGTTGTTTGAGGTTATCCTTTACTCCTAATGTTACTCTAATTCTAGTTTAAGAGAGGAGGAATTGATCTGGCTGAAATTAATTAGGAAATTGGTAGAGCCACTAAAAATGGTGGTTATATATGGCACGTCCTAAGTGCCTGGAATGAAGAGGTACAAAATAAATCTGACTAAGCACTAACTGTAATGAAATAGATGACTACATTTTCATTTTTAAAACAGGATGGCTGCTGAAGGTGAACCAAATAAAGCAAAATTATATAAACTCCTTTGCTTTTTTGAAGGTACTGTTAATATTTTTTAAAAAGGTGTTTTTTAAATTGAGAATATCTCCTTACAATATAGGGTTTCCAGTGGCATTAAAAGGTATAGTTTCCTATATTGATTTGGAAAGAGCTGTTAAAAATGCATGAAAGGTATTTTAGGGAGACAGTGTCAGAGGATCTTTTGAAAGTATTTTCTCAAGTGCTACTTAACTCCTGTACTTCTTTACCATTGGAAACACTTCATCCCAGGTTATAATATATGGGATATCAAATTATATCCAACTGACCAAAGAGTCTTTAAGATTAATTTGGCTTTAGAGTAGTGAGGATTATACCAGTGTCTCTTTATATAACTTTAGACTCAGACTATAAATTAAATTTGGAAAACTGCAATTATTCAATAATTTACAGAGTATTCTGACAGTTTAGAAATGATTCTTGAGCATGGTGAATAGAGAACTCGTGCTTATAAAGGACAAACAGATTCAGCTAATGGTGTATTTTGGCCTCATCTATTTTGCAGGCAATTAACAAAGTAGGATGTTACGTTTTTGCCTATCTCTTGCTCTCCTGAAATAGAGTCACTAACCACTTGTTAACCACACTGATTTTTTAATAGACAAAGTGGTTCCTTGCAGCTTCCCCACCAGAAATGTTCAGATTAAGCACACTATTAGATTGCAGCCAGAATAGCCTACAAAACAGGAAGAAAGCCTTGCCTTTCTCTCTGCCTCCTTCCCTTGTTTCAGCTGATGTGATAATTCACTGCAGATTTTCTCTTTCCCTGACAGAGTGCCTACCGCAGGAACGGGATGACTTTTCTCGCCTGCTGATGTGGATGTGGCTGCAGCAACAGGAAAGACAGTGTTATATTAAGGTGATTTTCTTTTCCCCGCCATGGAAGGAAAAAAAATACGAGCTCCCATGTCTCCATGTACCAGTGAGTGGGCTGGTTTGTTGTGACTATCTGCTGGCTGTCTCTGTCTCTTTTTCCAGCCCCCTCAATCGTTATTCTTGTTTACTAGCTGGAACATTTAGCTAATTAATGGCAGGATGTTTGGGATAGGGTGTAGGTGGACAAGAATGCAGCTCAGACAATGCTGGAGTTTGCAGGGGACTCTCTGACTGCCATGTCATTTTTATTTAAGTGTCTGGAAGTCTGTATGTTCTCCAAAAGATGTTTTTTTGTAAAGCAGGATGGGGCAGGAAGAGGCGAGACAGAGATGGACTGGGTTGTGTCAGTTTATATAGGTTATATAGTTTTCCTTGCAATTTTTACAAGAAGAAAAATTATTTCCCTCTATTTTCCACTAATTTCCACTTATTTCTCTCAACTAATATACGTGTTCACACAGTATAACCCAGTTTAATCCAGTGAGGGGATTTTGATGACAGTAACAGTGAGTTTGGACCCAAAGATATTCAGTAAAAGTTCAGGTAAACTGAACTTTACCAGTTAGAGACTTGACTTTTTGCAGACCCAAACATGGGCTAAGTGCTCACCCCCAAATTCTCAATAGTGGCATCTCCTAAGGTTTGAGCCATCGTTGTCCAAAACCAAGGAAAGCCTTTGCAGTGACTTGGCACTGGATTGGACCCCTATTTGGAAAAATACATTCTGAAGTATTTCAATAACTGTGTCTGTCTCAGTGGTTCGAGGCAAGGGCTTAGCGTTATGTACTTGCTCAGCGTTTGCTGCAGGAAGCAGATGTTGTCCCTGTTGTTGACAAAGGCAGCTTTACTGTTGGATTTGGTTAAAGAAGAAACCAGTTCTTTTTGCCTTATTTTTTTTTTATATATTTTAGCTAACGTTGTTTGTTTTCAAGATTTTTTTTAAAAAATCTCAGTCCCTGCCTCTATGCTTGTTCCCATCCCTTTGCTCCTCCAGCCTTTGCTGGCCTCACAAACACATTCATTTCTTCCCATAAAAACTGTACAAATATAGAGCTAACCACGATGATGCTTGAGCAGAGAAAAGGGCTCCTGCTTCAGCCTGTCACCAGCATCTGCTGGCACGTCCTGCTGGTGTCCCTGTGGTACCCACAGGTCAGGGGTCTTCTTCAGCTGCCCTGAGCTCGGGTTTGGCATCCAACTTAAGCCTCAAATTAATACAAAACACTCAAGGGATTGAGAGGAGAACAACAAAATATTAGTTTTATATAGTGCAGCCATCCTGCTCCTTTGTGCTTAGTATGTGAGGTCTTAATTTTCACTCCTGCTCTGTGCTCTTGTGGTCATTTGTAGGTGGTTTTGTTGTCCTGCTCTCCTGGACCTGCTTGCAAAAACTTTAAATATATGTACATTTTTTAAATAAATGGAAAAATTTCTCTTTGCAACCGAAATATTGTAAAAGTGAACTTCGTACATCCAATATTGCTGCCGTTCATAAACTGTTTTTCTTTTATCTGCTTGTGCTTCTGTTTTCTGGGAAATTTCTGTGTGTAAAGGGCTAAAAGTAATGTGTACAATGTATTAAATGAGGGAAGGGCTAAGTTTTCTGATGTTACATCTGTGCTTCTTGAAATATATGATTAAACTTTTCTTTTTATCATCACTCTTTATTTTTGTTGGCATCCTTAATCATGGAAAATTATATGCTTGCTGTAAACATCCAGACTTTTTTAAAAGGACACCAGCATTTATTGTATTTGGTTTCGATCTGCAGGGATATAGACAGAAGAAACCATTTCAGGCACTGGGTACTGGAATCAGAATTCCTTCTCTTGCTGTCTCTCTCACAGATTTTACATTTTAAAATATGCATAAGCAGGAAAAATACTGGCACTTATTTTTTACTGGTCTACTTAAAGTCCCAGAGAATGAAGACTCAACATACATTTCTCTCAGAAATATGACAGATCATGTTTTTGTTGGTCTGCTGTGTGTTTGTCTATCTTGAACAGCCTGACAGGCAATTATTTATAAAATCTGGGTTTGCCCAGCAAACCCATATAATAACCTTTCACTTCTCTGCACAAGTCAGGGAGCTGAATTTAGAGTCAAACAAGGTAGGTTATGTCTCCCTATCTTGGACTAGCCCAGTTTATTCTTATTTTGGGAAGTAATCATTTTTTTTCTCATCTTCAGAGTTTTCTCGAAGTTTGTTTAAAACGAAAATGCAACCAGTAGTACTTGTGCTGCACTTGCAGTGTGTCTCAGCACCCCTTCCTGGGCTGCACAAGCAGAGATGTATGTTTAGGCTGGTGCTACACGTTTTTATTATATATATAAAATTCACCTTCAGATTCAGTTAGTGACTGCATATGAATAGCTTTACACTTCTGTAATTTCAGCTTGCAAATCATTTCGATTCTTAGCCAGGATTTATAGTTACTGAATCGGTTTATGTTGATTATTTCACATTAGTTACCTGAAGAAGGGAAACATTACTTTCAGTAGGAATATGACTGTATAACATTTAAGGGAGTGTGAGCTCTGCTCTCAGCTCAGTGCCTGCCTTCCTCTGTGGTTATACTACCTGGATTTTTGGTTTTTATTCCAGCCATCGACAAAACAGGGATAATAATTCAACTTAAAACTTGTCAGAGGTGAGGGAGCCACAACGCAAATTTCTGGTTGGGCTTCATCTCATTTCCTGGCTCTTCCTTCGTCAGTCTTTTCTCCGAGAAAATCAAATCCTTTAAAAGAATTTTGGTTTTGTCTGGAAATTGGGAGAAGCTAACAGTGTTCCATATTTCTCCAGAGACACTCAGGACCCTTCAGAATGTGCCCCCCTGGGTTTTCAGGGCACATTTCTCTTTGTCAAGTGTCCATCTCACTGAAGGGGGAAACAGAAAAAATGTGTTTTGGCATTTCTTGGGTGTGGATGAACCTTTGTGTTGCTTTAAGGTTCTGCCATCAGCCATGTGTAGATCTCATAAAATGGTTTATGGTTTCCCGTCCAGCTCATAGAGAATGTTTCATAGTACATAAACACTTCTAATCATAAATTCAGAATAAATAGATAGTGACATTAGTCACAAGTCCAACCTCTAGCTGAAATTTAAACAGTTACAGGGTTGGGTTGTTTTTGGGGTTTTTTTGCCTGAATGAATCATCTTGTCCAAAGTTGGGCTTCTTATACCTCTACTTTTTATACCTCTGCTATATATCTGCCCCGAGCAGCAGTGCAGCCAGGGAAATGCAGTGGTGGCATGCATTAAATCCAGGTTTATTCAGAGGGCACGGAGCCAGCACAAAGCAGCAAAGCCATCCCTGAAGGAATTGAATGTAAATTTGATGGTTTAAATAAGGCCAGATGCCTTAAAAATTGTTTTGAAAGCTGTATCTTTAATGTAGCTCTTAACTTTTTTCTTTTTCTGCTTAAGATAATGATGTTGCCTTTACAAAATAATAAAAAATAGCTCTCATCTCTTGTGGGGAGACAAAAATCAGATACTTTGGCTTCTATAAATCACTGAAATCTTGGCAACTGAAACAAAGTTTTAGAAGGCAGATGGCTTCAAATTTGAAGGAAACCTTCATATTTTACTGTTAAAATCTTTTTAACTGGCCAGAGAGTGCTCTGAGACACTACATTAATAGCCATTCTCAGTACTTAAACTCCACTATACTTATATAATATTTTTCTTAAACAAGATAGATTAGTAGCGAGAGATGAAAAGATAAATAAGGAAAATAAGGAATGAAAATTATAATAATACAGTTTCATTTTACGTTTCGTAGCTCTCTTCAATATTTGTGATTGATAATTCATCTTAATTCCTGTCAGACAGAAATATTGGCACAAGAAGCTTATACCAATATCTGTGTATTTCTGGACTTGTATTTCATCCAGATGCTTTGCAGATTTTTCCTGCTGATTTGGTGAAGATGTGATCTGTCAATCTTTGGTCCTTGTATGACTTTGATTACTGTAATATCTGAGTGCCTCACGGGTTTCCATGTGTTTATGCCTACAGCACAACTTTAAAATACTGTGTTGCTATCTTCCATTTCTTCTGGGGATAGGCTGAGTGATGGGCCCCATGTTGGGAAACCTGGGACGGTTCAGAAATGTGGATTTCTCAAATCCCTAATGATGCTCTCGGTTCTGAAATACCTTCCCTCTGAGTGAAAGCAGTGGGTGTGTCAGCGAGCAGATTACCCAGCCCTGCAGGTTAGGGGAGAAAGGGGCAAAGGCAGCATCCAACTGGATCCACGAGAGGAATTGGACATGGAAGAATGCAACCACTCAATCTGGATCCAATCCAGGGCTCAAGGCTTTGAAAACTTCTGGCTGAGATGTGCCATGGCCACGTGGTGACCTCGTGCAGGAACACAAATGATATGTTTCCACCAAAACACAGACTGTGGGACACTTTCCTTCCTCCAAACTGTGCTGGATTTCTGCATCAGAAATCATCATGAGGGACATACTCATTACAAAAATCCTACTTTGGCAGTGCCGGAGCATTCTTATCTTCATCTCCTCCCAACCTACCTTTGCAGAGTGCATCAGAGCACAAAGAAATGAAAGGAGAAACGCAATTAAGAGACGTAAATGTCCTCTTTTAAATGGGCAGCAGCTGCGATGGGTGCTGACAAAGTAAAATGTTCATTTTTAGTAGATGAACTGGGTCTGAACCCAGTAAAATGCCACTGAAGTGTGGTGGCCGATCCTCATCCTGTAACTAGACCTGGAAGAAGAGAAGGTGTAAGGTATCGAAGCTGTAGTGGGATTCAGATAGTCAGCAGCCAATACCTGGCTCAAACCAGTTCTGTTTAGCTCTCATTTCCATAAGTATTTAATTAACCTGCAAAACAAAAAAAAAAACCTCCAAAGAAAGTATTGCCTTTCTTGTACTGACATGATTTCTTAGATCTGCAAATGAAATGGCAGCAACTGCGTGTCAAGCCGAGGTGAAAACAAATCTGAAACATCACAGCAGAAGGAGAAGGAGCGTGTTAAGAGGAGAAAGGCTCCAGCTGAGCTTCCTCCTGAGCTCCTTTGCTCAGATCATTGCATGTCTGCTGATCACCAGTGCCTAAATCTGCTGCACAAATTTTGTTGTAGCTTCAACTGAATGATTTTAGCAATCTGGAGATGATCTGTCTAGTGTTCTCCATGTCAGCTTGCCCTTATGTTAATATTAAAAGAATTTATACTCTGTTCTGGAATGGTATTACCATAGTCCTAAATTTTCACTGCTCAGCAGATTTTGGTGTAGACAGAACACAAATAAATGGAAATAATTATTAAGGAGTGTTTTGAGCACCTGGGAAAGGGTCTTTGACAGTCAGATTCTCCTTGGGAGAAACTATTCATCTGCTTTTATTCATCTGCTCAGGAAAGGTGGCAAAACTGATACGTGGCTCCTGTAGGGCTGGAACTTGTGCAACAAACAGCTGAGGTCAGCCTTCAGATCTCCCTCAAACTTACGAGCGTCCCACTTGTCTCCTCATTGTGTAAATCAGGCATAAGCCCAAGAGGGAAAACATGACAGAATCTTCCATTGGAACATCAAGAACCACAACACTGAATATTCCGAGGTAAGATAAAATAACCTTGGTCTGACTGGGCTCAGCAGCATGTCGCTTGGGAAAATGTTCTTTTTTTTTCTGTTTGTCAATTGCATCATGAGTATTTCCACACTTTGGTGATCACAACCTTGGCAGTGAAATAGTTAAGAATAGTTAATTCTGATGTGCGGTCAACTTTCAGAGCCAATACAGTGGTAAACAGCTCTCTGTCCTTCTGCAGCTGTTGTTTTTGACTAGTGGGTTAAAAACCTCTCACATTTTAAGGGCACGTGTATTTTGGGGCAGAGTCTGAGTTGGTTGCTTTTATTCACAGCACCCAAATAAATAAATACAGCCATCTAAGCTACTCCACCTTGCTCCATTGGCCACCCTTGCAGGTTACACTCATCCCAATGTTATGGTAGTGAAGATAAAATTTGGTATAAGCAGCCAAAATTTTGAATTTTTGGCCAATGTCCAAACCTTCCCAGTTTTTACCACGGCTGGTTTTTATAGGTGCTTTTTTTTTACAATGTTGAAGTTGGGCTTGTAGATGATGCTGGATTCATTATTTTGTTGAGGCTTGTTTTATTTGCACTTTGGTATGTAATTGTGGTGCATGTTCTGAAGGGATTTTGATTCTTAGTCGGTTTCTTTGGTGGTCTTGAAGGAAGGGCAAAATTAATGCAGCTCTTAAAGAGCCTGTTATTAAAACTTGATTCATAGGTGAGCAGAAGAAGCGTAGAAAATGTATTAATTTATATGCATATATATTAAATAAATATGAATATATATGTAGTCATATTTTTCATGAAGACTGAATTCCAAAAACCATCTTTGCTTTTTAAATCCCAAAGCAAATATAACCCTGTTTTGATATCTCCCTGTCTTTGCAAAGAAAGTGGTTTATCCTTGTAAAGATAAAAGATTTTTACTTTGTGCAAGTAATTTAATTGTAACCTTTGGTTACTTTGCTGTCTGTCATTTTTCTCTTGCACAAAGGTTAATGACACACTGTGAGTCTTTAAGAAATTGTGAAACCTCTGGAAGTTTTAGAAAAAACATCTTTGACCTGTATGAAAAAGGAATTTTTGAATCTGCAAATTGTTGGGTTTTTATTTTTTGTTTGTTTGATAATGGTTTTTTGGGAGTTTTTAAAATCCAGTCGAATATGGTTTGAGAGGAAGAGATCTCAAAGAGCTGGGACAGAGTTGTCAGAGCCAAACACTGCAGAGATACCTCTTTGCTCCTTTAAATTGTTCTGAAATATCCTTATATTTTACAATACATGAGTTGTTCTCTTGGCTGCCATTTCCTTCCTGCAGCCTCCCAAAGGTGAGTGGATTGTGCCCTCTGGGGGCTCTCCACTGCTTTAACTTAGATTTAAGTGTGGTGTGATTTTTTCCTTTTATTTCTCTCAATCTTTCTATTTCTCTTTCTTTCTTTGTGTTAAATGCCACATTGATTTTCCCCCTCTCCTTGTGTCTTATGAGGGAAGAAATTTATGGCCTTTTTACATCAGGAAGTCTAGCTTTTCCTGACGTTTTATTGCTTTGAATATTTGAAACATTTCAATCCCAGACAATAAATATTACATGATTATTGTTTTCATATGGATAGGCTATTTCCCCCCGTTTTTCCTGTCCAACGTTTTACTAGCAAGTGACACCCAAAAATTTATGGATACTAAAATAATTTCTATTCAACTTTGCTGGGAAGGTCAGAGATTGTCCCTCAATTTGCATGTAATATAAAAAAAGTTTAAATCATGTCATATGTTTTGCATCCACAGTGATACAAACTTACATCAGAAAAGAAGGCATAATGTTTCTCTTAAAAAAAGTACTCATGGGTTCAAACCTTGTTTTTACTGAATTAAATGACAGCTCTTGAGGCTTAGGTGGGAAAAGCAGTGAATCCAAACAGAGCATTTCCCAGATCAGCAACTGGCAGCCTGCAGGTGCAGAGCTCAGGAGTTTTGTGGAAGTTGGTGGGATGGTTTATTCCAGTCCATAACTCAGGGTGTCGGTTTTCTGCTCAGCCAGGTCGGTATCTTGTTGTTCTCATAATGGAAAGGATTCCTTGCCAAGTGGGACCCACGAAACCCAGTCTGAGGTTACAGTTTTTGATGCTCTGTTAGGGAGAGGCAGCTGGCTCCTTGCTGTGCGTGAGGAGCAGCAGTTCTGCAGCTGCAGCTGTGCAGCCAAGTCCATCTGCAGCCCCAGGTTTGGTCTGACAGCCAGCAGATAAAGCAGTGTAGGAAATCTCTGGTCAAGTAACTGTGGTAGTAAGAGCACAAGAGGCACAGGTTCTGCTCAGAGGGACCAGATTGTCTAATATTGTTTATATTGACATTTTTAATGAATACCATGCAGGACTCTGCTGCTTGTGTTCCATCAGAACCATCATAGAATCACGGAGTGGTTTGGGTTGGAAGGGACCTCAAAGATCATCTCATTCCACTCCCCTCCCATGGGTAGGGACACCTTCCACAATCCCAAGTTGCTCCAAGCCCCATCCAACCTGGCCTTGGTCACTTCCAGGGATGGGGCAGACACAGCGTCTCTGGGCAACCTCTGCCACGGTCCTACCACCCTCACAGGGGAAAATTTCTTCCCTAATACCTGATCTACCTCTACCCTCTTTCAGTTTAAAGGCATTCCCTATTGTCCCTCCACTCCATGCCCTTGTAAAAAGTCCCTCTCCAACTCTCTTTGAGCCCCTCTAAGCACTGGAAGGAGTTCAAAGTTCTCCAAGGAGCCTTCTCTTCTTCAGGCTGAACAACCTGAATTTCCTCAGCCTGTTGAGAGTTATTATCATATTTCAATGATTTCATATTGATCTTGATTGCAGAACTGGGTCCTAGATAACCAATAAACCTCTTTCTGTCAGTTCCTGATCAATTGTTTCATCCAAATTCAGTGACTTTGTGTAACTATGAGGAGAACAATCCTGCTGCATTTTCAGAGGAGGAAAGCTGTCAGGTTGTGGGGACAGTAAATCTAAATATGTGTCTTTGGGACACAAGCTGGATCAGACCCCTCTGAGGCTGGGTAAAGGTTTGCAACAGGGATAAGAAAAAACACAAAACCTGTCAAAAATTTTCCATTTCAACAATGTCCGTGATCTGGTGGCTCTTTCTCTCCTTGCCTTGTGCAGACAAAAGGAGCCAGAGTCTGAATCCATTCAGAAAGAAACACTAGTAAGTACTTGTTTAAAGTCTTTTTTAAGTGTTGTTGTGTCTTTACCCTCTCTCCTGTCTCATCCTCTTTTGGGAATGTTGAAAATAACATTCACCTCTGTGCTGCCTTTGTCTGTCCTTTTCCATGTGGTAAACATGGACTTTTCCCTCCCTGTTTCTTACATACTTTCAGCCAACTCAGCTTTTCCTGTTTACCTCCTTGTCAAAGGCGTCATTGGTGATATCACTCCAAGCCTAGAAATAAGGGGGTTTGCTGCTTTTCCTAACTGGCTGCTGCTCCCCTTGGTATTATATTGATTTTGCGTCATATCAGATTTGGCACATTTCCTGATTCATTTATTTTTTAAGGAAAACAGACGCTTCCATCACCTCCCCCTTACCAACACATGCTGAAGGTGAAGGCACTGAAATGGTTTTCTGGAGACCTGGTCTCCTATCCAGACCTCTCAGTGCCTCAATTCATTATCACTGTTATCAATGAATTCGTAGACCCAGTCTTTTAAAAATAGTGCAGATAATAATGGTAAGGAGAAGGCTGTAGGTCCCAAAATTCAAGTGAAAAGATGGTGGTATGGAGGCTGCAATAGCTCTGGGGCTGAAAAACTGACCCCTACAGCTTTGCAAAACCAGTTTTGTTCTTGCACAGATGGAGATGAATCCAGCAGAGCAGCTGCTTTATCAAGTGCTGTGTTTGTTTCTTCTGATTTGGAAACTCCAAACATTTTAGTGCCTCAGGAAGACACTGAGTCCTGATAAAGGCAGCTGCTGGCTGAGAGTTCCCAGTGTGGTTTGGACACAATTCTTCTATTCTACACAACAGAAAACAAAAAAATTAAAGTGTGATGTCATGTAAACCCTCCCTAATTATCAAAACAGACTCTGGTTTAATTTCTCCAGATCTGTGATTTTTTGCTGAACCGTAGAGGCACCACATATAAGGTGATATTTGAGTTTTCTTGACTGATGATATTTGTAAATGTACAACAATCTCCTCCTGGAAGCAGCAGCTTCGTGGCTGAAATCAGAATTTCAGGTTTTCATTTAAGAAAGGAAGGTGCTGCTTTCACAGCACCACTGAAACCTGTACATAACCAATTCACTGAGGTCTGCCTGATGCCATTGGCAGTTTGGAAGAACACCTCTGAAGGAAGAAAGTGATCCATTTTTCCACCTATTTCTATGTGAAGCCTACTCAGAAATACCCTTACACTGCTAAGGATGTAGAGTCATAGAATTGTGGAATGGTTTGAGTTGGAAGGGACTTGAAAGATCATCCAGTTCCAAACCCCTGCCATGGGCAGGGACACCTTCCACCAGAGCAGGTTGCTCCAAGCCCCATCCAGCCTGGCCTTGGACACTTCCAGGGATGGGGCATCTTTCCACCATCGCTGCATTTTCAAGGACCAGCAGCAGCATCTGCCACCCAGCTGACCAGAAGCTGTGTTGATATTTGGTGTAATTGGAGCACCTTCTTAAAGGAAGACTGGAAATAAGAATGTTCTTCTGCACTGGAATCTGCATAATCAGGAATGAAAAAAAAAAATTTAAAAAAAGCCTGTGGACATCTAGGAAGAAAAATAAGTTTGAGGTCTGTTGTGTGGTACAGAAGGTGCAGCTGCAGTGTTGGGAGGGTGATCTGCAGCCGCCAGCGAGTCGTGCCCTGAGCTAATACCTGTACCCTGGGGTCCCTCACCATTTTATTGCTGCTCTGGAACAGGATGTGCAACTGCTCTGCATTAATACGTTATTGCAGGTTGGCCAGTGTAAACTCCAGGTGTTGAGAACATGATTTATTCCATTACTATAAAAAGGTGTTTTCTATGGCCGTATTAAAAATTATACTAACTGTTGGGCTTGCCGCTGCGCTGTGTGTGGCACATGCCAATTTAAACCTGTCATTTCCTCCAATTTAAGGATATGTCCTCAGAAGATCATTAATTGGGGGTGGAATTGGGGATCACAGTACAGCTCTGGCCTGTTAACCCCCATCTGGCTGTTAATCCCTACAAAGCACCTTTCCCGAAGATGTCAGCTGCTACCAAGCAGTCACTGAAGCTGAGACCAAAGAAATTGTGGTTTTGGGTCTGTATTATATTGAAATCTATTTTACATTACAATTTTAATTTAGGGTGAATTGTGCCTGCAGTGTGATGTATGAATCCAGTGACTGTATTTGTAGTGAGTTCACTGTTGAGTGGACTGAACAACTGCAAAGAGCTATAGCAGAGCCCACAGTGTTTCCTCTGTGTCCCTCTGGGCTTATCCCAGAGCAGCTCCAGCCCTGAGCATTGCTGGGATGAGCAGTCATGGGCTCATGTTCCTCCTCACTGGGCTCCCCTCTGCCTGTGCAAAACTCAGGGATGCTGATCACTCACTGGACTGAGCAGATGGAGACTCAGTCTGGGGCTTCTGTGTGTGTGTGTGTGTGAAGGCAATGCAGAGACTTCAGTCCCATATGGTTGCCAAAACCCCGAGATTACCCATCTGAAAACCCCCAAACCAAGAGGGTGGGGAGGCCCTGGCACAGATTGCCCAGAGAAGCTGTGCCTGCCCCATCCCTGGAAGTGTCCACGGCCAGGTTGGACGGGGCTTGGAGCAACCTGGGATAGTGGAAGGTGTCCCTGCCCATGGCAGGGAATTGGAATGAGATGATCTTTGAGGTCCCTTCCAACCCAAACCACTCCATGATTCTCTGATTCTCTGATTTCTGTGCTACCTTCCCTCTGAGTGTTTCCTGGGGGGATTTTTCATTTTCCTTTCCCACTCTCCAATGCTGCTAGCTTAGCAGGGCGTTACGCTCAGCCCCAGCAAGTCAAAGACCCAACTTAAATTCCTAACACAGCCCAGCAAAAGGTCAAAATCATTCTTTTGCAGAAATCCACATCAGCTCATCCATCAAAAGATGAAAGCAGAGGGGCTGGGTCAGAAGTGTGACATCAGCCACAGGAGGGGGTTGCAATATTTGACCCCTTGCTGCATGGTTCTCACTCCTGCGAGTTCTTCATGCCTCGTGTCCACACAGCTTAGATCCAAGTTCTTGTTCCAGAGATGGTTTGAGATGACCTTGGGGAAAACACAAAGAAAAGGCTCAGGTCTGCACATGACCCAGGCTTCTGCCCTTGGCTAAACTGCTGCTTTTTTCCTCTCTGCCCTTTCAGCAGCATCACACAACCACAGAATCTCCAAGAAAAGCCCCAGTCCTGCCTGATGTAAAACAAGCTCCTGTTTTTTAGGCAACTTGAGATTGGATTATCTCTGTGTGCTGCACTGAGCTACCAGCAGCCTGTACCCAAGGGATGCTGATGCACAGAGCCTGGCCAGAAGCACATCAAACCTCAGGGCATTATTCAAAGGCACACAGAAAACCCTTAGCAGCGCTGCCTATCTTAAGCAGAGTCCCTTAAACCTGTTTTTCCTGGCAAAACTTTATCCATCCTGTGTTTAAAGACCCCCAAGGATGGAAATTTCACAGTCTTGAATCTATTGATGTTATAGATCCTCATAAATTTTTTTCCTATCTGGTTTGAATTTTTTTTTTTTTTCAGTGATGTAAAGGCTTTCCTTATCCTAACAGTGAGGACAGATTGTACCAGTGCGCTCTGGAACAGCCTTTTCTGTGCTCAAAGGCACTTACATCCCACCAAGGCTCTCTTTTGGCTCATAAATGTAACTCGATCAATCTGTCCTCCCAGGCTGCTCTCTCTGGCTTTCCAGCACCGCTTTTTGTTTTGACAATGAGCCATTGAGAACTGCTCTCTGGGTGCACATATCTGCAGCCTTGTCCCCACTCTAGCAACTTTATCTAGACCCATGTTTCCCTCACCTGATTAAGAAAGTGAATATGAGACAGTGTCAGAAGTCTGCAAGTGCCAGTGATGAATCTATTGCCTTTTCCTTCACCCTAAGGCTTGTTACCTGTCACAGAGGTCCCACAACAAGGGTTCAAACGGCCACCAAAAGTCACACTTTGCGTAGAGTCAAGGAGTAGACAAAGGATTAGTTAAAAGTGAGGATTATTCAGCCTGCTGGAACTGGGCAACAGAAGGATTGAGGTGCTGGAGTCATGGAGAGGGGAACCCAGACCTGCAAGAGGTGGACCGTGTCTCTCCCATTTTCCCTTCTTCACACCTGTGACAGGTCGGTGAATGCTGACAGGCAGCACTTGCAGCATCTGACATGTGTTTCACACTGTGAATGACCTGTTGCTGTCACGCTGATAATCAGGTGTTTTCCTTGACTTTGCCCAGCAGGTGAACTGGAAAGAATATCACTGACTGTGAAGTTAAATTAATTTCTAGTGGTTATCTAGTGGCTCTTTTAATTTTATCTGGGGTTTTCAGCTTTGAGTGTGTTGTTACTACATGCATGGAGGGAGCCAGAGTGCTCTCTTCATGTGATCCTCCTCCTGATCCAGATAAAAGCTTCATCAGTTTAATCTCCAGGTTTTAACTTCTTGCATCCTACTCCTCAGAAGGCCAGGGAATAAAAGGAGTTCCATCCCTTGTAGCATGCACAGGAAAGGGATTCACGGCTCCTGGACTTCTTTTCCAGCTCTCTTTCCAACTTCATGAGTGCTACCATCACCTCTGCTCACCTCAGTGACCCCACCTCGAAAATTGCCACCTTGCTCGGTTCATCCCTTGCTCTCAAGTCAGCTTTCAAAAGAAGAAGAAATCATCATCCCAATTTGATAGATGGAGAAACTGAGGCCCAGCAAAGGGAAATGAACTGCTGTGCGTGTCTCCACGCTCGGGGGCTTGTCCACCAGACCAGACAAGTGCTGGAGTGGAAATAAATATTCCTCCTGATGACTGTGGTCTCTGTGGTAAGGGCTGAGGGTCGAAACGTTCGCACAAGGCCTGCACACAGAAACCACAGAATCCCCCACAGCTCCACTGCACTTTATTAAAAGTCACTGCTTCTGTGAAAAATGGGGTTTATAAGAGGTAGGTGCCTTAATTATAAAGTCATGTGTGTTTGAATGACTTCTTCCCTGCTAACTGTTTGTGACAGCCTACAAATGTGAAAAGTATTACCAAGCCTATTTTTAACGTGGCTATGGAGAGGCTGTAGTAGGGGAAAACCAAATCCTGTGGGATCCTAGTGAGAAAGACAAGTGATTCCTTAAATATGGTTAAGGTTGTCTGAATTTAGCACTGATGCCAATGCTGTCTAAAAGACAGGAGATGCAGGAGTCCTGTGGAAGCAACAGTGTGTTAAATAAGTGATAGGAGCAAGGGATAAATTTTCCCTTTGGAAGTGACTGAATTGTCAGTGTATGGAGATTTTAAAAATCTGTTCAGAGGGGTGCTGACCCGTGTCATGGTGTGCAGGTTCTACACATGTTTTTTGCAGAGCTGTCACCTCTCAAGAATTTATTCCATCCTGTTCTTTATTAGATAATTTGCCCTCTAATAGGGACACAAACTGCATGAGGTTCAATGCTTTCTAGAACTGAGATCGGTTTGAAGTTTCTCTGAGGGTTTCTCTGAGGGTTGTGGCAGACTTGAGGCCTGAAGCGTCGTCTTTATCACCAACCTTTAGCCATAGGCTCTGCAGGGGAAGAGAAAAACCCACAAGATCCCTGTGGCAGACTCATTCCTGCATCCTGTAACAAGGGTTCACCCCTTATAACAGGGAGAGACACTGCAGAAGGAGAGCAGGCCAAAAGCAACATTAATGTTGGAGCAGTGTCACACTTGGTTTGAAAGGAAATGAAAGTGGTGGAAAGGAAATATTCCAAATAAAAGGGGAGAGTGAGAATGATGGTCTTTGTTGGTTAAAAGGTAAAGAATAAGGTGTGGAAGATGGATGAAAAGATGACATAACTGAGGATAAAAGTTTTATTGTGGGTTAGCTTTAAGGTTGATGGACACCATTGTGGGAATTTCCTCTGATCAAACCTATAATTAGTTTTAACTCTAACCCTGTGATTCTTCCTCCTTCCATGGTTTTCTGTAGGATTATACAGATCTTAATCTTGGTGTAAGATCTTCAAAAAGTACTTCTTCGTGCCTGGATAAATCATCTGAGTGCTAAGCAGCAATACAAAATTTACACCTTCCTTTAACTGTTTTATCCCCATCTCTCCACCACTGTATTTTGTCAATTTTTGAGCGATAAATGGTTTATCTCCCTCTACCACGGTATCGTGAGTATTCCATGCATATAACCTGTAATTCAGTTGCTTCATACCATTTAAAAAATAAATAAAAGACTACATTTCCTAAGACAAGGCAGATTTTACAGACTTAAGTGTCATGTTATTTAAAATACTTTAAAGATAAGGGTTGAATCTGATGGTCATGAGATGCTTCACACCACAGAAGTAGGAGCAGAAATAGAAAAAATACATGGCTTGTTTTCAATAGTTTTCAGTTTCTTTAGTTGGGTGGCATGAATGTGCATCTGAAAAGAACTTTTCCTCTTTGTAATGCAGACTGAAGCTGAAGCACATCTTAATTCCTTGAAATCACCATTGTTACCAAGCTGTCATGGCACTGCCTGCAGTCAGACAGAGCAGAACTAAAATGTTAGAACTTCGTGTCACACATTGCTCCAGGATGGGTTTCATCAGAGCACAGTACATGTAACATAATTTCCACCTGCACATTTTTCTTGACAAAAACATGGGACGACTTTCTCATTGTTGTATTGAATTGAACTTATTTTGTGATTAAACCAAGCCCGGAGTCACAAGCCTCTGACATGTTAAGGCTTAATACTGAGGTCTGGAGTAATTTTTTCCTGTTTTCTTCCATGACAAATGTTGAACCCAGATCTTCACTGTAGTCACACTTGTCTGAGTCAGCAGTTTGACATCTTTGTCATGGCAAAATCTACAGCATCTGGAGATCTGAGTGCTCAGGGAGATTGCATGCTTAAAGAGATGTAATTGGTAGTAATAGGGAAATTAGGAAAAGAAGATAGGAAATCATGTTTTTCTGATACATTGCTTCCCTGGTTATGTATCTCTGTAGAATTTTTTTTTTGTGTCTTTGTTTTTTTAAATCTAGTAGAAATTCTTTTCCAGTCTAAACTGTGGATGAGACAGAAAAAACCCTGCTCTGTGAAGGTGAACCACTGGCCATAAATGATGTCTGACTTAGAAACTGAGTCTGTGATTACAAGGTTGTGTTTACTGTGGAGGAGTCAAACTCAAGTTGGTTGTGGCTCTTCACTGGGGTTGTCACTCTCTAGAGTGACTCTTACACTTCAGAGATGGACCTGGAAATCTGAAATCTGGCTCCCTCCTCCCTGTGAGGCTGCAACAGGGAGACACAACTGCCTTTCCCTGCATTCAAACACACCACGGGAGTAACTTGTGGTTCAGACAAAATTATGTAAAAAATGATTTGGCAAAATGATTATTGCAGAGAATGTGTCCGGTTGCAGAAACCAGCAAGGATTTGGCGGCTGCAGTACAGTTATTTACACTTCCTTACCAGTTTGCCTGCCACAATCTGCATCTCCTATGGGAGTCAGAATGGAAGGACTTCAGTGTGTCCCCAGGGTATCTTTCGACCACCTGAGACAATAATAAGGTGCTGAGGGTTTTTTATCAGAGGAGGAGAACTGGTCAGTCCGTGTTCATCCTCAGTCCCTCGTTTTTTATGGAAGGTTCTGTCACAGGGCTCAGCTCTAGACAAACACAAGAGAGGAACTCACAGCCTACATAGGCAAGGCAAGCAAAGAGTGGAAGAGGAACAGGAGACAAATTGACTGGATTCAGGCAGGCAGGACACGGGCACCAGGCTGAGACGGGCTCAGAGTCACGTTTCCTGACTTGTCGCAGGCTGTGCCGTCTTCAATGAAGTAACACTTCCTGCGGCTCTTTCCAAAAATATTTTCATAAGCTTTGGGTGATGTGCACTCTGCTAGGGAATTGCCTAATACTATGATCCTGTGAGGGTTTGGAGCTTTAATGTTTTAAATCACTTTTAGCTGGATTAATTTCCTCAGATTCATATCACACAGAATCAGCTATTATTGGTTTTATCCTCATTACAGCTTCTACAACTGCACATTCTTACCTGGCTAACAAAATATCAGAGGAGTTTGTTTTATTAGCTTTAGCTAATGGTTGTGTCCTGATCCCCAAGTAAGATGATATTACTGCAAAAGTGGAGGGGTTTGTGCTGAGCTAGTTCACATGCCCCTGTGTTTTCCCAAGAAATCTTGGAAAGTTTGGTTGTCCCACATTGCTCAGGTTTGGCAACATCATCAGCTTACTAATTTTTTGGCTACTTCTGATTCCTTATTCCAACCAAAATGAGGGAATAGAGGAACTTTTAGTGTGGAGTTCATCCCATCCAGCATTCACACCTCAGCTCCTTGTCACAGACTCCCCTTCCAGCCAGTGTAATCAGAAGCTTTCAGGGAGTGATCAATCTGACCTATTTCAATTACCTGCTCTAATATTAGATGAATTACACCCTAAAGACACCTGTTTCTTTGTACTGAGTACAAAAGGAGAGTAAATGTAGTTGTCAACATTGCAGCTGTCTGCAGTTGAGCAGATTAACGCTGCCCTTCAAGCCGTTTTTAAACTTATTTATGATGGGATGCATCTGACAGATGATGCATGTCTAGGTGCAACGTGCATGTGTAGAATCTCTTCATAGTCAGAGCAAATAAACAGACTTACAGCATGGAATCTATCCCAGATACTTATAATGGTAAATAGCTGAAGCAGCTTCGTTGCACTGTTACTGACTGCAGGAGGGAGCCCAGGATGACTGGAATTTAATTCTGTGGTTGATATATACACCTATAAAGACACATGAGACTAAATCCAGCTCAAAGAAAGACCCATGACCTTTTTTTATAGTGCAGAGCATCCCACAACTCTGTCTGAGACCAGTGGCCATTGAGCATGTTGGATGAACATGTTATTCATTTGCATGTGCAAAGGTTCGTTCAGGATTCTACCTGGGCATCCACACCAGGAAATCTGGGCTTTCAATTATGCTTTTATCATCTGTTCTTGGTTGCAGTCCTATTGGTATTAATGCTAAAATTTAGGAAAAAATAGAAAAAAATCTGATAAAATATAAATCTCCATGCCCCTTCTCATAAGATTTGTTTCTCAGAGCCTCTACTCATGGAGAAGGTTGTGAAGTCAGTATGTCGCCAAATAGAAGTACATCTGTACGTGTTTTATAATTTGCAAGATTTTTCATCCTGGGGCGTTATCAACACAGTCATAAGAAGAATAAAGAATGGGGGAGTGAAGTGTGGGGGGAAGAGTAAACCTTTGACATGAACCAAGGGTCATCACCAGATCGATTCCTCACTTCATTACATCCACCTTTGTGCAGAAGAAGCTGGGGGCAATTCTACCATATAATATGGAGATTATCCCAAATTGCAACTGCATCCAACCATGTGTCTGGGACAAACCTGCTGTGCCTTTCTCTGTAGAAGACTGTGCCAGACCTCCTTAAAGCCAAGGAAATGGACATGCTGTTTCCAGTTATTTACCTTGTGATGATCCCATTAGGACCTGGTTTGGATCTGCTGGGATGAAAAAATGAATTTTTTTTTAAACAGCTGTAGGCCAAGATTTGAGTGCAGCTGGGCCAGTTTATGGCTAGAGATGAGCAAAACCTGGAACCAGGCAGAACACATTGTCTTTGGCTGTGCTGAGAGGTACAGAGTTTGCAGAAAACCCAAAAACAGAAGGGAATAGACCCACACAACCCAGAGCAAAAGCAGTGATTTGCATGAGAGCCTGCAGGCTGGACCTGCCTGCTGGGTGAGTTACCCACACCTCACCTCCCCTCAGCTCAGGCATTCCCAGCCCCGGGGTGCCTGGGGGTGCCATCAAAGCGTTCCCCACTTTGAGGTTTCACTGACTTGGACCAAAGAATACAGCCAGCTTCTCCAGAGGTGAAGTATCTTTCTGAGTCTCATTTTGCTCTGTGTCTCTGTTTCTCCTCACTTTTACTGCTCTGATCTTTGTAGCACTCGACACTTGGACTCTGGTCTGACATGTGGACAGAAGCTGTAGAAATGCTCCTGCATTCTCTCATCATTGCTGGTGCCACCACAAGGCAAAGGCATTTGTGTCTAAACTTTCACACAAACCTTCTTTAAAAAACTTAGGAAAAAAATGCCCCATCCCTGTGGAAGTGTTCAAGGCCAGGCTGGATGTGGCATTGAACAACCTGATCTACTGAAAGGTGTCCCTGCCCATGGTTGGGGTTGGAATGAAATGATTTTTAAATACCCCTTCCAACCCAAACTGTCCTATCATTCCATGAAAACTGCTGCAGACTGATGCTATTGCAAGTTCTTATATTCCACAAGATAACAAATCACAAAACTCTTCTAACAATGATGAGCCTCACTCAGCGTAGTGCAATTCCTTGTATTTCTGGTTTTTCCCACAGAGCTATTCATGCATAACTTTAAAAATTATTTTCATTATTCAGTTTCACTGTAAGCTTTGCTTTTGTTTGCAGCATCTCTGTAGCAAACATTAGTTAAGACCTGCATTTGTCAGATAATCATAGTAATTGAAAGTAATGTTTAATTGTTGTTTCCAGCCACAGCAAATTAAGTGAAGATACAAAAGGGAAAGGAGAATTTTCTTATGATGCTACATAAAAACCAGGATGGAATTATGATGACTACAGCTAATGGAATAATTCACCACAAATAATTTATTCAAATGTAGCCTTTTTTCCTGCTGAGGGAATAGCTCTGACCTAAGTGCAGTTTCCTACGCTACACTTGCTTGGGCAAATATCATTATGATTTTTTTTGTCCTCTGGCTTATTCATGAATAACAAAATTTGAGATGTGTTGGTCAAGCCAGTCACATGGTGCTTTTCATGCCTATTTCATTGAAATATTGCTGCAGTGTCTTCCGGTACAAATATCCAGGTGCACACATTTAAGGTTTTGTTCCTCTTGATGCTCTTCCATTCAACCCTGAAATGTCCTATCCTTATCTGTTTAGGCCTCTGACGTTCTCTCATAGGAATGTCCAGATGGAAGCTGAACCCATTTCCTTAGGAAAAAATCATAAGAAATATTCACTTACTAAAACAAACAATCCAAAACTCAGCAACTTATATATGTGGGAGCTGCCACCCCTCATACTTGTCATTGAACCGAAGTATGTGATGTCAAGTCAGTCACCAGTGCCCAAATTTTGCTCCTTACTTTAACAGGAAAGGTGAATCCCATCCTTAATCCATTTTGTTGTGATGGGCACAGTCTGATGTTGTACACACAGACCAGATGGGCTTTAACACCGGCTTTGCCAGGGAGGGATTAATTGTGCTGCAGCTACTTAACTGTGAAATTTCCAGTCTGATATCATCCATCACCAGAGTGTTACAGTGCACGCTGCAGACGGGCCTGGTTCCCTATTCTTGAGGTTGCCTGACACTTCCCATTACCAGACCCTGTTTTCAGTTGCTCAGAGCTTTGCCAAGCTCTGACCATTTGGATTTAAATTCTTCATGCTGAGTGTGTGCCTCGGGCTGAATTCATTTTAGAAAATGTCAGCCAAAATCAGAAAAAATATGCATAAAAAAATCTGACAGCCTTCATGTGAACGGCTCTTTTGCCCCCTGTACTTTGCAGGAAGGGCTTGACATCTGGCAAACAGACTGACCTTTGTGTCAGGGATGAACATGCACTGAAAGTCTGTAGGAAAGCTCACAGAAGCCCAAACTTGCTAAAGTCTTCAGCCTTTGGCCAAGCTGCAAGGACAAACAGAGGCTTTGGTGTCGCCCACAATGGATGTGCTTTTGCCTGGGATGCTTCTGCTGCCATGGGGTCCAAGAATGTTCTTCATGATCACCACTGAAAACAAAAGGAAAATCCTAATATCCCATTAATCCTAATATCTTCAGTCATTCTCAGGTCTGTATCTACCTCATATTTTCTCTATTCCATCCATTCAGAGTGCAAGAAGTGCTTGGAAAACGCTCTCAAGCACATGTTGGGATTTTTGGAGCTGTCCTACGCAGGGCCAGGAGCTGCATGTCAGTGATTCTTGTGGGTCCCTCCCAACTCAGGATATTCTGTGATTCTATGGCTCTACAATTCTGTCATTGTTCTCTCTTCATCCATGAGGTCAAAGAGAAACATTTTTATTATTTGCAGTATTAATCATTTGAGATGACCCAGTCTCAGTTCCTCTTCTCACTTTATGTCTTCATTACTGGATTATTAATCTACAGCTACTGGCACTCCATTCTGCTCCTTGTGAGTTTCTAACTCCTAAGAGTCAAGACTGATGATCTAAGTTCACTCCTGGCAGTGCAATTCAGTTTTCAGTCCTGACAGTGAAACTCAGTAGAGTAAATGCACTAATGAGACCCTTGTATTAGTTAGCATAGCACTTCCTAACGTGCTAAAAATACCACTCATATTAATTGTCCTGAAAGCACTTGAGGTAAATGGGAAAAAGAACAAGAAATCATACTGCTAGACAGTTTACGTGACCTTCTTATAAATGGTATTTTGGCTTATAAATGGTAATTTGTCCAAAATTGTTGTACTCCAGAGGTACCCTTTGATATTCCAGATCATGCATTTCCACTTGAAGCTCAGTATTGAGTTCAACCTTTTCATGTAAATCTCTGAGCTGGACAAATTGCAAGTGAAGGAGGTAAAGGACTCCCAGAAATCTGTTGTGAAAGGCTGATGATTACAGCTGAGATTCCTCCTGGATGAGAAAACCGTCCCTTGGCTGACGGCGTGGCTGCATCTTGGAACATCAACATGGTCTTTATGTAAATCTGAGTGTTCTTCTGCTTGTTCTGCTGCAACAGCCATTCTCACTGGGACACAGAAGGAAATCCAGTGAGACAAGGTAATAGAGATGGAAGGATGCTAATGGAAAGATTAGGTCTCTGGCTGTCAGGCTTGTCTCTCTTAAGCACATGTTTATGCTTTAAGTTAAATAATACAGCATGTTTATGTATGTGGATATATATATATGCTGCATATGGATCTGAATGTATGAATGGTAAGATGCTGTTCTGTGCAAGAAAGTCATGGCAGAGACTGGTTCCACATTTATATATATTAAATTACATTTCATTACATCTCTAATACAATGTAAAAGGTTTCTCCCTTTCCCTAGAAAACACAATCTTAACATTCGTGTACTCATGTACAACAAGCCTGTACACACACGGGATCTTGGAGGGCAAGTTGGTTTGGATGTTACTAGAATTTTCTTACCCTGCAGATGGTTTCTGTGACTCCTAGCTCTGAATAAAATATGTCCTTCTTGTTGGAATGAATGCTTCGATGCTGAACTCAAGTCCTGCTGAGGGAATCAGTGTCAGGGTCCCCAGTACTCCAAGTGCCCTTGTCCTTTTGTTCCATAAAAACATTTTTGTATGTTTTTGTCTTTGTACTTAATAAAAACCCCAAAACAGTCCACTGCCTCTTCTACTTTACCAAGTCATTTTTCCCCTGCCCTTTGCTGACCTTGAGATTTCTTCCAGCAACCTGTCCTTGGTGCAACATAAGTGCATGTAGAGACAGATGTCTCCATCTCTCTTTGTGGCGTAAGACTGTATTTACTTATTTGTGTCTGATAGCTCCGGGACAGAAACACCTCTGTGTGTTTATTTTCCGTAACAGTCTTTGTAGACCTCTTTGGAGACCCCTTATAATCTTTGAACATAATGGAAAGGGAGGGGAAGGAGTTGATTTTGCTTCATCTTCTTCCTCATTGTCCTCCCACTTCTTTTTTTCCACCTTAAGGGGAAGAGAGGACGCCAAAAGGGAGAGTTCATACCTTCCACTGAAGCCTTTACCTGAAATGTGCCACATCTGGTGGGTATTTGTGGAAGCAAAGCACATCAGCAGTTTTCAAGATCACAGCTCTGAGAGGAAATGGCTGAGTTTAGATGTCCGGATTTTATTGTCTATTTTGGATAAGATGATAAATACTGACACAAGAAGGCAGCAAGTCGATTTATTGATTTCAAGTTTGCTTCTTGCTCTGTTCAGCCCTTCATGTGTATTTTTGGATGATCAGGGAGAGTTGGAGACAAAAGAGAAATTCCTCCTCTGCTTTTGGCAGAATGGAACTAACTGCAAACCTGCTTGAAAAATATACAGGAAATGTCCTACTCGGTATGTGCTTTTTTTTTTGATTTAGGGATCCCTGTTGTGGTTGCTGCCAGTTGGGGGCAAAAAATTTGTGTTTTGCTGCTTCCTCCAGCAGTGCAATGCACTTCTCACTCCAGCACTGCCCATCCTGTCTCCCTTGCAGCAAACCTTAAACTAAGCTCCATAAGAATAATGATAGGAAATGATAGGTAAAGGGACAGCTTTCCTTGACATTTGTATTAACTATAAGCAAATTAATCACCATCAACACTGTACAACAGTGTCAAAGGCTTAAAAAGAAAGACTACAAAATTCATCAGAAAAAAATTACATCTGAGTAATTACTGCTTTGATACTACTGTCATTACTTGTGGTATTACAGTGAGCAGTATTTTGACTTTCAGAGGTTGCTGGCTGGCTGAGGCATGTGGGGATTCAATGTGAGCAGGATAACCCTACTGGGGATCTATCAATCAGAGCACAGCAAAGCCCAGGAGTTTGAAAAGACATCCAAATTGGCCTGCTCAAGGCCCAGCAGTGTTTTTACGAAGGAAGGTGAAGTTGGGGAGTTTAGTAGAGCCCTGTTTGCCTTTGTATTTGACAAGAAAAATAACTGGGATTGTGCTTGGAAGTGGTGAAAGAAAGTTCCACAGGGATTGTGGGCTCATTCTTGCTGGAAATGAAGTTTTTCTAGAAAAGTGAGGGATGCAATCAAAGTCAGAGGTTGGGTTTGTTCCACTGAAATTGGTTGGGTTTGTTCCACTGAAATTGGGTTGCAATCCCTGCTCGCTTGAGGAACTTTATTGATGTGAGTAGTCCCATTGAGAGTATGAGTATTTATGTAGCTGAGAGAAGTTAATGAAATGAACTGAAGTGAAAAAGGGATTGTTCACATGCCCAAGAATTGTATGACAAGGGCCCTATTCCAACCATTGTGGTTTAGGGATTTGCAAAATTACTTATTTTTGCTATTGAATCTGTGTCAGTTTTGCTAACTCTTCACACATTCCAGGCTCTCTCCTGAAATCTACCTTGTTTGCTCTGAATTTCTCATTCCAGGACAGACATAGCAACGAACTGACCTAATTCTTCAGGTTGTGCAGCTGTGTACTCACTATTTTAAGAGATAAATGAATAACAGTGTCTCCATTCTCCAGTGTAAATTGACCAAAGCCTCCTCATGTCAGTGAAGCGACATGAAGTTGTGAAAACTGAAAGCCTGGAGCTAAATTCGAGTTGGAGAAAGAAAAAGCAGCCACTGCATCGTACTTCGGAAAATTATTGTGATCATCCAGTATTTTCAGGTAGAAATGGTGATCTAGTTAAAAAAAAGGAAAAAGAACTATGTCTGTGATGAAAGGACTTTGTTGATGTTCACTGGGGTATCACAACACAGATCTTGTGGTGCCCAGGGTCATCACATTGTTCAAACTGATTTTTCTCAGGAGGGAAGTTTTCTGCCTTTTCAGCTATTCAGGGCTGGTTTTTTTTTTATCAGGGTTATGTTTTTGAAGGTGTCTGCACTCTTGTTGGCTGCTGGACAGCTGTATCACAAGGATTTCCCTCTGGTATAAAACACAGAGCTCTTCTGTATCAGTGTGGAATGCAGTAGCAAATCACTGTACAGTGGCCCATAAGGATACCAGCTACCCTTATAAACTTTTTATAACTTAGGAAAATAAACATGTGGTTTCAGGGCTCTGCATAGTCAGTACTAGCTGACTTGGAGCTTGCTTTACAAAACTAAGAAAGAAAATATTGGTAGAGCTAATAAATTTCCGAAGGAATCAGCAAATAGTATTCTGAAAGGTCTGAAACATTTGATGGTTTATGGATAACTTTGTATTTTATCTCTCAAAACATCATCCAAGTTGAGCACTAAAGTGTAGTGTTCTCCATAATGAGTGCTGTGATCTGGGAGCTCCCGTGGGACTCCAACCTCACGTCAAGTTATCCATGGAAAGACCTGCTAATCCAGGGGATCTGATGTGCTCTCTGCAAGGCCAGCAGATGTGTCTCTCTCACTTAGGGAGAAAATAACTGCTTTTAGCAGCAGCAAGAAAGCAACCAACTCTGGGCAGGTACCTGGTCACTCCCTTTTATTTTAAATAACCTCATTTCTTTTAAAAAATGGAGGGTGATCAGAATTGAAAGGTGAAGCTTGTGATAATGGATATCTTTCCATCAGTCTGTGTTCACTGTTATTTTGCAGCCCCCCACCCTTCTTTAGATGCTGTGTGAGCCAGTTCCTCCTACAGGAAAAGGGTGCTCAGGAGGGATCTTTGAAACACAGAGAGCAGCAATCAGGAGTGTAAGAACTGAGGCCCAGGTTCCATGCCACCAACTCCCCAGATTCTAAGAGTAAAAGAAGTAGAGAATAATTAAACAAGTGTCCAGATAAATGAAGATGTGGGAGGCTCCAGTTAATCTCCTTTCCATGGACTATGGAGTGCCCTCACCAACACAAACACTTGCAGTGCTGGCTGCCGGGTGGGGTTTCAAACCCTGCCTCCACACATGGCAGAACTTGCATTTGACAAACCTGTTATCTCTTCTCTATTCTGAGCTGCAGCCTTTGCCCAGGGAAGGATAAACCATGCTCTGGATTTGGGAGCCTTTCCTGGTGACGCCTTCACTCTTTGGCTCAGGTGAAGGTTGCAGTGTGTCCTGCTGTAACCACCCTGAGAACTGGTGGTGAATCTTGTGCAGATGGAAGGATTTTGCTATAGGATGCATGACTATTCATTGTGTTCATGTGAACAGCTGGCTCTTGGTGGAGTCTCCCTGAACTCTTTCCATCAACGGTTGCCACGGCTGGACTGCAGGTCAAGGCGCATTTTGGGATTGGCCATCTGAAGGACATTGTGAGTGCAGGTTATGTATTTTCTTCTGCTTTCTGAATCCTTCTAGATTCAGATCTAGAAGGATAGCTCTAGATCTTCTGATCCTGAATCTGAACCTTCCATTTTCTTCTGTTTGTGACCCAGTCTTCACAGATGAAGCACCATGACACGTCTTGGACAAATTCTGAAAGACGAAATCTGCCTCTTCCCTGCCCATCTGAAGGCCCAAGCAAACCAAAGGCACAGCTTGGACACTCAAACACAGCCGGGTAATACAATCTCTGCTCAGCTGCTCTGTGGCTCAGCTGACAGATCTTTCATGGAATCCCAGAAAGGTTTGGATTGAAAAGGCCCTTAAGATCACCTTGTTCCAACCCCCTCCATGGGCAGGGGCACCTTCCTCTAGACCAGGTTGCTCCAAGCCCCATCCAGCCTGGCCTTGAACACTTCAAGGATGGGTATCTTTCTTGTCCCAGAGACAAGAATGGCAAGGAACTGAAAAAATAAAATACTTTTATTTATTCCATCAGATGGGAAACTGAGGCAGAGAAGGATTAAGTGACTCACATACAGGCAGACTATGGCACAGCCTGGAATAAATCACAGAAGTCTGATTCCCAGTTTAGTGCCTTAACCACCAAATCACTCCTTCCTCACATCAGAGCATCTTTTGTCACCACAAGCTGAGGGTCACAAGTGGTAGGGACAGAAGAGCTGAACATCACAGGAGTAAGAACATACATTTAGGTAAATTCACTCTCTGATAAGCCCTTTAAAGATATCAGTGTTTTCACCTGAATGTGAAAGGTTCTACATTCTCACTGTCAGTCCCTTGGGTCTTTGTATAATTCTTTTGAAAAGCCTAAGCAGGAGAATTACAAGAAAAATAACATTCATTAAAAAAAGCAATAATAATAGAGTTACAGTACAAGAAGGAGGTGAAATTAGGTCTGGACTTGTAGCCTGCAAATGGTCGTGTGAATGCTAAAACATTAACTCTGTTGTTTAGCTCAGATAAAATTATTTTGGTGCCAGTAGAAAATACCTTTCTTTGGGAAAGTCTTCTGGGCTCTAATTTGGAAATTCCAAAAGACTCATATGTATCCAGTTGTGCACTTGTAAAGAGGTGAGAGACCTGCCAATAAGTGATTTACAGTATGTTTTCCCATGTTTTACATTTTGGTAATTTCATGTTGCAACTCAATACCTAATAATGTAAAATCCAGCTCCTCCAACTAAGCCAGGAATGAACTCATGGAGGAGTATCCCATAGGGAAGGGCATACACTACATTACGTGTCCCTGTGCCAGCACCGGAGATGCAAAAACAGCTCCATGGAGATTTCTCTTGCAAGGCCAACGTCCAGAATTGAAAGGGTTGGCTGAATTCACCTCTTGCTACTGACTGACTGCAATTCCCAAGGCTCAGACATCAGCACAGAGCCTGCTGAGGTCGGGATGCTGAACCTTGGGCTCAGACGTGCTTGTAGACGAAA
Organism: Orthonyx spaldingii; assembly: GCA_013397795.1. NCBI lineage: Eukaryota > Metazoa > Chordata > Aves > Passeriformes > Orthonychidae > Orthonyx > Orthonyx spaldingii. The sequence goes on along the minus strand of VZTJ01006440.1, from coordinate 1,100,084 downwards.
CTACCCGTGAACTACAACTCAGGAGAAACCTGACGGAAATTTGGAGAAGTGCACAATTCCTGTGTCAGCATCATCTGGAGAGCACAAACCCACATCTGAACCATGAGGTGGGACATGAACTGACACCTTGGGCTGAATATCCTGAGGATGATGGATCTGCCCAGTGGCTTGTGCCTGGCTGTGAGACAGGAGATCCCGTTTCAGGCACACCTTTGCTTCTAAGGTGCACCAAGTGGCAAAAAAAATAATTTAAGGGCCAGAGAAAATGTGCTCAAGTGGAAGACTTAAAAGAACTTGGTCTGTTTTGGTGAAAAGCAAGATTGTGAGGTGGTTTGGTTGTGCCAGATGAAACATCTTCATAAACAGCAATAGTAGTAGTGTCAACTACACAGAGGCATAACAAAGGTTGGTAGCAAAAACAGAACCTGAGCTCAAATCCTGGGAAGGAACAAGGGCCATATTTTAACTATAGGGGTGATTAATCATTAGCAACATCTGTGGAGGCAAGTGGGGGATTTTTCATCTCTGGTCTTTTAAATCAGGCTGTGTTTCATCTTGAAAAAATGGTTTACTTGAGCACAGGGCATTGAAGTCACAGCAAGAGAAGGGCAGGGTCCCCTTTGAGGGTCTGTGTTAGGTAAATTGTTTGTCCTGGGCTTAGACTGTGTGGATTTACTTCTCCTTCTGAGGTCTGGGAGACATAAACCAGAAGTTTCTTATCAAAACCTGTATGTGAAGGATGACATTTCTCTACCTTTCATGCTCTCTAAAATTCTCTAAAACTCTCTGCTTTTCCGTTGTCCAACTTGCCTTTGTCCAAAATACTGAGGCCACTGAAGCTGATGACATTTTTGTGCCATCAAATACGTTGCTATCATGACACAACCAAAATGAGAACAACTAGATTTTTGGTAAAAAATTTTTGGCTGCTAGGGTAAGAACTGCATGAGCAGACTGCAAAGTCTCAGGAAGGAGAGAAGACATGTCAGATACAGGACATTACTCTTGATCTGCCACAACCTTATTGCAGCATCATCTGTTTGACCAATCCAACCTGGACTGAGACACATTTTTCAAAGTACAGGAATTTGCACAAGATCCAGGGTTTCCAGCCAGCCTGGGTTAGGCTAAAAGGAAAGTAAATAAGGAAAGACCTGGAGCTCTGGTTAAGTTTATCATTCAAGAGGCAGTGAAGAAAAATCATTGTTTGTTTTCAATGACTGCTGAACCTCTGGCCCTTCCAGATCCTGGCATGGCTTGTGCTGTTGCCATAGTTCTGTCATGCTGGAAGCAGCCACCATGTGAATGTAAAATGTGGCTGGCTTTCCCAAGCTGTGCAGTGCTGTAGCACCTCTGTGTGACAGCACTGTGCCAAGAAGCTGCCCTGGCATTTTGGATGACAAGAGCATTAGTAGATAGCACTTCTACATCAGGTTCTGTTTACATCTCTCAGAGAACATTTTGGGCAGGTTGATATAATTTATCCCTGTTTTGCAGGGGACAAAACCAAATTTCAGTGACTCGTCCAAGGCTATATTGCAAATCAGAGAGAATGGAGACTGACAGTTATCAGTTCCAGTATCCAGTAGTTTCTGGCTTAGCCATATCACACAGTCACACAGCTTAGTGTAAACTCCTGAAACCACCACCTTGGTACTTCTGCTTCATCCTCACAATGATCTTGCTGTTCCCCATCCCTGTCACCCAGAGAATTCCCATCCCATTAGACAACAATCTGACATTGCCAAAGAGCTCGAGCACATGTGACAATGGAGCTTAGGTGTCATTTTGTGATGCATTTATCACACAAGGGGGGTGGCTCAGTCTCCAAATCCCTTTACCTCCAGGTCCCTGATTTGGAGCTGCAATGCAGATGAAGCCTCTGCTCTGCTGAAGACTCTGTCTTTGCAGTTAAATTAAACAGCTTGGGTTGAATGTGCATTGCATCCTTATGCCCATCCTTTTCCTGCTAAAGACAGTTCAACAGGGTGGCAATGACAAAATTGTTACTCATGGCCACAGACTATGTTATCATCCTAAACAATGCAGGTGTTCTTGGCAGGTTTTGGAGCTCAGTGTTTTATTGACAATAAACTGTTTTCTTTGTTGGAATACACCTTGCCTGTTCGATTCTGCGAAATAAGGACCGCAGCACTGCCTCTCACCCATTTGTCCTGTCTTTTCAACTGCCTTGTCAGGCTCTCTGGAGGGAGGGTCTCCCAGCCCTCAGGTTCACATACAACCCTCAGCTGTGGTTTCATCTGCATCCTGTGGCAGGTGCTGTCTGAGGACGTTTCTATCCCAGCAGCAGAACACGAGAAGGCGAATTAAGCGATTCCACCTTGGACTCCGGGAGCTCCCAGTGCAGTTCAGTATCTGGGCAGAGCTTACTCAGCAAGGGAGTTTAAAATTGCTTTTTGGCTAAGAAAGCAAATCCTTCAGCGTCAATCGGAAAATTGTATTTTTGATTTATTTTGTTTAGATAAGGGTTAAGACGACCAATTCAGAGCCCCTTTATGCTGTGATGTGGGTGGAAGTTTGTTCAGCCACTGAGATAGACCAGTTGCACCCTTCCCTTCCCCTCACCACTTCACCCCCTCAACTTGCCCTCACGATGTTTTTCTGTAACATATGGGCCTAATTCAACCTGAAGACTAAAAAAAGTTTGCACAGCGCTGGTCAAAAATTATGGCTTCTTATAATGAAATCTTTGTCAATGGAAACTTTAAATAGCAGCTTGGCTTGTGACTTATGAGGAGTCTGATGATGGAAATCAATTAATCATCCCGTTTCCCAAAACCTGAACAGGAGGGCACACTTGAATCAGAAAGGGGCTCCAGTTTATGAGCTGCTTAGACAGCTTCAAGACTTTCATTGAAAACCCCAGGAGCGTGAGTGGGAACAAATATGTTCAGACGGAATGTTTTTCTTAGGGAAAAAGGACAGCAATAGAGATCCTCTGTTGAGGAACATTTGGTTTTGTTTGGTGGGGCTTTTGTTGCTCAAGAGGTGAGCACTTGGTAATCTTGAGCAAAAGTTAATTTTTAATAAAGGCCCACTGGGTAATTTTACTGAGATCTGCTAATTCTTGCCAGGGGGTAGTCAGCAGGGAGCTCTGCACTGGTTTTACCTGAGCTGGGCCAGCTTGGTGAGGCACAACACCAAAAAGAGTGGTAAAAAACATGGGAACTCCTTCAGGAGTGTGTGAGACGTCACATGTCTGGGACCTTGGCAAGGCACGGGGCAAATTTATGTGAGGTCCATGTCCAGGCTGGAGTCCACCATTTCAGTAGCCTGGGGCCACGATTATACTGTTCCACATGTGCTTATTAAAAGAAACCAGACCATAATTAGAGCAGTGCATGTAATGGATTCTCTGGTTCAAAGGGTGAACGAGAGTGTTGGGGGGACAACGGCACTGGGTTGGATAAAACCAGATTTGGAAGGGGAGAATCTGTCTGGGTCATCTTTTTCTTTCTGTATAGGAACATGAAAAACTTGGATTAAATAATTTAAAAAATTAAACCATCCACACACCCTAAAACAGCAAAATAAGAAATCATGTAATAGATACTCCCAAAGCTATTTTTTTAGCATCCCGTTCGTGTTTCATACTCTATCTTGCCATAGGAAGGGATACTCAGCCATATGATTACGCTGTGAAAGTCCAAACTAATTCAAAGTAAACACATTATTCTCTTTCAGAATATCTGCATTTTTTGTGCTGCTGCAGAGGAGTTCAGTCCTCCCAGCTTTGCTTTAAAGTGGAAGAGCTTGCCTCAAGTGCCCCGCTAATTTGACAGGAACAAGTCAGGTGACTGGAGCAGTCGAGAAGGAAGGGACAAGGAACTAGAGGAGCACTGGAGCACAGGACCCTGAGGAAATCTCTCCATTTGGCACAAGGATGATTTCCTTTGTCATCCTGCTTGCTTCCTGCCAGTGGGTTGACTTTAATGAATAATGGGAGATAATAATTTTGGTTTCTGCCTGGAGTGGAAACAACTGACAAAGCGTTTAATGGAAGCTGACAGTTAAGTGCCCAGCCACAGCAGTAAAGTGTCAGACAAAGCATATGAAAATAAACAGCCCAAATGAAAGCTATTTCTGAGCAGATTGCTGGCACACTTTCCCAACCCCAGGCAGGTTATCTGAGATGGTAATTGCTGCCAAAAAATTCCTCCTCGCCCTTTTTTTTCCTTTTTAAATACCTTATGAGACTTACCTCAAGGGACCATGGAGCATATTTATGGATACGCTTAACTTCAAAATAAGCAAAATCAATACCAGAAAAAGCAGAGCTGTTTTATAGACCTTATACTAAGCTTGTTTGCATGTTTAAAAAATTAGTTGCCTCATAGCAGCTCATATATGGTATTTGCTTATATATATGCATGTATTTATGTATTTAAGAGGTAGAGATTGGGGTTAGCTAGAGACCTGAAGGAAGCTACAGTGCCCAGTTGTCAGTGCCTTTCTGTAAGAGCCTTGGCCAAAATCTTGTGGGGACATGATGAACTACTCCAAACGGGTCAGCATGAGCTGCACAGCCAAGGTTCCCATCCAGTATTTCTGCACTAAAAACTTGCCATCATCAGCTGTGCTTTTGATGTCTTTTTTGCCCACTGTGCACGTTAGTTCTGCTTGTGTTGCTTTCAATCTTGCAGAACAGTTAATCAAAGCTGATGTAGGTTATTGAATGTTGCCTCATGTTTAAAAATAGGTTCACTGGCTTTGTGGCCAGCAGGGACTTCTCTGTTCATCTCCTCTGACCTCCTGCATTTAACACAAGCACGGGATAAGTACTATTATATGAGGGTTACTGTACACAGTGCCTTCATTTATTAGCTTTCTACCTCATTTATTAGCTTGCTTGTGAAAGCAGGTGACTGAGAGTCAGCATTCCTGGTCCCATTCTTGGCCAAAATGGGCTGTAAAATGGTTATAATAATATTTCTCTATCTGTGATGCTTAACTGATTCCTGCACTGAAAAGGCAACAAGTTTGTGGTGACTTAACAGTTACTGAAAAGGATAATCCTGTTACAGCAAAAATAATAATCTAAATACCATAACCAGTCTCCTCCCCAAATCCAGGCTTAAACAAAGATTAAAAAAAAAAAACAAACTTGAAATTCTGAAATCCTGGCTGCATTAAACCTTTAAAATGCTAGACTAGGCATTTTCCATTTCCAAGCTTGACTCTGACACCACATCCTTGTGTTCCATTGGTGTGATTCATCTGCAGATACCAGAACTGCATAATTCATCACAGATCGTTACTACAGATATAATTACAACTAAATCCTTTAGCCTGAGCAGCTTGAAGCTTTCTCTAAGGTGAGCACAAGAGGTGGTGCTGCTCTGGTGTGGTTTGAAGGGTGGTAGGTACATGTTTTGTGGTGGCATCTGCAATGGGAAAACCCTGCTGCTGTGGAATATATGAAGAGAGAGAGAAGAAGCAAATTGTGACATCACTGTCTTGAGGAAAGCTACTTGTGTTTGTTGGTGGGCTGAATCCAAGAAATGGTTTCCCAGCCATGTATAAGACATCTCTATTTTCCCCATTTGCATTGGAAATTAATACACAACATGAAATTGCAATACTCTGGGTCGCTGTAGAAGTGTTGGGGACAAATGGCTCCAGACTTGTGGGCACTAGAGGAATATTAGCTGTCTTTTTCTGTCTGGAAACTGATTTGCCAGTATGATGTTCTTGTGTTTTATTGCATTTACTTTATGATAAGTTCGTCTTTGAAAGCTTCACTATTTTTGTATGGAGTTTCCTAAATGAGAAGGCCTTAATAAACCCAGACCTGTCCATATCTGATCACCTTCAAATCACTCTGTAGATGCACTGCATGCGAAAGACTTCTGTGGGAGTTAAAGCTGGTAAAGATAAAGGTCTGAAAAGACAATAAGATAATTTAACCTGAGTTTTGGAATATCTGAAGCCCTTGAATTACATCCAGATCTTCTACACTGAGCACAATATATTGTGCTGCAGGAAGACCTCCTCCTCTGCTTTAAAGATATTAAATGTGGAGAATCCACCACTTCCCTCTGCTAGTTTGTTCCAGTAGTTAACCACAATCCCTGTTAGAAATTTGTACCTCATTTCTAATTAGAATTTCCCTGGCTTTCAGGTCTTGTTCTGCTTTTCCATTTTCAACTACAAAGCCTTGTAGTGTCCAGTATTTCTTTGCTCAGAGGTATCAGTGTGCTACAACCACATCATCTCTTTCAGTCTGCTTGTCACTGAGCTCAGCAGCCTGGGTTCTTGGGGTGGAATTCATTCCGAGTGGATTGGCTCTTTGGTGTCTAGTGTTGAAGGCACCTCTGGGTTTGTCTTGGAATTTCTTCAAAGCTCCAGCCACACATATGCTCAGAAGTGTCTGTTCTGGCACGTGGCACCACTTCAGGCTTCAGCAGTGGGAATTCTGGAGAAAGTCAGAACGGTTAGAGATGAGATTGGCGCCCACCTCTGGCACAGCAGTTTTAAGGGGCAAAGCACATACCATGAAAATGGAAAACCTGGATGCTGGTCCTGAGGAGACAAAATCTCATCTCCATGTCATGGAGAGGCATTGGGCTGTGGAGGTGTTGAAGAATAAATGTTCCTCTTTTAAGTGAGTAACAAGAGGAGCATGATCTGGCAGAGAACAAGCAGAGCAGACTGTGCTAAACACATGCTGACACTTCCCCAGGTTACTCTTCCAAAAATCCAACAATTTATGGCTCAAGAGATTACTATCTTTTTCTTTTTAGTAATGCAGATGGGATTCCTTTTCCATGAATTTGTCCAGTCTCTCCTTGATGTGAATTTTCAGCATCCGCAGCATCCTCTTGGCAAGTCTTACATGTTGAGTCCTCTGAAGAACAATTAAAATCTTTCTTTTGGACTTGCCAACTGCTAACTTTGATATTCCATCATTTTGCATCTAAGTAGACAAGAAATAATGGATTCTACCATTGTCTCCACATCATTCATTTTATACAGCTGTAGAAGTCTCCCCTTTTGCTTTTCTTCGCGGACACGTTTGTGTGTTCTGAAATACTCTGTCATCAGCAAATGTGAACACCTCGCTGTTAATTTCAAGATCGTTTACAAATCTGTTACCATCACATCTCCATGGCACTCACTTGTTACCGTCCTCCCAGTGAGAATTCCTGCAATTTCTTTGTATCCATTATCCCTTCCTCCTATCATTATCCGTACATGGATCTTCGACTGATTATTTTCCTAAAAGCCTTGGGCTGAGAAGGCCCTCAGGTTCTCACTGCTCTGCTGTTGCTTGCCCAGAGCAGAACTGAGCATTTGTGTCCTAAATTTCCCCTGGGGATCTATGCTGAAAGGGGAAACACTTGGAACTTCAGCAGAGCCAAGTGCTTTCATTCCTGATGTCACTGGTAGACCAAGGCAAAAAAGGCCCTCAGACTGGATGACTTTACAGGTGCTCGGTGGTGACACGTAGCTCTTTGCATCCCAACCATGTGTGAAGTTGAGGCCATGATGACATTCACCTCCCTCCCTGCCTAGGAGCAAAACACCTGCAGCTCCTGCAGGCAGTGTCTTAATGAAGCCTTTGCCTGGGACAGGAGACAACCTCCATTTGCCAACGCAGCCTATATTCTTTATTCCTGAACTTTTGTTTCCCCATTCAGTTGATTTCGAACATTTTCCCTGAACCTCGTCTGATTTATTAAGTAAATTATTGGCCATTGTTTTCTCTTCGTTTGCCCTCCACTGATGCTCGAACACATTTTCTTAGCAGTGATGCAAAATTTATTTCCAGAGTTCATGGACAGAAATGCTGAATGTACCAAACCTTGGAGCCCTCCCTTAGAGCCTCAGTGGGTCCCCCCACAGAGTGAGGAGTCCCCATTAATGACCCCTGTCACCCAGTCCCAAATTCACTCTCTTTACACTCCACTGATAGTGCTTTGTACTAATCTTAAATCAGGATTTGAATGCTGTGACCTCAGGAACACACAAATACATCCTAGCTCTGCTTTGGCACTGATTTATTTCTGCTTAATCCCAATTCTCCTCTCTGCCTCTATTGCCTTAAAATCTCGCTGTTCTTACCCAAAGTCAATATTCTCCTATCCTTCCCCACAGTGGTGACATGCACATTGATGAAATTGGATCTTATTTACACTCACATCCCTTTATAACGTGTGAGATTTGACATCGATGCCTGCAGGAAGGGTAGTTCATACTACTGAAAAAGCAAAAAAAGGCTGTAGTGCAAATGCAGATCAAGTCTTAGAGCTTTCCTGCTTCAGCTTTTATTACAGTCAAGTGAGTCAGAGACGTGGGAACTACTAACTTTTTTCACTGGGGAGCATTGTTAGTGACCTGCACAAGAAGCCAGAAAACTGTTATTACTTGAAATGTAGAATTAAAGAAAAAAAAAAATTGCTCTCTTTCTCATTTCCCTGAACTGGACCACATGCTTCCCTGGAGGAAAATCAGTGTTGGAAAAAAGGTTGACTGCAAAATTTTCTGTAAATCTGAATATTCCTCTCTTGCTCTGAGCTGCGGGATGCAGGCACAGACCTGTCCCATCTGCTCTGGAGTGATCTGTGCCAGCTGCAAGGAGGACCCGGCTGGAGATGATGGATGGCCCAGCACGTGTCCCTTCCTGCTGTAGGATTGCACTGGTGGGACAGGGTGTATCAGAGCACAAACTGAGTCCAGGATCAGCCTGGTGCTGTCAGAGGGGTCGCACTGACTGGGACCCTGTGGTGGCACCAGTTCCACCCGTGGTGGGGTGTGACCACAACTCTGACAGCTGCTCCTGAGCTCTGGAAGCTCTCCTTGATGTTGGGCATGTCGTGGCCTGATGAGCCCTCCCAGACTTTATGCCAGCTTTCTTCATCAAGTGCAGAGTGCCAAGGACGATCTCACAAGTGTTAATTCTGGTCCTGGCATTCATCCCTGAAGAGATTAAAGCATCCCTGAGAGAACATCCCTTTCATTTTTGCTCAATCCTTATTGCATACAGAGCTCTGATATATTCCCCCTCTCCTACTCTCTGTCTCTCTCACCATATGTTAAAGATTTTTGGGAATGTACCTTTTTTGCAACATCTTTCTCTTCTAGATTTTAACACAGTCCTGATGCATTTACCATAAATCTCTGGAAATGCAGCAAATCCAGCAAAAACTTGTTGGAAGCAGGAACTCACTGGAAGCAAGTTTTACATATGTGTACAGTCTTCTTTGTCTGGGCGCAAGAGCTGCATGATTAACTGGATTAAGAGAAAATTTCTCTACACCCAATGTCAGCAAAATTCTTGACTGAAGATATTCTTACACTAACAAGCCCTCAGCATCTACTGTACTGAATATAAAGGAAAATAATGGCAAGGAGCAGAATGGAAGAAATGTGCTAATTTGAAAAAGCTGGATGTTTTTATCTATGGGGAAAAAGATTTCTGTGAAGGTGGTAGAAAAAACAGAAAACAATTTTGTGAACATTTTTGTTTATAAGAAAGTCTTTATCTGTTTTGCAGTTGTTCCACCACCTAGCAAATATTTTTCAGCAACTTTGCCCAGTTTGCAATTTTCTTTTTAAATCTCGCATTTCTTCTTTACAAATCTTTGCCCTGTGGCTCTGAAATCCACAAAATTTTGTCATTTTTTCTGTTGTGTCCTGTGGAGTGATCGGTGCACATTGTGGCCTCAGCACGAGAGAAATTCTGACACAGCATAGGAACGTGTCCTGCAAAGGTTGCTGGTAGCAGGAGGTATGGGGGAGGAGGACATCAGAGTTGACATCCTAATAACTCCTGTTTTTTCTGGTTTTGGTCCAGAATAGTGTCCAGGGAGCCACGTTGTCCTGTTAATCCACAGCACAAGAGAGACAGAACCGGGCATTGAGACAGAGCATTCGCTTCACTTCTTTCTCTGCACAATTTCCAGGTCTTTGCACTCTTCCAAGGAAGTCTGCCTAGCAGGCACGCTTAGTCAGGACAGACAGGAATACACACAGATTTCTACTATGAGATAATGAGGTTTTCTGGTTTGTTCTCTGTTCTCTTTCTAATAATCCTTTGTGCTTTATCAGCCTCTTTGATGATTGTTGAGCACTGGGGTAATGTTTTCAGAGTATTAGCCACAAACCCCATTTTCCCTCTGAACAGTCATAGCTAATTAAGAATATTGTGACATATGTATGATTAGGGTTATTTTTATCCCATAGTCATTACTTTGCATCTATCAACACTGAACTTCTTTCAGTGCCATGAGATCTCATCAACAACAAGTATCACTCAGTGTCATGAGATCCTGTAATCTCCAGCCTCTGTTATTTCATGAGTCACTGTTTCCCAGATTTCATGAATATGTTGAACAACACTCATCTGCGTGGAACTTCATGTGACCTCTCTCTATTACATAAACTGGCTCTGAGTTCTGTTTATACTCAGTTATTAAGATGAGATCTTAGTTTCTTTTTTAAGCCTTTTGTAATGTAAGTACACTGAATTAACTAGTCTTAATATCATACTGTTTCCTTCAAAATACTCACCAAAATACATGTAATATGACTTCCTTATGAATAGCTGAGTTCAGCCTCATGGCTGGGAAATTATAAGAACAAAATTATAAGAAAGAAGTCCTGCATTACTCAACATGTCACTCTTGCTCATGGCTTTGGGGTCAGTACAAGCACCTCCTTACCAAGTAGACTTAGGCATCACAGCTTAAACCTGTTAAAATTTGAGATGTGACAGTGTTAAGTTAAAAAGTAAAAACAGTATATTAAAAGCCGGAAAAGTAGAAAATCCCTTTAAAATGAAGACTTGTAATAAAAATAGGCAGTGCCTCAATACACTGATTTTTCAGAAGAGAAAATTTCTGAGCAGGTAATGCAAAAATAAAACAAAAGGTTGGTCTTGGGTGTTATTTCAGAAAGTGGATGTCAGGCTGTGTCCTGGCTGGACTCTCCTGTTAAAAAGCAGCCTCTTGTTAGCACAGCACTAAGAGTGATTGCACAGCCAAAGCTGAGGCACAGAGCAGCCGTGCGTAAATTATTTCTTTTAATATGTCACTGGAATTCCTAGAGGAACACAGCTCCTTTTTAAAAATAATTGTATTTAATTCTGTTTCTCATTTATTTCTAGAAGCTCTGGTTATGCAACAGAGTGGTGCAGAGTGGAGAGGGACTCGCTTACCCTCAGCCCAGACTAATCCAAGTGCTGAGCTCTTCCTCTCTCCAGAAACACTAGAGAAGTTTCTATTCTCTTTTGTGCAGTCAGTGAATTCTCCGTGGGGATCTCCATCTATCTGGCAGGTCACATTACAGCTCTGCTCTGTAACTGATCTGCCCATTGGTTTCCACAGAAGAAGTGTTGTTGATGAATGACTGCACATGGCGCTGAGAATTATGTTGCAGAATTGTTACTTTTCAACTAGGGAGCTTTCCTGGGAACTTTCCATGATGTGCTGGACAGCTAAAGAGCTTTGGACAATATGTAGGATACAGCTGCCATAACTCATTGTGACCAATGAACAGAGAGAGGGAAATGGATAGAGAAGCTGAGGATCAAAGATGCCGGCAGGACACGCATGTCTGTGATTGGTGATGAATTTTACTGCAGTAGGGAAAGCTGGCTGACTTCAAAAGATGCTAAACCTGCTGGCAAGGCACAGCAATAACCCCCCAAAGTCAGTGTGCTATGACAACTGCAGTTTCCCTCAACGTGAGACAGCACTGAGTGTGCTGCCAAATGTCAGCTGAACAGATTTATTTTCTCTGAGACCACTTTTTCTTGCCCATGGAGCCTTCCCTGTGCTTTCCTCTGAGGTGTAGTTATAAGCAGAGTTGGTAGCATTTTCCTAGAGTAGGTCCATGTTACAGCTGGACAGAAAATAATTTTGCTGTTCTGTTACAATATTTGGCATTCTCCAGTACAGCACCCTAACAAAGATGCAAACACACGGAGTTTTAACAGAAAACCCTAAACCTTGAGAAAATAAAACCCATTTTTCATAGAATGGCTTCACTTGGAAGGGACTTTAAAGATCATCCAGTTCCAACTTCCCTGCCATGTGCAGGGACTCCTTCCACTATGCCAGGCTGCTCCAAGCCCTGTTCAACCTGGCCTGGAACACTTCCCAGTATAGGACAGCCACAGCTGCTCTGGACAAAAATTTTAAGGGTTGATTTGCACTGAATTAAATATTTGATGTCACTAAGTATAAATTTTATTTTATTTTATTTTATTTTATTTTATTTTATTTTATTTTATTTTATTTTATTTTATTTTATTTTATTTTGTTTTGTTTTATTTTGTTTTGTTATTTTTTGCCATTTTCAATTTTTATCTCAGTCTAATTTTCTCAAAGCAAACCCCTTAATTTTTCTTTAATGTCACAATAAGGCCCTTCAGTGATTTATTTTTTCAACATATGTTGAGTCAGGAGATTAACTAAAACCAGTGTTTTCCTGTAGTGTTTTGGTTACAAGGAATTGCGTTTTTGCTATGAAAAATGATTTAAAAATTTCCAACCAACTCTAGTGTTTATGAAAAATGATTCACAGCAATGTCCTGTGAATTCTTAAAGCAAAGACAGCATCAACAGCAGTTAAACACTGCAGATAAGAGCAGTATTCTCTTTATTCAATTCAGTCACACAAAGCTTTGTAAAAAAGCAGGATATTGGAAAAGATGATCATTAGCTTTTCAGTAGATTGTAGTAAAATGAGAACATCATCCATGGAGACATGGCTGGATCCAGTCTTTGGGATACTGCTTTCCTCCTGTCCTCTGGAAAAAACCTGTGCATGATGATGAGGAAAGAGCCCTTTTTACCAAAATAGGAAGGGAGGAAGGTTTCCCACCCTGCTGAAATGGTTTAGGAGAAGTGTTAAACCCGGAAGAGTTCTTGGCTCTGATTCCCAGCTTCCACAAACTGCAAGGATGAATATTCGATTTTGAGCTTGGATTCAGACAGTTTCAGGAGAAATTATCCATCCATGCTCTGTAACTCAGTTATGAACTGCTCTTCAAACTCTCCTCGCATTAAGGTCTGAGGTTTTATTTATTTGGATTTCAAAGTCTGTTTCTGCTGTTGCCATCTTGCCTTTGCCTCACACTGCAAGCATCCAAGAAGCCTGAAGGTGCTGGGAAAAGGGGGTGGATCCAATATCTTCTTTATTTAAGACGGGAAGCGTGCAAGCGGATGATCTATTAATACAGCATTTATTAATACCCTTCTCACACACAGGAACCAAAAATCACAAGGCTTGCTTTGAAGCTGGGACTCACATGAATGGAAACGAGTTTCCAGCAAAGTGCAGGTGCCTGCCATATGAGCAGAACAAATCCTGGGACCACGAGGAGCAATTTGATGACTGCTGTGTGCTCCGTGCCCAGAGTAGATTCATGTCAAGGTGACACTTCCCTGGCTCGGTCTCCCCTTGTCTCTTACCAAAGAGCTGTAGATATTTTATTCCTTTTCTTACTTTTTAGTGCCTGATAGATATTGCTCCTAAACACTTTTGCAGGTGATTACTGTGGGGAATTAGTAAGCTTCTTATTCACACCTTTCTGTCCAGCCCCTCTTGACTTGCATAATTCATTAATCCAGAGGAAAGGAGGGATCTCACAAAGCCCTGGCCAGCCCCAGAGGGGCTTTTCAATGGTTTAATTTAACGATGGTTGTGGGAAATGCCTGTGTAGCTGTTAAGTATTTTGAGTCCCCTCCCATTCTTTCCCCTGTTAATAGGTGGTTGTGCCAGTGAGACATTCCCCTGGAGGACCCTTAAAGTGAAGTATGAGTGCTGTTGCCTGTTGACATGCTGGCTAACAAGGATGAGACATCACACTTAAAATCCCAGGAGTACCTAAATTTTTGTGGTTTTCAAGTACTATAAATTTTGCTTTCTAGCACAGGTGAGGTTTGAACCCCTACCTGGAAACTCTCGTGTCCCAGGTGTCCCTTTTTGGTAGTGGGGCCACTGGTAAAGGAAAATACAGATGTGAAAGAGGCCCTGAAGCCTTCAGGCCTGCCAAGCTCCAGCTGGTTTCCCAACACTTCCCCAAGGTGGATGTGTGCAGTCAAGACATGAATGAAGGAGCAAAGTTTTCTGGCTAAATGACACGGGTCCAGTGATGCTGCTCCAAGGCATGACATCAAATTCTTGGGCAAAGTCCACACTTTGCACATTGCAAAGGAGCATTCCCAGGTGCTTTAATTTGCCTTTGGTCCTCAGACTGGTCCCTTGCACACTTTTGGCCTCAGCTCTCTAACATCCATTCAAAGAGTTTCCAGGCACCGTTCGGCAACCGGCACAGCCAGGGACCATTCCCAGTTGGCAGCTTGGATGCAGCTGCTCTGTTTTGGAAAGTGGGAGAGTTTAATGAATGGATGCAGGCATTTCTGTGCCAGTTGGCCTCGAGGCCAGAGAATGGTCCAGGCCGCGTTTAATTTTCTGAAAGAGACACAGCCTCAGGTCTCCTTATCTTTGCCATTAACTTCCTGGGTAGTGAGGGCTTGGCTGTTTACCTATAAAAATGACTTTGTGAAAATGGAGCGTGCAGGAAAGAATGGTTTCAAAGACTATTTATTATGAATATGGTTCTTTTTAAGCTGACAAGTCATTCACAAACTGGTCTTGGCTTCCTTGGATAGAGTTAGTGTTCAGAGACATTCACTGATCATTTACAGCAAGAAACATTCAGCCTCCGGTTTGTTTTCTTTGCTTCCTTTTTGCAGTGGGGACCGGCCAGCTGAGAGATCTGCTTTTGTTTTTCCTGTCCTTGATTTGATGATTGAAGCTTTTCAAACAGAACTACAACACACAGCAAGCATCCACGATGAATTTCTAGATAAATAAACACTTGGGCTGAGGTTATTTTGAAGAACGGCAGCGTCAGTGCCTCCAAATGGCAAATAATAGAGTGAACCAAGCCCAGCTTTTTTTTTTTTTTTTCCTGGGGCTGGAGAACTGCAATCCCTCCTGTTAACCTGTGCGTCTCTGTCTCATGACATTTCTTGGTGCTTCTGAAGCACTGGAAAAGACAAGTTAGGGCTGGCTAAGGGCCTGTCCAGGTCCACACAGAGGGAAAGGAGACTCTTCCCATTGCCACGTTGCCCAGAAGTGGGGTGAGGGTCGCTCCAGGTCTGGCTGCTCATGGGGTGTGGGCTCGGGGAGGTCAGTGCTTTGCAGGAATGTCCACGCCAGGTGACTGCTCAGCCTCTCCCAGCTGGGGATGGCTCAGGAGACGTGCCGGAGGCAGGCTTGCGTTGTCTAAGCATAGCTCTTGGCTCCATTGCTTGCTCATCTGTGGCTTTGCCTTCGCTCGCTTGTTTCCTTAGATGAGTTCCTCTGCCTGCTTATTTGTGTTAGGAAAATTATCGTTCTTGTATTTCGGTCTGTGTCGCTTCCTCTGGGCCTGTTTTGTTATTGCACAGAGGGATGTCTCTAATGAAGTGGACGGAAGGAGGAGGACTCAGGGCTTATTTTTATCCTATACATAGGAAGTTGGCCAGAACGGGGAAAAACACAGCAGAAAGGCCTCAGAGCATTCCCACCCCTTGGGGCTGGAGACAGCAATCTCCACAGACCTTGCTCAAATGTTCCACCGCTGCCCAGGGGAACTTTCTCCACAGTTTTGCTTGTTTGTTTTTGAAAGGAAGAGCGTGTGTTGCTTCCTGCCACAGGGTCAGGGCTTGCTGCCCTGCCATTACTGCCATCCAAGCTTCTTTTATTAATGAATTAAACCTCAGACCACCAGACTGACTGAAAAAAAAGAGGAGGATTTGTATATGTGTGTTGGTAGTGTGACAGCACCTGGGGCCCTGATGGGGCTGGCACTGACATCACACTTTTGTAGAGATGTGAGGGTTGGCCTGAGGAGCCTCAAACTCAAACCCAACAGACAGGATCAGGGGAGCAACACAGGGCAGAACTGCAGAAAAACATAGTGGTAATGTTGGTGCTGTGGAGAAGGGAAGGCAATGGATTAACCCAGACCCTGTGTTTTTTTAGTTTCATAGGGCAAGGGGTGATGGCTTTAAGTTGAAGGATGGTGGGTTTAGGCTTGATATTAGGAAGAAATTCTTTATTATGAGGGTGGTGAGGCCCTGGCACAAGTTGTCCAGAGAAGCTGTGGCTGCCCCATCCCTGGAAATGTCCAAGGCCAGGTTGGACAGGGCTTGGAGCAACCTGGGATAGTGGAAGGTGTCCCTGCCCATCCCAGGGGGATTGGAACAAGATGATCTTTAAGGTCCCTTCCAAACCAAACCATTCTGGGATTCTATGATTCTATGATTTTATGATTCTATGATTCTGCAATTAGTCTCTCATTAGATCACGCCGTTATCCTAGAAATTTTGGGGGAAATGAGGCATGTGTCTTAAGGCAAGATATTTGCCTTGCATTCATGTTTTCTTTATCTATTTAATCCCCTTTCCAGAAGACTGCAGGCTGTATTTTCACTTTTTTTTTTTTTCCCAGTGGTGATGTCCAAGGAGAGGAGCAACAGAGCAGACATTTGGAACTCCCACGCAACTTCCCTGGCGCAGCCCAACATCGCCACGGAGCATCTCCCTCCTGTGCTGCTGCTCCTGTCACACAGCTGGGCTTCAAAAGGGGATGCTCCTCTCCCACGTGCTTCAAAGGGAAACCAGGAGCCACAGAACAATTACTCCCACTCACACGGCGAAGGGAAATCCTCTTCTAACAGGGGATCATCCTGTTACAACGAGGATGTCTGGTGATTTACGACATGCTGCTTTAAACTGTCTTTCCCCTCCAAAGAAACACAGGAGACAGCAAAGCTGGAGGGAGATAGGAGAGAAAGCTGACATTGGCAATGCTTGAAATATAGTGTGAGAGCTGGGAAAACCCTTCCTTGCTGTCCTCATTAGCATGACTTAAGTAATGGTCATAATCTTATCAAGCAGAGGTTGCCATGCAGGAGGGATGTGCAGGATGGAAATCAAAGCTTTAATAAATAGATATTTTAAAAAGCCCCACTGTAATTTTGTCTGGCTTCCTGTGTAATTGATGCCAGAAAGAGACCTTTTCAAATGGGGAAAAAAAAGGTGGATTTAATAGGAAGGTATTAGTATTGGGATATTTTTGGGGAATAATTATAATAAGAAAAATTTGAGTGGTTTATTTTGCAAATATCCAACTTATCTGTACTTAATTGGGTTCCATTTTTATTTTCTGCTCTCAGTGTTCTGTAAATCCCAAAGACTGCATTCTCTGTAGGGCTTATCATCCATTTTCTTAATCTTTTTTTTCTGGCATTTACTCCAAATTTTAAAAGAATATTCTTAATCTGGGGCAAAGAAAATTTTCCTTTTTTGACATCAAAAAGCTCTTGCAACTTACATTAAATACTGCAAAAATTAATATCTGTGCCATCAATTCTATTATTGTCTCTGACATTTTTATAAATATCCCTTCTCATTGATATGTGTCAGCCTTGGCCTGGGTCTTAGAAGTGGTAGCACCTCTCAAGCGCAGGAACATTTTGGTATCTTGAGGTCTGATGTGGCAGTAAGGCAGGTTCTCCTCACAGGAGTTAAGAATGAACAGAATAAACTCTGTCATCCATGGAAGCTGAAGGACAGGCCAACTTGTGTCGGGAGCTAGAAACAGGAAAACAATGATCCATTTATTCCAGGTTTGAAGTGGAGAAATCTACCTGAGGACCCAGAGAGAAGCGAAAGATAAAGAAGATACAGACCATGGTGTGGGCAGTGCAGTGTGGGGCAGCCCAGAGGGAGAGTCAGAAGCAGGACAGATTATCCAAATTTCTATCATACGTGGAGCAATTCATCCAAATGTGAGCTTGCCCGTGTCCAGGTTAGATTACTTCATACATATTCATATTCTAGGTATTTCTAAGAAAGCATCACAGCCTGTGAGAGCTCAAACTCATTCAAAATAGCCTTCAAATGTAGAGAAAATAATGATTTTCTTCCAGACCGAGTCCGTCAATCTCAAAGGATTTTACTCCAGCACCACTGAGATTTGAATTCACACCAGAATGTTAAGCACAGGCCATTAACAGGACAGATTTCTCAATGCTAAAGAGAGAGAGAGAGAGAAAGTAATTGTGAATTATAAAGCCACATCCTTACTGGCGGCTATAAATTTGGATAAACCTCCTCCCCCAGTGATCTGGATTCTCACATGCTGTCTCATCAGGCTGGTTCCCTCTCACTTGTGAAATATATTACAGTAGCCAAATTACCAGGGGATGAATGACCTCAATAAATTCAGTCATTCTGCTCTAAGAGAAGATACCATGCTGTGAACAGAGTGAGAATGTTTTTTTTTCTCTCCAGACTTGCAATTGTTTCCATTTTGTGTCAATTTTATTGACAGGTGATTCTTTTTTTTTTTTTCCCTCCCTTAGTTGGCCCCAGTTTGAAGTTTTGCATTCTGCTTCCCCCTGCAAATGCCTTTTGCAATCAGTATATTTTAGCTCATATCAATGAAGTCTATGGGGGAAGAGAATAAAGCAGGACAGGTCCTCAGCTGGTTTATATCTGCCTTGCCCAACACATTCCAAGAACCTCTCTGGTGCTCTGCCCAGCTCAGTGCTACGAATAGTGGACATAATCCTACCTTATATTTTTGTAGACAGACCTGCTAAGCTGTTTGTGCATGGGAGAAATTCCCCTATAAGTTATTAGAGGAATGGCTGAATTTTTTTTTTTTTTTCTTTTGCAAGAGAATCATAAAATCATAGAATGGTTTGAGTTTGAAGGGATCTCAAAGTTGGAACTGTCTAATTCCAACACCCCTGCCATGGGCAGGGACACCTTTCACTAGAGGTGTCCAATGTGAAAAATTAAACATTTATTTCTGGGGAAAAATTTTATACAGATTCAAAATTAGCCCATCTTCACCTAAAATTCAGCAAATGCTTTTCATTTTTCTGGTGTCTTGACTCAGTGCTCTAAGCAAAGAGCCTGGGGCAATGGCATCTGAGAGGCTCCCAACAGCAGCAAGAGAAGTTCAAACCTCACTGGGCAAATTGTCCTTAACCTCCCTGGGGAAAGTCTCGGAATGGCAGCAGAGGCAGAAAACAGATGACAAAATCCCTACCCCAAATCCCCAAGCTTGTAGGTGTTTTTAGAAAACTTTCTCAATATTAATGTAACTTCTCATCCAACAGTGAGCAACAGAAAGGACTAAAGGTTTGTTTCAACATCCTTCCAGACAGCTCCAACCCTTCTGAGGAAACAGATGCAGAAACCTCGTGCTGGCTCAGAGCAGAGGAGGTACAACTTCCATGAAAGAAACAAACCAACAAACTGATAATGAAAATTAAATTAATTAATTTTATAACCAGCTCCCTGGCAGCCAAAAAAAGCCCCAAAACCAAACCATCAACCATGGGTAGCATCTGTAAGAACCAATGGATTATAGAATCATAGCATGGTTTGTGTTGGAAGGGACTTTAAAGATCCTCCAGCTCCAATCATCGCTGCCCTGGTTCAACGCCAGGTGAATCACCACCATGCCTGGAACTTGCTTCACCCAGTTATACCCAAGTTAAACATGAACATCTGGTCTGAACTACTTGTGGAGTCTACTCCTGAAGCATCTGCAGCAAGACTGACACTTGCTGGGGGGTGTTCTCACAACATGACACCTTGAGTGGTCCAAATGCCAAAATGACACCATGAAGAACCACAACCAGAGGACCTGGAGAGGGGCCCTCATCCCTGTGTGTCCCTGTCTGCAGGGAGGGTTCAGAACAGGGCCCAGGCTCTGCTCCGGGGGCCCAGCAATGGCACCAGGGGAATGGACAGGGACTGAGCCCAGCAAGTTCCACCTGGACAGGAGGCACAACTTTTCCACTGTGCAGTGACCGAGCCCTGAACAGATTGTCCAGAGAGGGTGTGGAGTCTCCCTCACTGGAGATATTCCAGAACTGTCTGGAAGCAATTCTGCGCTCTGGGATGACCCTGCTTGATCAGGGAGTTCAGACCAGATGATTCACCTTGGTCCCTTCCAATCTGACCCATTCTGTGATTCTGTGATGATTTTAAAAATGCTCTGAGAAGGCAAAAGGCAAATTGGGAATACAGACACTTGTGTTCTGCCTGTGCTGCTGTGACAAGGAAAGAAAAAGTCAGTGTAGGAGTCCTCTAAGAGTTGTCTCACCTTGAATTGTCACAGTTAAAAGAGAGTAGTGTTTTCCCTTTTTCTTCTCTTCTGTGGCATCTAAAGGTTGGGAGAAAATGGGACATAATAGTAATAGAAAGTTAAAGCATTGCTTGAAAGCCAAATCCTTTCATAATGCCTTAAAATCTCAGTGACTGCAAACTTTGCAGGAAAGGGTAATATCTACTATTCACTGATTTCATCTGATAAAGTTGTGGGGAAGGAAAAAAGTGGGGCACGAGTCATTCTTCAAATCTCTGTAGATTACGAAATGTCATTGTTCCCTGATTTACCTCACGAAACATAAACTTTACTAAACATGGTACATTAACGACAAGGTGTGCAAATGTGCCTTTTCAACCCCGAAACAGAGTTACTTCTGTTCCAGACAGAGCTGCCTCTTTGGACCCAAGATGACAAATAATTCAAGTTTAAACATATGTAGTTGTTTGTAGGCCCCAAGACACTTCATGGCAAATTCGTTCCAGCTCCTTTTCTCAATGTCCCCATACAAATAGCACCCAAATATCAATGCCAGGAACAAGAGAGGAGACAGTTATGTACAGTCTGAAGATGAAGCCACAGTGACTTTTATATATACATAGACACATGTATATATGCATGTATATATATATATAAATTAGGAACCCTGAAACTTAAATCCATATGCAGGCAAGCCTGCAAACAGACAGAAAGCTGAAGGCATTTTGGAAGAAAAAGATATTGCTGCCTGCCAGTGTGAATGCAAACTGCATATAGGGTTAGTATCTGATGTTTTGGGGGTTTGAGATTTTCAGCTGGTTAGTTTTCATCTAAACAGAAGTCAGGTGTTTTTCAAAAGGCTTTTTTTTTTTCTCCTTTTAATGTATCAAAGTATTTTTCCAACAGAAAAGGACTGGCTTTCCAACCAGAATGGAAATTTTTAATTCAATCTGAAGTTTTGTTTATTTTAAGGGAAAAAAATAGGAAAAACCAACCATGGAAACATTCTTACTAAAAATGCTGGCTTTAGATCAAAACCCCTGTTGAGATTTTTTCAAATTAAATATTTCCCTATAACACTTCAGTTTTTAAAAGAACCTGCTTATTTTTCTAAGAGTTTTTAATTGGGAAGGAAGAAAAGACTAACAGGTGATTAGTAGAATCAACCTCGAAAGCCTTTGAGAGGAAAACTAAAAAAAATAGGTATATGTTAGAATGATGATATCTTCAATTAAAAATAATTGCCATATTTTGATCAACCAGCAGAATATCTGGCCACATCTGACAGGGGCAGCAGTGCTGTGTAGGTGGCTCCAGGGGCTGAACCGCGCTGGGGAAAATTTGCACTGTCAATAAAACCAACCATGGGTTGTCCCTTTCCTACCTTCCCATATGCTGGGCTCATTAATGGAACATCAAATCTACAAATGTGGACATAAAGTCAGCCTATACACGCCTAACTTCTGATATGAGCATCCGACCACTGCTTGGGGGCTGTGTTTGAAAAGCAGGGCCGTGTCCTGAGGGCTATAAATCCATTCTTTCTTGACAGAAAACAAATCTCAGTGGGATTCTCTTTTTTTTTTTCCTTTTCCACAAAAGAGTCTTGTGTTCTGCACTGCGAGCCCGAGTTGCAACGGGGAGGGGGAAGCTGCAAATCCAGCTCAAGGCTTGAAAGATTTCCACTGTCATTGCTCGAGCTCTGCGCAGTCAGAGCCCCTCGGTGCCAAGAACAAACACATCATCACCACCGCGTAATGCAAACATGATGCTCGTGTAATCTGCTGCAGGGACACTGGGAACCTGCCTCCTGGGAGGGGAGGCAGGCAGGGAAAGCCCTGGAAATCTTTTTTGGTGACTAAAACCGTGCTTTATTGCAAAGTGCGTAAAGGGCCATCTCCGCTTTCCAGGCTGACTTCCCACCTGCAGTGCGTTGCTGATTTAATAAGGGCTGAAAGGGATTATCAAGTTGTGAAGTTGTTTGCATCCTACTGGGCTGTAATGAATGAAGGGTTTTGTTCAGCTCAGCCTGACTGAATGCTTCTTGGAGTGATCAGAGCTGGGGAAAGGCTGTAAGGGACCGGCGTTTTTGGTACATGGTTAATGTTAGAACATTACGTGATGAAATGGTGGGTGCATAAACTCCTTGTTACTTTTGTAACTTCTTTCTTTATCCCAACACTTGCTTCAGGCTAAGTCCCTGCAATGTTTTTTTTCAGACTGCTTTGGTAACTTGGCATTCAGTGAAAAACTCAGTATCTTCAGCTCCTGTAATTAAGGAGCAACAGGAAAATTCCCTTGCAGGTCTCTGCATTCACCATCCTCCTGTAACTCTGCCCAGGTTGCCTCACCCTTGGGGAGTTTGTATCAGTTGCAGTTTTGCTCACAAAACTAATGACAAGAAAGATGCTCATTCCCTGCCAATTCCCTGCAAGCCACTTGCATTCCCTGCTGAGAAGGACAAAGAGTGCCACAGGCGTGCTGAGGTAAAAGCCTCTTAATGCATCTCATTTTCAACCCAATAAAAGAGCAGAGCACCTCCACCCAATTAAGAGACACCAAACCTTCCTGTCCCTTTGGAGGCAGAGCTGTCTGAGGGACAAGCATTTAAAACTCACCTCTTTCATCTTTCAGGTGTTTTTATGAAGCTGGCATCTACATGAGGAGCAGGACTTGGTCCTCTCCTAGACATCTTCTCTCCCTCTGGAGAGGTCAGACCTGCCCTTTTAGAATCCTCCCCTCACAGTGTAGCTGGGTTTTGCTTCCTCTCTCTTTCCCAGTAGACTGTAGTAGTTTTTCCCAGTAGTTTTTCCCAGTCCCCCTCATGTTTCCTTTCCACCGGTGGACTTTGTATGGAAATGTTGACCCAAAAGATGAGATCTTCTCTTGTCCATTCTCTGTGACAGAGCTCGTGCAGACACAGTGGTACAAACATGAGCTTTGCCAGGTCAGGAGAAGAGCCCCAGATTTCATCTAAGAGAGCCTGGCAAGGGGAAGCTGTCGCAGTGTTTCTGCTCTTACTTGAAATTTCCTTCAGAATCCATTGTGTAATCCATCATTCAAGAGTCTAAGCTAATTCAGGATTGGCCAATAACAAAAGTTTAATATTTTTCTAAACTTTCCCCGTGCTTCAAGAAAGTAACAAACATCACCATCTGCATCGTATCTGTGGTTCTTATCTTTATACCCTCATATTTTTTCTTGTCATATTTTTCCACTGCCTCCCTCCACCAGGTCTTCTAGTCAGATATTTTTTCATTTCCTTTTCTCACTCCTGCCTGTGAGTACTTCTTCCTTCCTGCAGATAATTTTTGGGAAAGGAGTTCAGCAAAATTAATCAAGCAAAATGTCTTCCCTATCCAATTTTAGTCTCCCAAGTCAGCCAACATGTCTTTCCATACCACTGCTGCAGAAACTACAGAAACTCCTCTAAGGGCTGGAGGATCATCCCTAAATCAAACTTCTTCTCTGAAACCTTCAGAAAAGCCTGAATCTGTTCCTTGGGAACCCAGGAAGGTTTGTTAAGCTGTCTGGCAAACAGATGACCCTGAAAGTGGTATGGATGTATCACAAAGACATGGCGCCTTCTCTTATTTCAGGTGCTGCCTAAAGACACATTTCTCTTTGATATTTTAAGAAATGTGGGTAACAGCTACAGGAAGACAAAGAGAAGTCAGGAGTTCATGCTGGCGTTGGTACTCTCTAGTCAACAACAAAAGAAAAGGGTTATCCAGGTCAGGTTATCTTCATATCATAAGAGCATAAATAATTGCAGTGGGAAAGGACCTCAGTAGATCTCCTCAAAGCATGAGGTAAGACAGGATCACACAAGGTTTCATATTAGAAAAGCTCAGTGTTTTAGATGCTCTATTTGGAGGAAGATGATGGAGGATGCATATGCTATTCCCACTGCAATTCCCAGTTCCTATTTGTTGCAAATGTGGGAAAATAGGCAGGTGGGATGGGATGGGGTAGCTTTCCTGTAGGTGTGTGGTCCACAATGAAGTCCAGGCTTCTGTAGCTGCGAGCATCTGAGATAATTAGGTGAAAAAGTCACCATTCAGGGTGTCACTTGACGGCAGTCAGAGCTGATGGGTTTTCATCCCATTCCAGGATCAGCTGCTCCGAAAAGTCAGAGGTAACATTAACTAACATAGCCTGACCTTTCCTTGATATTTGTCCATGTGAAGGGGTCCCCTCTGAGAGCGAACTGTTTTCTAAGCAGCCAGTTCTCCCCTCCCCCTGACTTTGCTCCTGACTCATGTTTACCAGCTGGAAAAAACATGACCAAATAGTGAAAAA
>VZTJ01006440.1:1065467-1075622 GCA_013397795.1 Orthonyx spaldingii | reverse complement strand
AAAAAAAAAAAAGAGATCTGCTTTGAGCATTAAACTTCATTGCTGAAAGACTAGAAACTACTGTTTGGCCTGCCAAGGCTTTAATTGTCAACTTATGTAAGAAAGGCTCTTTTTCAGTCCCTGTTTGTATTCACCAGGGGGTTCATAAAACAATTATAAGAATCTAGTGATAATCTTCTTTCAGGCTTTATACACCAGGCAGCCCAAAATGTCAATCCAGTTGATGATTACTCCTATGTGAGGTCACTGAGCCACTGACTGGCTCTCTGACTTTATTATCATTAATTGTTTTCATTAGTTACTGCTACTATATGGCATGTGGGTCACTCACCCAGTCCTCAGCCCTTAATAGCTTCATTGTACTGTCTTGATCAAAGCTGGTCCTTTCTGTTTCCCTGTCATGTGATAGTCAAAGTCATCTTTGGATGACTTTGGGTGGACTGAAAAATAACTGACTCAAAGGCAATTTTAGGCTGAAACATAAATTGACAGCCCCAAGTTTTTGATAGTTCAAATATTAATATCTTATGGTGTTAGACTGTCATCTTGTGAACAATCTAAGACAGGCATGAAACAACCACAGACCCTGGCTGGAAGCAAATCAATGGACTCTCCCCATCTCATTGAGGGGCTCAAAGCCAGTGAACGACAGATCCTGCTGCCTCAGGTTGGTTTGAAATCATTACACACACTGGATATTAAATTATACATTTTAGTGCTAACTGACTGCTGAAAACCCTGCCTTGTGTGTGAATGAAAAATAACACTTCACAACTGTTTTGTATTCTTTTTTTTCAGCCTCCATACTGCTTGAATACCAGTTGTATTTCATGCAATATCCCTGTCACTTTAGAGGCAAACTGCTGGAGATCACATCTTTACATAAAATATTGGTTCAGACCTGAATCTGGAAAAATACAGATCTTACAGGACAGTGCAGTATTTCATCCTTTGATTTTGATAGCTGAACCCACAGGAGAAAAAGGGACATCTTCATAATGCCATATTATTTACTAAAGAACTAAAGCACATTAAAGTCTTGAAGGCCAGGTTGATCTAGAGATCCTGAGGTCCCAACCGAAGCATGCGCTTAAAGATTTTATAAATTTGATGGTCTGCCTGGACTTCAAGTTGATGTTGGTATGAAATTCATGTCACAGAGGCAAAGCAGTCAGAATTCTTCCTCACAATCTTGTACACCTGACTTGTAGGCAGCACTGTATCAAAATGGGTTGAGGCTTAATTTCTACACCACTCTTCTTTAAATCCGGTGTCATAACAAGTTTAGAACAGAGGAATTCCAATGAAAGAGACTGAATAACTGGAAAAGTCAGATAATATTTCATTTTTATCCTGTGGATTGTCCTTTCAGTATATCTGGATATAAATATAAGGATCTCGTGGGATTTGTAATTAAGTCATAATGACTAAAATAACCTTAATTTAAAATATGTGTCAGGTTCAAATATTTCTAGAGGACAAATTCTGGAATTTAGTGCTTTTTGTCTGAAGATAAAATTAGCCTGGAAAATAAAATTTGTATTCCATATCAAGAAACTGGCAGAACATTCAATCACTCCAATTGCTTCCAAGAACAAAACATTTTCCTCTGNACAGAGGAATTCCAATGAAAGAGACTGAATAACTGGAAAAGTCAGATAATATTTCATTTTTATCCTGTGGATTGTCCTTTCAGTATATCTGGATAT
This sequence comes from Orthonyx spaldingii, assembly GCA_013397795.1. NCBI lineage: Eukaryota > Metazoa > Chordata > Aves > Passeriformes > Orthonychidae > Orthonyx > Orthonyx spaldingii. Next base: position 1,073,913 of record VZTJ01006440.1, on the reverse strand, counting down.
AAATATAAGGATCTCGTGGGATTTGTAATTAAGTCATAATGACTAAAATAACCTTAATTTAAAATATGTGTCAGGTTCAAATATTTCTAGAGGACAAATTCTGGAATTTAGTGCTTTTTGTCTGAAGATAAAATTAGCCTGGAAAATAAAATTTATATTCCATATCAAGAAACTGGCAGAACATTCAATCACTCCAATTGCTTCCAAGACCAAAACATTTTCCTCTGCTGTAGGAGAGGAGTAGTTTATACTTTATATGTAGTGGTGAGACAATAGAGTTTAATACAGTGGTAATAAGATAATCTGCTAAAAGCTTTTCCATAGGAACCATCAATTTGGAATGGGGTTTTCACCACTGCTACTGAGATTGGGCCCATGTTTGAAGGCTGTCTTTGCCAGAGGCGTGCATACATTATAGGTTGAACAGAACTAATGTTTTTGGCTTCTAATTTTTCTCTCAAGCCTAATACTGGTCAATTTGTGAAGTGTCCCTGAAACAACAACAAAAAAACCCCAACATACTTAAATATGATTTGGTCATATTTTCACATATGGCACAATAAAGCACAAGGAGGGAGATGGCAGAGGGATGTGGAAGAACACTCATAAAAGTGATGCAGAAGTTTTACAGAAGACCACAGGACATGGAACTCTCTTCCACATTCCAGTTTCCCCTTTAGGTGCCTGAGCTCCAGCTGAGTTCAGTGAGAGTTGAGCAATTTAAATTTCTCTATGAACTGGACACCAAGTTATCACCTTAAGGCTTAGATGAATTAGGTATTTCAGTCTTCCTGAGAAGGGTTCCAAATTGGCTTTTTTCTTTTTTTTTTTTTTTTTTTTGCTGATCTCACCAGAGGTCCAGGAATGACTGAGCCTAGAGACAGGAGCAATTGGCAGCTGTAACTTGGAGACTGGGATTTCACAAGGCTGGAACAAAGGCACTGTAGAGCATCATCTTCTGGTTAGGATTTGGCAGATTTAAGGACTGTGGGAAGAGGTGCTCTCAATAACTGAGCAGAATTGCTAACATAGCCTTTACACATTGCAGCTCCAGGATCAATTTGGTGTTGGCCTTTGCCAAAGCTACTTCTTAACAACTGACTTGAAAACTGCAAAGATGAACTGTCTTTTTTCCTCCCAATGGGGCAACCACATTTTGACATTGCGGTTCCTAAATGACCGGCAAATAATTTCATACGCTGGAAATGAAGAAAGGGAAGGAAAGAAAAGAAAAGATGCAATCTTTTCTTTTCCTCCCCCCAAGTTAATGAATTTTTTATAAGTGTGTAAGCATGTCACTATTCCAAGCCACATCAAATCACTTTTAAAATCTGTATTTTAAAAACAGGAATGTGTATAATATGAATGGCTTAAGGAATAAAATGCAAAAAGATGTTGATGATGCTGGATTACCAGCCAGCTGGAGAATTAAAAAAGATGACGAGAAGAACAAAAAAGCCCGTGTTTCACTAGCCAAGTCAACAACCGTGTTTTTTCAATCGCCCCTCATTATGGAAAAGTGTACTCAGGTTGTCCTGGAATCAGAGTTCACTGTTTTTAAGGAGTCACATCAGGAAAAAAAAACCTCTTGATGCAGTGCAGAGTGTATGACAGGGAACATCTGGACACCAAACTACTGGAGCTGCCATGTTTGCAGAGGAATGGCTCTGAGGATGGAATGGAATGAACTGTAACAAATATGGGATTTTGCTGGCAGCTTTATTTTATTTAAATGCATCCCCGGCTTTTGAGCTATTTCTTTGTTTTGGATAATTTTTAAACATGTCAAAAATCCTCTCTCCTTCCTGCCCTTCATTACACATGACAGGGAGTGGATTGCTCTGGCCATCTGTAGAGTGGGAATGAATGGAGCCAGATCTGGATGGGCTGGGGATCACATGAACTCTCACAGCAAGCCCCAAGCAGTTAACTTGAAACCTGTCTTTCCCTAAGTGAGCAGAGACAGTATCACAGTTTTTGCCAGGATTGTGTGAAGCAGTGTTGGAGCCTTGCAGCTAAACATGTCCAGAGCCTGTTTGGGTGCCCTCCCAAAAGTTAAGCACCTCTGCCAATCCTGTGTGTGTCTAGGAGTTGTGCTTGATAATAACGTTTGGTTTTTATTGTGTGACATCTTGTGCTTATTGAAGCCATTCCTGAGACTTCCCTGCAGCCCTGCTGTGGAAAGCTCCAAGGGAGAATACAAAAGCACAAGTGGCAAAGTTTAGAAGAGGGAAGAGCTAATAAAGGAGTGGACAACCTGTAGGTCCAGGCACACACACATGGCTTGTGCCAAAGCTGTGCCCTGCTGGCCCTGAAACTCAGCCTGGGAAGAAGCAAGGCAAAGGTTGGGATTCTGAAGCTGCTGCCATTGACTCTGCTGAGGACTGAGCCAAACCCTGTCCTCAGAGGCTGGTGACAGGATAATGTGTGCTTCTTGGGGACATGACTTAGCGGTGAGCATGATTGTGCTGGGTTAATAGTTGGACTCAACGATCTTAGAGGTCTTTTCCAACCATAACGGGTCTGTGTTTCTATGATTCGGTGATGACTGGGAAGCCACCCCCATCCCCTGTCTGTGAACTTCTGCCAGGGGTCTCCCCCCTTGGCTCTCTTGTTCAGGTGTGTGCCCCATGGCTGTCAGCAATCTCTCCTCTCCTCTCCTCTCCTCTCCACTCCTCTCCTCTCCTCTCCATTACTGCTCTCATCAGAGTGGAATGCGAATGCCTTCTAACCACGCATTAAATGATCCCTCCAGGTGCTGTCATACCTGGTTTTCTGTCTTCCTTATCATCTCCCCAAGGCAAGATGGGTATCTGTGGTGTTTTCAAAGACGTTTTTTTTAGATATACCTGCTGCTCTGTGTTTATATTAGATTAGACAGATTGAAGAAGTACACATGATACTCGCAGTAGATGACAACACATTTTTGTCATTTCAAATGTCATCTTAGTTGTTTAGTCTATTTATTTCAACACTTGTTTTTCACATGTTTTGTGCCTTTAGCATCCTTGTACCTAACACAAGCTGTTTCCTACTTCTTTTGCAAAGCCCTGTATGAACTACTTTTGTAATGATGTATTTAAAAGTTGCTTGTTCTCCGCAGTACATTCCTGTTCTAATCACAAGTCAGTGTTCTCCTTGCAACTGTGAATTTTGGGTTTTTTTGTTGAGTTACTTTTTAACANCCCTCTCCTTTCTCTTTCTTTTTCTTTCCTTTTGTCCCTTTTTCTTCTACTGTCCCTGGTGGCCCTCAGGCTGTAGGATTTATGATGTGAGGTTCTGACAGTAAGAGCTGACCAGATGAGACACTGACCCATTGGTCTGAACTGACCTGACTCACGGACAGAGAAATCATCCCTTTCTCCATGCCCGAACATACAGAGCCATCGGGTGGGCCTGCTTAGCCAGGCACCAGTTGGTCATAAATGCTGGTTTTCATTCTGACATTTTTACTTCTGCAGTGAGCCCCAGGCTGGCTCACCTCACACCATTTTAGGGATAATTTCACCCTGTATCAGTGGGCAGAAGTGCCCCTCATTGCAGCAGGGGCAGCTGCACATCGAGGATGGTGCTGGAGAGCCCTCGTGGTGCCCTGACTCATGATTTACACACCCTCGATCCTGTCCTGTCCTCTTCACCAAGGGAGAGGAAACTCATTGCTCAGCATAGGTCAGGCTTGACTTCCAAACAGCACCATGAATGGTGAGAAGAGCGGGTGGGGATGGTGGCCAGTGTTCTGGTGACCACAGGGTGACCCACAGCCAGAGAGCCACTGATGGACAATGGGCTGGATTGAGTCAGCCAGCACTGACTCTGCTGTGGGGAAAGGTCAGCACCTCCGACAAGCTTTTGATCACTGCAAAATCTACCCAGTGCCGAGTCATGGCTGTGCTGGAGGCATCTGGAGTTCTGAGCATCCCAGGCCAGGAATTGCTGCTTTTGGGGTCCTTCCCAGAGGCTTAGCCACCGTGGCTGGGCAGGCTGACTTATGTGCCACAGCCCTCTGGCTCCTCACTGCTCTAACCTGCACCCTGTCTAGCTTCCACAGCTATTCCCGAGTCAGGAAAATTTCTGAATGCAAAGGTTACACCGAAAGGTTTTCATGAAAGGAAAAGAAAAATAATATCTATCTGAGCTTTCCTTTTTCTGAGGCCAAGCTGTTGTCAGCTTCAAGAAAATGTTTTCTCTTTGTGTTTGGACAGTTTAGCAGATTTATTTCCCTCCCCCTTCTTGGATAGAGATTGCAGGGATTTCCACAAAATACATTTGGAGGAGCCAAGCCTTCAACACCAGCAGTTTTCAGTCAGAGTGTTGGAATGATCAATAAATCGGCACCGACTGATCTCAGAGTCTGAGGATGTCTATGAGGCACAAGCAGCTCTTTTAGGTAAGCTGGAGCAAGTGAGTAAATCCAGTAGCTCTGGAGCCAAACCCTAAAGTGGATGCAAAATCTTATGGGGAGCCAGTGCTGTGATTTTCAGTACAAGGGTGATGTAATGATTGAGTACAGTTCAAGTAAGTAATCTACTCATCTGTTCACAATTTTGAGTTATGGCTGATGCAGTCGCTGCCTGCGAGCCAGCAAAAAGAGTGAGAATTACTCCTACTGAGTCAGGCCAAAGGCAGGGGTGGCATCAGCATGGGGATGGGAGGGGAGAAGGGGGTGCACAACTCAAAATGCAACTTGGGGTTCATCCTGAGCCTGAAATTTTGGATCTGAACAAACGATGGTGGATGGAGGGTGCATTGAACGGTCGGGACACGCACATCTCATCACTGCCCCAAAGAAGAGCAGAGGCACCAATTCTGAGCACAGGAACCAAATCTGAATCCATACCACCCAAGACAACTCCTTCGAACACATGCTCATCTGCAGTGTTTGAATTCCACTTAAGAAAATTTAGAGCCATCCAGGGCCTGACCTTTAGCAAACCACAAAGGCAACCCATAAACCACAGGGCTGGAATCAGCTCGAGAGGACAAGTAAATCCAACGTATTAGCACAGGCTTGCAGCGCAGCTGGTAACCAGGGGTGTTACAAATGGGAGACACACCAGTAGCATCTCTGTGAGATCTGAGAATGTGAAGCTGGATTCGGTCAGGGCTCCACTGAGATCATCACCCAAAAAGGGGAATAGCGCAGCACGACGTTTAATAATAGTAAGTGGCTGACTTCACCGCCAGGCGGAAACAAAATATTTAGAAGTGTCAGAAACCGTAAAAACATGACATGATTCATCCTAAAGCAAACAGTTGTTCATGTGAATCTAAGGTTGGAGGATACATGGAAAGTCCCAAGATGAGACCATCTCCAGAGAGATGTTTTTTGGGCAAAAATCACATATTGTGAGCTAAGCAATGTAGGGCCTGGCCAGCTGAAGACCTATTGGGACTGGAATACTAAAGCATGTACTAGTAATTGCTAAACTAAATCCCTCCCCTCAAAATCAGTGCCAGGGCAGGTGTTTTTGACAAGATGAATCCATCCCTATACACTGTATGATTGAGGGATTTTCCACAAATCAGGGAAGATCTTTGGGCATTGAACAAAACTGCAACAAATAATCCATTGCACTAGTCGCTTCTATCAAACCTTCTCCACTTAAGGTTATATTTTGCCCTCCCTGAGCTCTAAGCTGACTGCAAAGAGTAAGAAGGTGAACACACATCTCTTGAAATTTCTGCACAGAAACACCATGCTTCAAAATATTTTGACAGTTTGCCAGATGGAGTCATGCACAACTCAGCCCTGAGGTGGTTTCCTCTCTTCCGTGGGAGAAATGATGCATCACACCTTCTGTATGCATGTCTGCTGACCTCTTATTCATGCCAGGGAGGAAGTGACTGCTCAAAGATGTAATGTGATTCCAATGATCTTTAGTGTTTGCTGTGGCTACTTTATCCAGCTCATCAGAAAGTTAGTTGTGTCTTTGTCTCACGGTGGTTCAGTGACATTATTACTTTAAATATTGTGAGTTTATAGTCATATTTGTATATTTTAAGGGTGTTAAATATAAGATCAGCTGAGACATTTACCCCCTTAACTGAGTTCAACAGAAATAATATTCCTAAAAAGTGTCTTGCTTGCTTTGTAAATGTTATTCCTCTCTGCCATGTGGGATATTTTTGTATTTCTGAGAACCTTCTAGGAACAATAATTATCATTTATCTGTCCAATTATTTGCATTAAGACTAGACACTCACAAGTACGTGCCCTGGTTACTCCTGATTTCCAAAGGGTTTTTATCTCATGTTGGTTGGCTTTTAAACTCAATGGCACTGAGGGTGCATGTAACCTAACCCTGCATTGGACATCAAAGAATTCACAGTACAACAAACCAGTGATGTGGGATGCAGGTTTTCTGATGTTTTCTAAATCAGGAATACTAGCTGAAGCATCTGTACATTTGGCATTTCTGTATCTTCCACCCTCTACATGAAGTCTCAGGTATCTAATAAAATCTGGGCTCACCATGAACTCTTTCCTTCTTTGGAAGAATTAAGAGGCCTTTCCTTCTCCACTTAGCCACTTTTTTTTATTTTTTTAAATTGCAAAAATGTAATGCATCTAAGACCTCTAATTTATTATAAAGTTTGATTGAAATGGTTAAAAATCCTCAATGTGAAGATTGTCAGTAGGGAAACACAGACAATGACTCAGTGTGTCTGAGTGAGCCCCTTTCCTCAAGGGAGTATTGTTTTTGTCTGAGGAAAGCTCTCATGGCATAAGTTATGACATGTTGCAGCCTGGTGAGTCCAAGTCTGGAAGGTTTCTACTGAAACTGCAGGTACCTGGATCCAGGCCCCAGTTTTGAGATAGAGACTCACAAAAAGTGCTGTCTTGCACTTGCAGATTTTTTGGTATCTGAAATGTGGCAGCCCGTGCCCCTTCTGCCAACTAAATGAATTTTAACCCCTTTAAAAGTCTTTGGTTTTTCCTAATCCCGGTTATGAAAACTCTGGATATTTTGTTTATCATGCTGCACTCTTGGTCTCACTGCAATTGGCTCCTCATCCAGAGCCAAAGCAAAACAAGCTTAAAAGAGCAACAGAATCTCTTAGGGGTTGAATCTTCCCTGCTCTGACATAAGCCAGGAGTAACTCTGTTCAGTATCAGTTCCAAAGACTTCTCGGTAAGAACACACAATCTAAAAATACCAGGGACAGAGATAAATCTGGACAGCTTTTAATTGGGATCAGGATGGAGTGGCTGCAGCCTCTCCGGTAGTGAGGAGGAGGAGGAGGCTTAAGACTCCAGCTTGTCCACTTGATGTGATCTGGAACATTATTACACCACCTGGGATCAAATGCATCCCAGATATTTTCATCTGTCCTGTCTAGGTCTTTATACTTTGTTCCTTCCCGCATGATTTGAGTGTTAGTAACGTGGCTCCTGTGAGTTCTGTTTCCTTCAGGAGCAAATCTGTGCTGCTTGTCTTTCCCTGAAGACGGAGGGGTTGAACTTCACTATTTCATGTTTATATGCAGCTGCCAAATAACACCTTGTTGAAACAATTCTTACAAGAAAAGTCCCCCTTTCACTTACAGGCTACTGAAACAGAGGATAATTTCCGAAAGAGCAACACTGATAAAACAGCGTTGCTCTACCAGGTTGTGCAGCTTCTCCAAGTACTTTCCCTGAATATCAGCTGGAAATGTGAGCTTGAATTACGCCTTGGAAAAAGGGAACATTCTATGTTACCTTACAGGTATGAGCTACTTTGGTCTTTCTCAGTATTTAAACCTTGGTCCTGTCATATTTGAGTGACTTTCTCAGGAGCTTTTTAGCTCAAGTGACTCAAATCTAATGACAGTTCTCTCTCCCTTCCCCTCCAGCTACCCCATTGAAAGAAAACCCTAATTTCCCCACAGCAAACCTCACTGTCATCATGTTATGCATTGTTCTGTTTCAGGGTGACAAAAAAACAAGTCAGAGGCAAATCTGACTAATCTCCCCTGAAACTGTGAAACCAGTGAAAAAAAATTTCAGTTGGATACAATTTCAGCATTGTACCCATGGGCCAGCCACAGATTTCAAAAGTGCCTTCAGAGCTACCCAAAGATTGGGTTGCAGTCATTAACGTCACTGATATTGTTGCCTGAAATTGTTGCTTTATGTTGCAGTGGACAAAGAATTCCTTCTTATCCCATTGTTTTCAGAGCTTCTGTGTTTGGGACGTTCCAGAACTGCTGTAAATTGGTTCAATTCTTTCCTGACATGTCACTCACTAAGTGTTCAGGGAGAGTTTCTCTAATCCTGTCCAGATGAGCTGTGGATTCCAAGAGGTTTCTATTTTGGGATGCAGGCTTCTGCCTATATGCTACTGTTGGGCTCAAGTTCATTCAGAGGAATCCTATTAGTGGCTATGCAGATTTATTTCTTTGCTTCTGCAGAATGTGAGCTGAAATTGTTTGGTTTTGCTGATTGCTTTTCCTGGGGGGTGGG
>VZTJ01006440.1:1051842-1065448 GCA_013397795.1 Orthonyx spaldingii | reverse complement strand
GGTGGGGGTGGGTGAATCAATGTCTTTCCTTTTCATTTTTCACAAATTGGAGTTCTGTTCAGATGAACCAGAGCTTGATTTTCCTTAGTTTTCCATAGGGCTTGCATCCTCCTGCTACCAACTTAACTCAGTGGGAATTTTTGTTATCCCCTGTTCTTTAACAGCACCTTATTGGGACCCCAGAAAGGATTGAAAACTCTCTGTGTTCACAGGGAAACACACTGAATTTGTGGTCAATCATGATCCAGAAGTATGAAATACAAACTGAATCAAACTTAAATGGAAATACCAGACAATGAAGTCACTTTGATTGACACGGTCCAACAGAACAGCCTGCCCCCAGCTGTGTGTATAGCATCACTGGTTTATCTCCATAAGTGGGGTTGTTTTGCAAAATTGTAGCTAAAATTATTCTTAATGTCAGAGGGAAAAAAAAAATTTTTAGGGTGTCTTGAAAAAAATAATCTAAGCAACTTTTTTGTTAAACTTCTGGTAGACTTGGTCTGTGGAGCAAAGATTTGGAATGGGAGGAGTGGGGTACTCTGAAGTCAGAGTTTGGCTTTGGTAGTTCTGGTGAAAATCCATCCAGATCTGGCAAATGTCTCTGAAAATATCATTTAAGGGCTGTTTCTTAGGATTGAGGCACTTGATTTTTCCAGAGTGCCCCTGCATTGACTATAATCCAGCCCAGAGCTACCTTGGAAGACACTGATTTTCTCACCTCCCATGTGGATCCACTTCAGTGACAGGTGGAGTAGCTGAAAGACTGTAATTATGATGCTTTAATTACTCACCCTCCCAGTATCATACAGAGCACAGAAGGAAGCAACCTCGCAGAAATTCACCTTAATCTGGTGATGAGGATCCTGCCAACACAGTGAAGAGACTGGAAGGAGAACTTGCAGGGTTTGTGGAAAACTTGTGTGGAATACACTGAGCTGGAGCTCCAGGCTTTGAGATGGGAGTGACAGCCAGAAAAGGTGAGGGTGACTGGGGTGACAAGTCTGATGGCATCAATGGAAGGCTCTATGCTTGGTGTTATACAGGATTAAAAAAAGCTCTGTAATAGATAAAATGATCCATGAATTGTTCAGGGTGCTTTGGCTGCTCCTCCTGATGGGTTTCCTCTAATGTTCAACATTGGGCTCTATTTACTTCAGGGTCAGGGAGTGAATATTTCACGCTTTTGTAGGACCTTCCATGATATCCATCACACTGGTACCCGTATATTTATTTAACATTCAAGTATTTTATGATACTTTACAATGTTCCTGTGAAGAGAGTGAAGGTAAAACCTGCCTCAAATTAGACCATCATTTCGGATGCCCGGCTGCTGATACCTGTGACCTGGTTTAGCAGGGATTACAGGGGGCCAATTTAAGTTTAAAATAATTAAATCAAAATAATAAGATAATTTCAGCAGCTTCAGAAAAGATCTTAAAGTTTTGAATAGTTAATAGCTTTGGGCACTTTTAAAGTTACTCAAATCTTATTTTATGTCCTTCTAGTACATAAAAGAATTACAAAATATGTATATGCAATACTGGTCCAAATCAAGGACTGGAAAAAGTTACAGTGCTTTTTGTTCATCAGTTTGAAGTCTGAGGAGTAAGAATGAGAATCCCAACATATTCTTGTTCATACTGGATATTTCACCTAAATCACCAGGCAAAAATGTACAAAAAGGGAGAGCGAGGAAAGATGACCCAGATTCCTTCTCAGTTCCCTTATGACTCTGATGTAATCTCAAGGTGTTCCAGGAAAGGGAGGAAAATCATGTATTTTTTCATTACAGCAATAATTTTAAGATCAAATGAATCTTACATGCACTGCTGTCTGTTCTGTCTGAGAAAACCTCAAGAGGCAATGTCAAGGAATAAGGCTGTGAATTAAGAAGAAATTTGGGTGGAAGTTAGAAGGCAGGGGACAGTGTGGTAGAGAATGTGGCCCAGAAATGAGAATCTGACACTGAGTTCTGTTTTCAGCTCTCCCAGCCCCTTGCCTATCCCTTTCCTTCCTTCAGTGACCAGGTCTCATGAAGCCCACAAACATAAGAATGTAAATAGTGTCTGGGAATAAAGAAAAAAACTCCAAATCTTAAAAAACAGTTCAAACCTGGGTGAAACTTAATTATCAGACCTTTTTTTTGAGGTTGGGCAGTCATATTCAGATAGATGCTCAAGTATTCATTCCATTAAGTGTATCAGAAAGAAGGCTTTTTATTTTACTATGACAGATAGCCTCAGGAACTCTTTTCACTGGTAACATAGATGTCTCAGAGATGTCTTGTTGCTCATCATCAATTAAGATGCTGAAGTCAACTCCCCACTGTAGAAGACCACCATAAATCAAACTGGAAGTGAACGAGGTCGAAAAGAGTTACTGATGTATTTTTCTTCAACTCAAAATGAATTTGTAAAAGCAGCAAAGGTTCGTTCAAACTCTGAGACAGTAAATAATTGTGAAGAATAAGAATTGCAGTATTCTCCAAATAGTGTTAGAATAGCAAAAAGCAGGTTGGAGGAAGGGTGGGAATTGGAAGACTTGCACAAATTCACATGTGCCAGTGATGCCATTTTAGAGGAACTGGAATCCTCGGCGTGAGACAAGTTTGTTCTTCTCCATCAGCAGTTTCTCTTCCCCCTTGCTTAGTTTAGAAAATGAGTCTCCAGTGTTTTGTTTTCACGTCCAGAAATCAGACAATGAAATCATAAGCACATGGTCCATGAAAAGAGACACTGACATGCAAGTGCAGATGAATGGGCTGCACCTCCATCCCTGGAACTGCCTTACAAAGTGGTCCAGTGGGACCTACTGAGATATTTTAGCTGTGGCCTGATGTGTTACTTCTGTATTACAGTCTGGTCCTAAGGCTTGACTGGTTATATTGCTCAATTATTAGAAGAGTCCCAGCAGGGCTTAGGGCAGCTATTACTCACCCAGACAATTCCTAGAACACAGTTCAAGACTTGACAAAGGCCAAGACACTCTCCCAGTCAGCCTCTCTATGTCCAACCCACAGCTGCTTTCAGAATGTTCAACATCCAGGATGGATGGCACACACAGGAGCAGCACAGTGATGACATTTACAGGGCTTTTAGAACCCACCTTCCTTGGATCCTCATAGATCAAAACAGTGAGATCACACCTAGACCCCAGGCCTTTCTCTGGGATGATTGCTACCCCTAGCACAGCTCTCAGCCTGTTTCCTTGGCTGGCAGCTGGTTATCAGACCTGCACTTCCTTCATGTCACTGACTGTAGTTATGAGGTGAGAGGAATCTGTTTAAATTCATAAAGATGCAGATCTCCTTGTCACTTAGTGTAGATTGAGGTACTTTCAGAAAGCATTGCCAGAGGCAAATGTTGAAACCGAGTGCTCAGCTTCACCCTTGGAAGCAAGTGTTTGTCTTCTCTTGGATGACAGGGACATTTTACAAAGGAAAACCACCCAGAACAGACAGCAACAGTGGCCATTTTTTACTGTTTCCAAAAGGTGGGTTTGGTGAGACTGGAGCTCAGTGCATCTCCTGTTCAGTGGTCCATAGCAGATGTGGTATTTCCCATGTTTGGTGCACCCCAACAGGACTGGAAATCCCTGCAAGTGTTCATGGCCAGGTTGGATGGGGCCTAAGCAAACTTATCCAGTGGAAGGTGTCCCTGCTCTTGGCCCTGGGAGAGTGGAACTAGATGGTCTCTAAAGTTCCTTCCAACCCAAGACTTTCTATGCTTCTACATAAACAATTAACTGTACATGAGCTCATTCTAGGATGGAGGGCTGGACTGCATATTAGATGAATGGTAGTTCAAGTCTATTTTTCCAGTGAAGACTTGAATGTCTGCCAGTCATACCATTTGAGAATTTGGCCTCTTCTACCTTACTTTGTACATTAACTTTACTCAACTGGTAGATTTTCCATGCTTAATAATTATAAATACATAAGCAGGAGTGTTTGTTTATGCTCGTTTAAGAAGGGAAGGAAGCGTTTCAAAGAAAAAATGTTTTAAGAGGGGCCTAACTTCACTTCTATGTAAAGTCAGAGTTTGGTGTGAACTGGTGGAGCATGCAGGGGGTGGGTATTCAAGAGCAGTCAGGCAGCATCTGCAGCTTGTGCACTGGTGGGAGATGAGGTCAGGTCTCTCCATATTGTGCCTACACCCTTTTCCTCATGCCACATCTGACTCTGACTGACCAGAAGTGAGTAGAGGTAGGAATAAACCATAGAGAAAGTGTTGAGACCCAGAAATAAGTCGGTCCCCTCCCTGAGCCAATGTCTATGTGTGGGCTCCGTGTTGCATATGCATTTTCTGTGGCAGACTTGGATTCCTTTGAGCTTGGCACATTCTGGTTAAGATGAACTCAGCATCCAAATGTTGACACAAAAGCTGACTACACCATAGACCATGGCCCCATGCCACCTCCAGCTGGCCTGGAGCCGTGCTGGCATTGGCTTTGGTTGTTTGATTTAAGGCAGCTATAGGAGAGGGAAGGGCAAAGGGTGCCTGAGGTGGGTTTACCTGGCATCCCAGCTGGAGGAAATAGCCTGCGTTCTTCTGCAGAATGAGGGGAGAGGGATGAGTAGAGGGAAATAAAATAAATAAATCAGGCCAATGGTGTCATTAAAAAGAGGATGTATCACGTTTACCGTGAGAGCATGTGACCCAGACATCCAGACATGAACATTCCTGCAAATCCCTGAATGCACACATGGAGCTGAATTTTTTTGGCTTCCCAGAGTGGTTTGATTTTATGATTCTGTGACTCATTAGAAAAAGCGAAGTCCCTAGACATGCTGCATCATGGTCAGTAAACACCAGTTGCTGCTGGGGACACACAGGGACAAAGGAGTAAGTGAGGGATGGATGGAGGGGAGACCAAATGAACAAGATTTTCAGCTTCCTGCTCCCCCTTTACTCTTCTAGTGGTTTTGTAAACATGTTTCTCTCTCTTACCTTTTTTTTTTTAATTTTTTTTTTTTTCAAGATTGGAGTGGAGGGGTTAACAGAGGTCATGTTAGTTTAAAAAATTATGGTTAACCTTACAAGCTGGGTTGCCTTAGGTCACGGCGATACAATTCCCCTCCCCTGTCCTGTGCAGCGGTGGTTCACAGGCATTCCTCCAACACGGGGAAGGACAGGGCCTGCCAAGGCTGTGAGCAATGCAGAACAGACTTACCTGTTTTTATGCACTGCTTAACTCATTATTTTAAAAAGAAACAGCCAAGTTGGAACAACTACCTTTTTCTTCGAGGAGGAACATTTTCCCCCTTTCCTTTTTCCCCACATTCCCCTTCTTCCCTCCTCCCTCCCCTTGTTTTTTTTTTTCCCCCTCCGTTGCTTGACTTGGCTTCTGAAACAGGTTCTGGATATCTGACACCTCTTGAAAGTGTAGTTTGGCAAACAGGAATCGAGCTGGGCTCCAAAAGGGCCCTGCACAGGGCTCACTGTGAAAACACCTGGGTGTCTCTTATGCCTCTAAGAACCAGTCCTGCTTCTGCAGAAATAACAGCCGCCCTCTCCCTGCCCCCAGCCCCTGCTCTCCTTTCAAAAATTAAAAAAGAAATCGAAATGCTGGCACTGTTTTTGTAAAAAAACAGGTGGTTGGAAGGCGCTGCGGAAGGGGGTGAAGGACGTCTCCACACCAGTGAACAAAGATCCTGTGCAGAGAGGGTTTTGATTGTAGCACATACATCTGCAATTCGTTTTCCCCAGCTCAGGACAAATTAAGAATCTTCCAGCAATTAGGGGAGAAAAGCTTCAAAGTGCAATCAGCAGTTCTTAAAAGAATTTTTGCTGGGCTTTGAGGGAGGCTGATCCTGCTGCCCGCGCTGGGCTCCTCTCTGCAGTGTGCATTTTCCAAGGCCAAAATTTTGGCCTGCTTTTCAGTCACACCATATAAAATAACAAACACACAGTCTAAGGAAAACAATTTTTAAGACACAGTGGAACCCACTTTAATGAAGAAAACTGTTAAATGCATAAAACCCCCATGTGCCAATGGATAAATGTGCTGGAAGTGTGAACTGTTAAACCAACAAAATTGTTAACACATCATACTGCTGGGCAAAAAAATAAAATAAAAAAAATATAAAAAGGGAGTGAAATGGTTTTCTAACATGCAACCCACTTTGCCTTTATTGTTCACATTCCTGCTGACATAAAGTTTCCTGATTTGTCCCCTGGGCCTAGAAATATGGCAAAAGTGGGAGCATTAATTGTATTTGCCCCCTTTAAACTGCCCTCCCTGCTTTTCAGCTCACAGTGGCCAAGAATAGCTTCATGGAATGGGGAGAGTTTGCCCTTTTTTTATTCAAGGTGATGAGTGAACAAGTTCACATGGGGTTTGTTGGGAGTTTTTTTGCTGTTGTTGTTGCTGTTTGTTTCGTTGTTTTGTTTTTTTTTTTAAACTGGTAAAAACCTTTAAACTATACCTGAACATCCTTTCCCTCTATCCATGGGGAAACTCAGGACTGGTTCAGTGTTTGCTGTTTCTTAAAACTCTGAAGTCCCTCCATATCCCTGGTTTTCCTTGGGGTCGATGCTGAAATGAGGCTGTTCCTGTGGCCTTCCTGCTCCCTTCGAAGATGTGGAGCTCTCACTGAGTAAAAACCTGATCTCGTGAGAGCCCCAAAGGCAACTGCTTTGATAAGTGTCCAACACTGTGGCTGTGCTGGCATGGAGGGGCCTGGATCCCTGCCTGGCTCTGAAACATGAGAAACTAAAAATCAGTCCATTGAATTTATCTTCATCCGACTCCTAAATTACACGCTGTTCGCAATTTCATTTCCACAGGTGGTCAAAATTTTCCACCAAAACCTGATTTCCACAAAAAGCGGGCTTTTGTCACAAATGACAGTTTTCCCTGGAAAGAAAAGATTGTAAAGAATGCACCAACTTTATTTACTGAGCATTGAAAGTTTTTTATTGAAAAACTTTTCCAAAACCAGAAAAATGGTCTGCAGAATGGAATAGGTTGGTGTTTCTTGTTTTTATATTTCCTCATTTGAGAAAACAAGAAAATTTAGACGAAAATTAAAAAGTCATTATTGAAAAAAGAGTTTAAAATAACTTTCACTTCATAAAATTATTCTTAAAATCATGGCATCTGCATGGAACAGCTGTTCAGCTAAGATCTCTTCTGCTGTTTGACTTTCCCAGGGGCCTTTTAGGTGCTGGTCTGTGCATACAGGTATGAAAGTAGATGATGACTAGACTCCAACCCTGAGCAGTGACAATGAGGAGTTTATTCCCACAGTTCAGAATGTTTTCATTTCTCGTCACTTTTCTATGTCCCTTGCAAAAGAACATGAGGTCCTGCCTGGCTTGAGAAAGGCTCTTCTTTTTCTTGGTGCTTGCTGATTTTGCTTCTTAGATTGATGTTTACAAAGAAATTCCAGTCCCCTGAGGGCCACTAAATATGTCATGCTCTGCAGAGTCTCCACAGGGCAGGTTTGCATCTTCAGTGTGTTTGGATCTCTTGCTCCTGAGAATGCTCAGTGACCATGTCACCACTTTACACACCAGATAAACTTAAACCAGAGTCAAGTTTTGTTGTATTTAAACAAAAGAGTTAAGTTCTTTGTTGGGGGGGGAAAAAAAAAAAGCAAAACTGTAACAGAATAATATAATCCCTAAACTCCAACACCTGAAAAACAAAAAAAGGTGACTTTTTTCACTGTTACAAGTTTGGGGAATCCCTCGAGCCCTCTCACAGCAGCTCTGAGGTCAGTCCAGCTGCTCCTCACCTGGAAGGTGCAGTTTTCTGGAGCACACTGAGATCTGGTTCTTTCATTCCAGTTGCAGCTGAAGATCATCAGGATGTCACTGTAACTAAACCATCACCAGCAATGCATAGGCTGCTGTCATGTTCTGCACTCTGCCATTGCCAAGGTGCATTTTTTAAACTCCTCTTCTAGCTAATTTCTGTGACAGCAGTTTTGGCCTCTCCTGACGTTTATGAGAATGCAGGTAAAGTGTTGTTTCAGAGTCATTGTAGCCTGACTTTGAAATGAGCCTCTTGAGATGTCTGGGTGCTCACAGGAGTTCTCTTTCTGCAAAGAAACCATGAGACTATCCTGCTCCCCCTTCCCAGGCTGGCTGCCTCTTATCTAACTTCAGCAACCAAAACATCAAGTGTCCAGTCTAGTTCATAAACCAAAAAATTAAGTGTCCAGTCTAATTATTTGATCCAGCTCCCCTTTGTCAGAGGAGGGAGATGGGGCTCTGTTTAACCCCATCCTGAAGGATGAATCCGATGTTTGCCATTGACTTATGGCCTTCTTCAAGGCTCCCAACAATATCTGGTTTCCCACCATTGGAAATGTTATCTTTTTATTATTGCCCAATCTGAGGTATACTGGTGCATTTCCACAGAGACCACCCACGATTGCTGGGCACAGTGTTAGGGTGGGGAGAGCTCCAATTCTTTTCTTTTACCATTTATAATGTCTTGGGCTGCCATGTGGGCTTCAAAGCAGCGTCTGTGTGATCCACAGAAGTCATCTTGTCACTGCATGAGTTAACATCCTCTCCATACAAAATGGGGGAAGTCGTAGAAATTCTGGGCTGGAAAGAGCATCGAAATATTCCGCTGCTTTGTGGCAGGGTCAGGAAATCTGGTTTATTCCTGACAGATGTCTGTATAATCTGTCCTTAAAGCCCTCCAAAGCCTTCCATAGTAAATCACTTCTAGATCTAAAGGTGAAAAATGCTATGTAAGACCTGAATATTGTTATTATTATTAACAGTGTTGTTGTTCAGAGGACAGCTTAGCAGCACGGTCCCAGCTGGCACTTTAAAAAAGAGCCCAGAAGGAATGAGTTAGAGGGAGTTGCGCCAGTCCTGGTGGAAGTGCTGAGCCAGCATTGCTGGTGCTCCTGCCTGCTCCTGGATCAGTCTGAAATTAAACTCCACAGCCTTTGCCTGTGTCCAAGTACTGCCAAAGGTTACCGTATTACAGGGCTGGATTGCTCTGCTGCAGCCACCGGTGACATTCCTGAGTGATCCTCATTGTGGAGAGAATCACAGAATATGCTGAGCTGGAAGGGACCCACAAGGATCATCGAGTCCAGCTCCTGGACCTGCACAGCACCGTCCCCAATAATCCCACCCTATGCCTTAGAGCATTGTCCAAATGCTCACTGAGGTCTGTCTGAGGTGCTGTGACCACTTCTCTGGGAGCCTGTTCCAGTTCCCAGCCACCCTCTGGGTGAAGAACCTTTTTCTGATATCCAACCTAAACCTCCCCTGACACAACTTCAAACCATTGCTTTGGGTCCTGTCACTGGTCACCAGAGAGAAGAGATCAGTGCCTGCTCCTCCTCTTCCCCTCATGAGGAAGCTGTGACTGCAATGAGGTCTCCCCCCAGTCTCCTCTTCTCCAGGCTGAACAGACCAAGGGCCCTCAACTTCTCCTCACATGGCTTCCCCTCAAGGCCGTTCACCATCTTTGTGGCCCTCCTTTGGATGGTCTCCAACAGTTTAATACCTTTCTTATATTGCTGTGACCAAAACTGACCCCAGCAAGCGAGGTGAGGCCACCCCAGCCCAGAGCAGAGCGGGACAATCTCCCCTCCCTTGCCCAGCTGGTGATGCTGGGCCTGATGCACCCCAGGACACAGATGTCCCTCCTGGCTGCCAGGGCACTTCTGACTGGTATTTGGTCCTGTTTGCAGATGCCATGCACACCAAGCACAGAGCACCAGGTGCTTCTCCCTTCAGAAACACGGGCCATGGTGCTCAGTTGAACTGGTGAAAGCAGGAAAGCTGCTAACTGAGTAGATATTCTGATCCTGCACTCCCACTGGTGCTACCCCCAACAAGTGATCCTGGAATGTATCACCCCCAGCTCCCAACCAGACTGATCCTTTGTTTTCAACATGTTCCAGAAAATCAGATATATATTCAAACATAAGTGTATCATGAGAAGTGTCCTGGGCAGGGGATGAGCTATTGGCCCTTTCTTTGTCTTCTACCTACAAAATTCCCTGTTTAGCCTCATGGTTTCCCTCTTCCTCCATGGCTCCTGGTGCTACCCCAACCATACCCAGTATAGACAAATGAATGAAGTCATTCTCATGGCTCATGAGAGTGGCCAGCATGTGGACCAAGCTTAAGGATTTTGAGTAGAAGACATTAAACGTAGTCTTGGAGAATTTTCCTTTCTAGCTGGTAAATCTAACACTGCCCAAACAGAGGTTTGGGCATTGAGACCCAGGTGTAGTCCCTGGCATATGTAGGGGATACCTAACACCTCCTGAAGTTTTCTCAAGCCACAGACTGTTCCTGATACATAGTTTGGACCAAATGACCCTCCAATGCTCAGCTCCCATGTCTGCTATGGGGCTATGCACTGTCAGGAAGTTGTCTGGCTGTCAGTGTTTTTCCACAAGTTGTCCAGTAACTGGTTTAGAAGATGCACAAGCATATAAAAAAATTATACATGTGACAGAATCCTCTAAAACAATGGCCAAGTGTCTGTTGCCTTCACATTTCTATAGGTGAAATCACAGGTTTATTAGAGCTGGCATAACTACTCCCCAGACATCCAGTCTGTGCCCTCCATTCTTTAGCTGGAGCGTGTTGTATCTCAGTTACCAGTCTTCGAAGAGGAAAAAATTTTGGAGCTTAATTCCTCCCTGGCTTAAATCTTTGTATTTTTTTGGCTGTAGATTTCTGTTCCAAGAACTTGGATTTACATAAAGACATATCTATTTGCACATAATTTGCAAGAGTTCCTTTTAGCCTATAATTGTGCTAAATATGGTTGTGGAGGCCACAGCATACCTAAAGTATTGCCGAATGGATTTTTAAGAGCAATTTTTTTCAAAAGTGTGTTAAAATAGAAAGATTGGGGAGGGGTAGGGAAAGAGAGAGAGAGTGAGACGAAAGATGGCCTTGTGGTTAAAATCCTGGCCTGCAATTCAAGAAATCTGGGTTCAATTTCCAGCTCTGCCACTTGCTTCCTGCGTGACCTTGGGCAAGTTGGATAATCTCAGTGTGCCTCAGTTCATGGGCATGGGAATAATATTGGCTTTGTCTCTTGCTTCCTGGAGCATGAATGCCCCCCATGCTTGTTTGCACAGCACTGACATGACTGGGACCTGGCCTTGGCACAGCCTTCTTGCTCTACTGTAATGACAACAATCATAGTAATCATGTTCTCCCTCAGGATTGTGCATTGAAAGAATGGAGTGGGTGGTATAATGGGGTTTCTTTTAGGGTCTTCGGTTGGGTGCAATCAAAAGGAAGGAGCTTCACTTCTTCTGCTGTGGGACCCCATCGGTGACACCATCACACACAGATCTGCTGATCATGAGAACCCAACAGGGGCTGGTGGATACCAGTCTTTTCTAACACCTCGTTGAAGGGTGCAAGAGGTTGTAAGACACAAGTGCAGTCTACAAAATCCTACAAAATAACATGGAGCTCCAAAATAATACAGAGCTGTGTGTTCCAAGGGCAGCTGTGACTTCAGCCCTATCTCGTTGAGAGTCACTATTGTCCTCTCTCCACATGAGCAGGTCTCACTGCGTTCAGAATAAAACAACCTGACTGTTCTACTTTCCAGGGTAAACAAGTTGAAAACATTGGGGCCTAAATATGGCTGTTAGCTCAGAATACCTTATCCAGATGTGACTGGTTAAGGTCTGTGGTGCCAAATTATGAGATTAGTGTTGTGGATTTAGATCAGTGGCTGATTAGTCTAAGAATAACTTCAGTTTCTGAGCTCCGTCTTGGTTACCTGAGTTTTTGGAATAAGTGTCAGGGATCTGGAAATAACCTTAAAATAACAAATAAAAATCTCACTTAAAGAAAACATGTGCTGTGTCCTGACAATCTGTCATCTGTCTAGCCTGTGTCATTAGGAAAATCACTTTTCTTGTGAAGGAGAGGAAGGAGACCAGTCAAAGTCCCTGTGTAAAGAAAAGGAGCTGAACGAAATTGAGTAGCTCCTGTGAGCTACTGTGGGCACGCACCGCTACAAAACGAGGCCAAGACTGTGAAAAGTTTCAGCTTGTGACAGCTTGGAGAAGACCTGATTTTTTGGGATTGGATACTCAGCACCATGTGCAAAGCAGGGCAAGGTGGACAACCCAAACAAGAGTGTTTGTGACACAAAGGCCCGATGGACGAGTTTTAGCAAAATAACTTTTCATTGTGAACATAATTATGTATATTTAACCTCCCTGTTCCATCCTGTTGCTGTGGATGGATGGAAGCTGACTTTGGTCTGCTGGATGTCGTTTTGGAGTCTGGTTAGAGGGTACCCATCGCTCGGGGAGGCCTGGGGATGATGAACAGCTTGACCTGGGCTGTAAGAAATTGTTGCAGTATGGACTTTCCATAGTCATACAGAGAAAGCTGTGAGAGGTTTTGGGCAGCCCTTGCTCCCAAACTGTCCCTGTGGCTGGTGGAAGGCTCCACTTGAGCCTCCACAGAGACATTTGACTTTACATGGACAGGGTACTGTTCATAAGATCTTTCTGAATGTTTTTCAGCATTTTAATTCACAACATTTCCTTCCCCTCCAAAATGTCTTTCCAAGATTTTTCAGCCATTCAGGGAAAATATTTTTTGCCTCACTGAAAAGCTTTGAAAATTTTTTTTGGTTAAATATAACCTGGAACATATTGTCAATGCACATATATCCTGCTCCACTTCATTTAAAAGGGAAATCCCCATATTTTTTATTAAATATACAAATTTCAACCCAAAATATCTGCTACTAAAATCTGCCACTGTTTTGAAGAGTAGCTATACAGCATAATTTTACAAGCTTTCACCCTTTCTGTCTTTATAGAAAAATTTCATATCCACAAATCTTCTGGTTACTGCATATATATAAATACAAAATAATTTATACCCAAATAACTCTACAGTGGACTATTATGTCAAATGTTTACCTCTCCCTGTTGATCTATGAAAAATCAGGGACTGCTTATATGAAAAAAAGAGGAAAAGACTTTGATAGAGCATTGAAAGTCCTATTTTCCCCTTCAGTCCTATTTTCTTTTAACAGTCTTGACAGGGGAGATACAAGGTACAAAGTAACTCCCAAAACTTTCAAGAGAGATGTGTTGGTTTTTAGCTTTCCAGTGTCTTGTTAAATCTCAAAATGAAGAATGCCATGCTTGGCTACATTTTCACTGCTCTTTCAAGGAAATTACTTTTAGGATTATTCACATATATAGGTTTTGCTAATTTACATGTCCAAACCTTTAGGATCATACCTACATGTAATTTTTACTTACTTCCATGTCCAAACTTTTTGCAAACTCATTAAGCTTCAGTTCTTTCACAGGTATGGAAAAAATATCATGCTCAGGAATTCTTCTTAATAACATTAACTTTGTAACTCATGCAGTTTTGGGACTTAGAAAGTTCCTTCACCTGAGGTTTTTGTTTATTATTCCAAATTTACTGCCAGAAACTTGACACTTACTCTAGAAACATTTGTCCAAGATGGGTTCCAGAGATTAAAGACTGGGTTTACTTGAGCAGTGTGAATTTAAGACTATGAACTACTTTCTGTGTTCAAATACTTATCTGCAAGTTCAATTTATGCTCATGGACTTGATTTCCAGCAGAAGTAATTAAAAAAAAAA
>VZTJ01006440.1:1033800-1051773 GCA_013397795.1 Orthonyx spaldingii | reverse complement strand
AAAAAAAAAAAAAAGAGAAATAGTTCATTAAGCAATAAAGCAAGAAGCATGGTAGTATCTTAATTTCTGTGCTAAGAGACACAAATTTAATTTGCATCATAGTCTTGACAACAACTCTGAAATTGTATCATATTGGTGTGCAAATGTGGTGAAATCCAGATTATCAGCAGTTGCTGATAACTGTGGCTTTTAATGAGGGAGAGGAAAAAGACAGCAGCAGTGTTGGGATACAGGCACCAAAGTAAAACATTTTGAAGTGGAAATTTTCTTATTTAGTGTTAGGTGGTTCCAAAGTAGACGTGGAGTTGAGCTAGCAGTGCATAGGCTCTTGGGAAGTCAGTAACACTGGAAATATATTTTTAAGACAACCCATTCTAGATGCCCACTTTGAGATGAGAATCACATGTTAAACTCATGTCCTTTTGTTAAATAAATAGTCACTGAGCTAGCTGATAAATATTCAGATGAATTTTCCTTTCAGGAAGTGGCAAAATCCCGCTACAAATGTTGACATGATCCTTGATACAGAAAATGTTAAGGAACAGAAAATAAAAATACAGTGGGGAGATGCTTAATATAGAGATATGTGTAGGTACAGCTGTTTATAATGGAGATTCTGTGTGTCTGCTCATACACAGATGCACAGGAATTGAAATGCAAGATGAATGACAGAGGCTCAATGTTTTGATTAACCTGATGTAATTAGAGGGCAGAAGGAAAAATGGCAGGGCAGAGAAGGGATTTGCTCTGGGTGGAAACCCTGACATTTGGTCTCCATTTGTATGGAGGTGCCCAGGTTGTGCTGGCATAGGCACCTTGTTTCCCTTGTCTGCCTAAATCCCACTTCTGCCTCCAGCTTGATGGATGATTTGATTTTGGAAACAACAGTCTTAAAAATGTAAAAAATTTAAAAACAGTTTTCCATATGTTTTCTGGCCCATCAGTTTTGGTCCATGTTCTAGATGGAATCACCCAAAGCAAACAATGATTTTGTTCACCTCCTTCTTTTGGTTTCACTTCACCTACAGATACCAGCTCTGGCCAATAATGATCCTTTGTGTCCTGTAGGCACACAGTCAATTATCATCATTGCTATTAAAAAAAAGAAAAAAAAAGAAAAATCTCCCAGAGCAAGAGTATATCTCCAACTTCCTTTCAAGCAGCTCAAAATCCTCTCCAGCCCTGGAGTAAGAAAGAGTTATGTCTGGAATATTTCACTCCAGCTTTGAGAGAACAACTCTGTGTATTCCTCAGTGTGTGAGCGCTGGATGAATGGCAACAGCAGTTTAAACTGTTTATTCCTTTCTTAGCAATAATGTTTAGGTTCATGAAAGCCTTCCAAGATATATAGAATTCCTCATGCTGAGTAAGGGCTCCTTCACTTATTGCTGCTGCTACACACTATGGACCATTCTTATTATGCCTCCCTCCCCATTCATACCACTATAGTTAGGGGACCCTCAATGTTGTCATTATAAGCCCCTTATTTTTCAGGGTGTATAATTCAGCTGTAAAAAATTTGCCCTGGGCTGAAACTTGGCACATGAAGGCCAGAGAGAGGATTTTTGTGTTGATTATTTTTTTAAACCAAGTTTTTAAAATAAAATAAAATAAAATAAAATAAAATCCGTTCACCCATATTATGTTGTAAAAAGTGCAGGAAAAAATAGAAGTTAGTGGTTTCAGATGCCTTTTTTCAGGCCTCTCCTGTGTAACTCAAAGCCAGCTTTGTTTTTTAAACTGAAATTTTCCAGGCTATTAGTCCATAATATGAATTTGTGCCTTTCAGGTTTCTCTTTAAACACAGGCACACACAAAAAGAAGAGCTGAGTTATTTCAATTAGGAATGGGGGCTGCTGTAATTTATTTTATGCACACTTTTTCACAAGGATTTTTTCTCTCTTTTCCCCCCTTCTGCAAGGCACACGGGTGAGCAGCACCTGAATAAGCGTTGGGGTGAGCCCCTCTGCCCCTGCCTGCTGGTGTCTGCCTCTCTTTGCTGTGGGTCTGATGGACCTCCAGAGACAATTGGATACTGCTCCACTGAATCCACTGCCTTCCCCACACTGAAAAAATGTTAAGGTGGGACTGGGCTTCCCAATGGGTGGTTTCCCCAAGGCTCAAGCAGGACTGAAATTTAATCTGGAGGAGCCAGCACTTTTGGGTTTAACCATCAGGTCTCTTGGAAGCCAAGTCCATTGTCTTGGCTACAGATCCTGCTCCTGAGGTGGGTTGGATGATATTTGATGTAAATATGGGTTGGCAAAGCCATGAAAGTGAAGGTTTCAAGCCTGTTGACTCTTGAGGAAACTGTGGCCTGAAATTCAGATCTTGTATTAAATCACAAGTTAAAATGCACTGGGTACGTGGTGCCTGGTTTGTTACTGGTAACAAAGCCTCAGCAGGGTGACAGACATCCTCACAGCGTGGCTGGGGCTGGATTAGCAATGGAGAAGGGCTACTCAGAGGCAAAATTTCCTGCAAACAATCCATGCCTGTTCAGGGTCAATTCAACATGTTCTTAAATGTTCAGTTTCCCTAGTATTTTATTCTGTTTCTCAAGGAAAAAAGGTCCCTAGGATATGGTGAGAACTAGTTTTATTTCATTAAAAGCAAAACAAAAAAGAGTTCTGGCTTTCTTTCAATATTTAATAATGCATAAATTTCTCAAAGAAGAATGTAGACTGATTTCTTGATTTTAATTTTTATTTTATTTTTACAGTAAAATTCTCTTTGGATGGCAACTCCTAGGCTTTGAAACACTTACAATCATTATTATTAGTGAAGCCTCTTGTAAAAGATCGTAGCATGGACTCCATACTCAAAGATAAATGTTTGAAATTACATAGCACTACCTCTCCATGTGACCCCACCCGATTTTCCTTCTGGTGGCAAAGTGTCTGTCAGAGAGTGAGTGAGGGGATCCACACACTTATTGAACACTTCCAGGGATGGTGATTCCATCCCTTCCCTGGGCAATGTCCCAATGCCTGATCAACCTTTCAGGGAAGAAATATTTTCTGTATCTAATCTAAACATCTCCTGGCACAACTTGAGGCTGTTTCCTTTTGTCCTACCACTTTTGACCTGGGAGAAGAGACCAATCCCCACCTTGCTACAGCCTCTTTCAGGTAATTAAAATTGCCCTTTTTTTCTCCAGTGATGGCAACTCTCTCCACTATCAGTAGCTCCGAGATCAGGATGCAAGCTGGACCATCACTTCTTTTTGTCACAGCTGGAGGAACTCGGGTGAGCTGTCCAGAGGCAGAAAGTAGAAAATGACAGGGATTGATTGAGATCATGCCTTTTATTTGTGTGTTCATGTGTGTGCTTGTAGAGGAGGTGGGGAGGAATTGGTCCCTGTTGCCTTTCAATATGTTGCAATGCCCCAGCCAGGCCCTCATGGCTCCCGTCAAAGCTCACAGTTCCGTATGTTACCACAAATTTTGGGTTTCCAAGCCAGACATGACTGTGAAATTCCACAGGGTGGAAGGCGGTTATCCCTCACCCTCATCTCACCTGGTGGCATGGTTTGCACATGGGGTTTTCTGTTCATGCTGGGTGGCCATAGGAGGAGAAACCTGGACACACCAGCCCTGTGATTTTTCAGGGTGGAATTTTAACGTTGCTGGAGTAAAAATTTGCTAACTTTTATTTCTTTTAGCCAATTAACAGTGGCTCCAGGCAGTGTATGGAGGGGTTTTGTTTGGGCTTTTTTGGGGGGCTGGGAAGGGGGGGATGTGTTTGGGGTTTCTTTCCCTGGTTAATTCCATGCTCCTGCCGGGGGTTCATGGGCAGGGAATACCACACACAGAGGCACGGGCTCCTCCTCACACCCCATGTTGTAGCCACCATTCCTGCAGACAGGGAAGCTGAAATGAAGCTGCCTAGAAAGGCTGTCATCACTGCTGCTAACCAGCTGGGAGCCGTGCTGCCGAGCAGGGGAAGAGCCACCCCTGGCAGGGTGGGAGCCCAGCCCCAGCTCCAGCCTGTCCCAGAGCCCACGGGGAGGACCTGGAGGCTGTTTCTGGTGTGTGACGGCACTCAGAACCCAAGCCATAACAGCAGCACTTTGAAAACAGAAAAGAAACCAAAGTGTCTAATATTGGGTCAAGCCAACATCTATAAATCAACGTCTGTGAATTTATAAACTGTTCGTAAATTTAAGTGCTTTTTGGAGAGCTGTTTGTTATTATGTCAGGGCTGGGAAGGGGGGTGAGGGAAAGTACTTATATTCACTCACTGTCTCCTGCTCCAGACTTGCTCCTACATTGTTTGAGTGGAGAGAAGGAGCACAAGATTTTGGGCACAGGGAGGAGTTAGGGGGATGATGCTGTGGTGCCCCAGAAGCACTTGGTGCAAGATGAGCAGAAAGGATGAACCAGATTGAAACCACATTTGTGCCTTTCAGTGCCTTTCAAGCCATCTGTCTTTTGGCTGTTTTAACCCTCCACCAGCTAACACAGCTTTAAAACAGTCAGAGAGAATTTCAGCAGGAGGGCCTCAGCCATTACCTCTCCTTTCCCTCCCTCGGAGCCTCCAGGAGGGAGCAGAGGCACAAAATCATCTCAGCAGCTCTGCAGCCCCTCTTTCCCCACTCTCAGAGGTGTGGTGACAGTCCTCTGATTCCTCCAGTGTAAAATGATGTGGTCATGAGGAACGAGGTGCCACCGCTGTGGATGAGAATTGATAACCAGCTTTCTAGGGGAGAAAAAGGAAAAAAAAAAAGAAAAAAAGAAAAGGCCTCTTCAATCTCACTCCACCCCTGGCTGAAGTTTTTTCTGAGGTTCTACTATATTTGGGTAACTTTTCCTCCCACCTCTATTCATTTTTGTTCCTTTCACCACCTGCTG
Organism: Orthonyx spaldingii; assembly: GCA_013397795.1. Classification (NCBI taxonomy): domain Eukaryota; kingdom Metazoa; phylum Chordata; class Aves; order Passeriformes; family Orthonychidae; genus Orthonyx; species Orthonyx spaldingii. The sequence goes on along the minus strand of VZTJ01006440.1, from coordinate 1,046,920 downwards.
TTTCCACAGCCAGGATAGGGCACATAAGTGTCCTGAAAGGAGTTGTCCCAGCCTGGTGGGAAGCAGGAAGTATTGGAAGGCCTAAGAGGGTGTGAAAAGTTTTGGAGGTTGCGTTCACAAAATAAGACATTGTTCTGGTGCGGTGCTGCTCGTTCAAGTATCTCAACACTTTGCACGCATGAATGAGTTAAGCCTTGTAAAACACCTGTAGGGAAATGGCATCCTCCATTTTATGGGTGATGAAATGGAAGTACTGAGGGAGCTGCGGCCAGATTTCAAACCTGAATGCTGCCAGTTAAGTGTCTGAATCCAAAACAAGGCATTGAAATAAGTGCTCACGATCTATCAAGTCATGCTGATGTGAAGGGAATGGCTCAGTGCTTAGTCAAACCCAGGCTTCCTGTTGAGCAACCTATTTTTTATAAATATAATATTATATATATATAGAGTATTATTAAAAAATATATGCTCTAGGATGACCCTGCTTGAACAGGGAGGTTGGACCAGGTGACCCACTGTGGTGCCTTCCAACCTGACCCATTCTGTGATTCTGTGATTGTATAGCCAATATTATTGATATATTGATCTGGACAGGCTGGAGAGATGGACTGAGACTGACTGTGCTGTGTCCTGCACTTGGGCCACAACAACCCCTGCAGGGCTGCAGGCTGGGGCAGAGTGGCTGGAAAGCTGGAAAAGGACCTGGGGGTGCTGATGACAGCGGCTGAACATGAGCCAGGTGTGCCCAGGTGGCCAAGGTGACCAGTGGCACCTGGGCTGTACCAGGACCAGTGTGGCAGCAGGACCAGGGCAGTGACTGTCCCCCTGTGCTGGGCACTGCTGAGGCCACACCTCAAATCCAGGATTCAGTTTTGGGCTTCTCAGTTCGGGAAGGACATTGAGAGGCTGAAGCGTGTCCAGAGAAGGGAACGGAGCTGGGGAAGGGTCTGGAGCACAAGTCTGATGAGGAGCGGCTGAGGGAGCTGGGGGTGCTCAGCCTGGAGAAAAGGAGGCTTGGGGGGACCTTCTGGCTCTGCACAACTCCCTGACAGGAGGGTGCAGCCAGGTGGGGGTCGGGCTCTGCTCCCAGGAAACAAAGGACAGGAAGATATAACCTCAAGCTCCACCAGGGGAGGGTCAGGCTGAACATCAGAAAGAATTTCTTCACTGGAAGAGTTGTTAACCATTAGTCCATTGGAACGGGCTGCCCAGAGAGGTGGTGGAGTCATCATTCCTAGAAATGGTCAAGAAATGACTGAACGTGGCACTTTGTGCTCTTCTCTAGCTGACACAGTGGTGTTCAGTCAAACGTTGGACTTAATGATCCTGGAGGTCTTTTCCAACCTAAATGATTCTGTGATTCTGTGATTACACCAACTAGTGGAGACAAGCACAGGATACCAAGCAGCTGAATTCTAGTACACAGGTGTGTGTTTGAATGTTCTCTAAACCATGGGAACCTCTCTAGTGAAATAAAAATCCCCTTGGAATCTCACCTTGCTTCTGAACTGTGTAGAAATACCTGGGAAGAACCATCTTCCTGGGAGCCTAAAGCTCAAGGATAGGCACAGTAGATATCAACGTGTTTTCTGAAGACTGAGGGAAGTTAATCAAAACATTTTAAGAGTTTTAAAAAATGGGATTGGCATCATTAGCTCTGGGCAAAGATTTGTGGTTACTTATCTACTTCACTTGAACATAACTTGAGTGGAAGCTGCTCGTTTCTGTATTTCATGTCCTGAATTGACTTCCATGACTTCTGAGCTACTCCAAAGCACAACAACTTTTCCTGCTCGTGCATGTTGCAGGAATAACTTGTCATGGCCTGTCTGCCAGTGGTTACAATGTTTCTTTATGTTATCATGATTATGTGATCTGGTAAATTTGATTTTTTCATTTCTGTAGCACACATTGTCAGCCTGTCTCAGAAAATTATCTTTCTCCATATGAAGGGGTAAATCCATTTCAAGGATTTAAATATTTTACTATTGTCATATTTATGGTGACTCTCTAAGCTCTTTTGTGAGCTTGCCAGGCAAGACTGTACTTAATGTGCGGGTTGGGCAACTTATCCAAAAATACTGCTTGCAAGCTCAGGTAGAGACTCAGGTACTTTCCTTGGTGGTACAGAACCCATATGGGTTTGGTTTCAAGGTTTAAAATCAATTTTTTTCCCCATTGGAAGCATCAGAAGGACCAACTCTAATAATTTTGGACATTTGAGGGTTTGAAGTGCCCTCAAAAGAGCCTTTGCTTACTCCTGGAGAGGTTTGTGAGGGTCTAGAGGCAGCTCGTCATAGAGAAGAGGTATTTCATAAAATACAACCCACACCTACTTTCATCTGTCTGCAATAGTCTCACTGCTGAGTTAGTGATCCATTACATACATAATCAGAAAATTCTAGAATCAGTAAGGCTGGAAAGACCTCCAGGATCACGAAGTCCAATCACTAACTCAGCGTTGCCAATACAGAGCAATAATACAGTAAATATACCAGCACTCCCACTCCTGTCACAGGATGCAGGGCACCCTCTCTGAGCAGTGCCAGTCATCCTGTCACTGCAGTTCTGGGTTATCTAGTGGCTTTTCTCTGGGAAACAGCAAAGGTTGCTCACAGAGAAATAATCCCTTCTGCTTTCAGAAGCAGTTAAAGTGGAGAGGACCCTGACTGCAGAGATTGTTGTGTAGAACCTGTCTTTGTAAAGCTGGGTAGACAGCAGGTAAGGAATCCACACACCCAGAGGCCTGTGATGAAATTATATTGTTGGGGACCCACTCATTGTTAGGGACCCACCCAGAATTCTGGCTTGCTGATGTCAAATGGAGTCCAGATGAGATGGAAGGGGGTGGTTTGCTCAATTTGGAGCACACTGCTTGCAAACCTGGGTATTTGGGGCTGCTTTACCAGACCTGTATATTCTCTTAACCAGGAAGATGCAGAACATTATTATCATTTAAATTAAAGAAAAGGGCTAAATTCTGGCAAGGTTGTTTGACTCATGGTGCTATGGAGTCACTGGGGCCACCTCTCCATCTACTTCAAGATGCAGAAACAAACGACTGCTTGCACATCATCTAAAGAAAGGCAGGCTGGTGCAGAGGAAAGGCAGAGCTGCAGCCCTGATGGCTGGGATTTGACCTTCCTGATAGACTCAGAACAAACTTTGCTGCTGACTTAACAAGTAGCACATGACAGAGCATGAACTTTTATGGAAGAGACACTCAGAAAGTGAGTAGGCAGTGGCTCAAAGCGAAGTCGGGGAGACAGCTATTTGCAGGGATTTCCTCCTGACAGCATCGTGTAGTGAACCCAGCCAAAGGCCTTCACACGAGTGAAAAAAAGTGTCCAAGTCCTGACTCCGCAGAGCAGTTCTGTGCAGTCCCATTTGCTAGGCACACTCGGTCCCAGCTTCTGCTGGAATAAAAGGTGAGTCAAAGGAAAATGGTGTCCAGAAGCTCAGAGTAACCCAGACAGCCCTAACCACATGACAGGCCCAGAGGGAAGTTTTAAACCACCCACACAACAGCTTGCACAGCTTGCCAAAAAGTCAGATCCTTCGGCTGGGGGAAAAATAGCTTGCATCTGGATTCCGTGTTTGAAGCCCATGGTAGAGGAAGAAGAGAATGAGGAGGAGGAGTGGGAAATGTGTTCTGCACAGGCCAGATTGCAGTTTGATTTGAAGCATAAAAGGAAGGAGTTTATTATTCTGATAGTAATAAGTCATTTCTCCCTATAAGCGTAAAACAACTTTCTACGAGTGGCAGTTCAGCCAAGAACAGAATTAGGGCCATTCCTACCATGGTTTCAGTCCAGCCTGCCTTTGTTTATTTTAAAAATAAAACTCAGCTCTGTGTTTATTTCAATGGGGAGAGAATAGAGGGAGAAGTTCATCAGCTTCTAATCATGTGGGCTAAAAGCAAATCCTTTGGCAGCTGGACCCATCACAAAGGGGCTGGATGTAAAACAAGCCAGTGTGCTCAGGTTAATGGTCAGGTGCCTGTTCTTTGGAAAGGCAAAGCTGACCAAATAATCAGGTCTTGAATTTTGGGCCAGAGGGTCAAAGTGCGGCTTACATTTATGGCACCAACATAGCTCATGATCCTGAGTAAATTGTGACTCTCAGTCTTATTTTCTTCTATATGGTGACAATTGAGAGACAGTGAAGCTTGTCTTGGAAAATTCTTGAGGACAAGGTATCCGTATTACTGATTCTAGCTGTTCTTTGTCCACACGGACTGCATACAGCCTAGAAAATTAATGGGATCAAGCCTTGTCCTAAGGACTGTATGTGGTTGGCTGTGCCATTTAAATGTTGAAATTGTCTCTGGCAAACTTTTTGGCCCAGAAGAAAAGTACTATCAGCAATTTTCAGACATGGTTGGGGAGCTAGACCAGGCCACAAACTGATCCCCATGGGCATTTTGGATAGGGTCATCATGTGCATTCAGACTGGAGAAGGCTCCAGGGAAACCTTATTTTGTGTCCTTTCAGTACTTAAAGGGAGCGCATAAAAAAGAGTGAAAGAATTTTTTTTTACATGGGCAGGTAGTGATAGGACAAGGGGGGATGGTTTTAAACAAAAAGATGAGACTCAGATTAGATATTAGGAAGAAATTCTTGGCTGTGAGGTAGGAGTCACTGGGACAGGTTGCCCAGAGAAGCTGTGGCTGCCCCATTCCTGGAAGTGTCTAAGGCCAGGTTGGATGGGGCTTGGAGCAACCTGGGATAGTGGAAGGTGTCCCTGCCCATGGCAGGGGTTGGAACAAGATGATCTTAAGGTCCCTTCCAACCCAAACCATTCTGGGATTTTATGATTCTATGACTTAGAAGGTGAGACTTTAAGCAAAGGCACATACACACTGTCCCAGCTGGTTTCAGTAGTAGATTTAGTTATTAGAAAAGATGTAGCCAAAATGTCCATAGACTGGTTAAAAAGAGACAACGTGGGTCGTTAGCTGGTGGGATGAGCTGTGGGATGCCTGACTTTGGGGCCACTATGTCTAGAGGACATGAAGGAAAGTCTTAGGCCTGTGCTGGCATAGGAAGCTGCAGCAGTAACTTCATCCTGAAAATTGGCCTGTGCTGGTGCATTTCATGCAACAACAATGTGGCGTGTAGGCTGGCAGATGTGTAGGCTTGGTGGCATAGCCAGGGCCTGTGGGGATGAAAGGCAAAATGTCATTTCTCCCCCTTTTCTTGGTACCTGTCTCACGCTCACATAGCACAAACCAGAGCCGGGGCTGTGGGAGGAAGATGCACAGTGGAGCAGAGGATGAGGCGTTCTGCCTGTGGCTTCATCATCAGCTCCCTCTGACCTCAGGCAAATCACTTAACCTCATTGCTTCCATTTCCCTTGCTGCCACATGGGTCTAATAATACCATCACAGGATGGTTGTGAGCATTAATTAGTATATGTAGAGCACTTTGAAGATGAAAAGCTTTTAATGAGTGCTGGGGATTATTAACACTGTTCACATTCAGTAAGTGTTATTAAAAAGAAACCAAATCTGAATGCTCTGCACTGAACCTCATCAGTTCCTGGGGCTTGAATGCTGGTGGAAGGACGCGATGTAATTCCTCAGTAAATTGCCCACGGGCTGAATTTATCGCTGGAAACCGCAATCCTGAGAGCCGGCCAGAAGAACCGAGCGTCATCTGCTGTGACTCACCACACCTTCCCAAGTGGGGAGAGAGGCAGTGGCATGGCTGCAACTGGGTTCACTTTTGATCTGAGTGGCACATGCTTCCGAGCACTCCTGAGCTCCTTGAGGAGATTGGGGATTATCTGTGGGTTGTTTAAAGTAGAAGCATCTGCTCCTCTTGGAGACAACCGGGAGACACTCGATGCTGCCTGACTGAGGTGTGGGAACTGGTTTGGGGTTGTGCAGACGAGGACGGTGTGCTGTGGGCAAGTTTCTTGGAGTGGTCTAGCATGAGTGAAAGCCTGTGAGAGGCCAAGGGAAAGAAAAACAGGCAGAGGGATTTCATATAAATATGTGGTAAAATACTGAAACACAGACAAACATATGTTAATCGAATGGGCAAGAAGAAAAAGAAATAATCATTTCAATCTTCCTACGCTTGCCTTTACAGATGAAATGGAATATCTGAAAGGCTGTCTTTTGCTTTTGATCTCTTGCTTTTACTTGGAAATGCTGCTGTGCATGAGGAGTGATGCTTGTGCAGTAAGGGCTTGTGCAGGTCTGAGTGCTGTGGATTTGCAGTGTGACTGCAATGCATAACTCAGCTCTGCCTCAGTTTCCTCCCCTGTCTGTTGAACTTGCAACACGTCAGCCTTGCACTGCCCTTGACTTTTTAGTGTGTCCAAGTGCTTCCACGCAGCCTGTGGGTGATGCCAAGAATAGCTTCTCTCTTTTACTTGCTTAATTACTGAGGACAAGATGTTGGCATTCCACAGTGACTCAAGGTAGGACCAGGATTTAATTCCACCAAGACTTAGCCAGCAGCTTTCCATGCAGGTTATCAGTGAGAACAATTTGCTGACAATTTGGCTGATTGCATGTTATGGGTTTTCTCAATCTGAGGTGCAATTGAAATAATATTATTATTACTACTATTATAATTATAGTTATCTTTATTATAATTTATGTTATTATTGCTAGCACTGATATTAATATTACTGTGGCTATGAGAATACTTTGTTTTCTCCCAACTAACAAAGACATTCTCTTTATCATAAAAGAGTGATAGTGCTTACATGTGGATTTTACAGACATATTTCAGGAAATGTTCATTTTACACTGCTGCATTAATTTCCCTTTAAAGAAAACAGAAATAAACAATTCTAATCATTGCAGTGATTTTTTTTTCACATCCCCTGGTTTTCACACTGTATCTCCTGGCTTTTCCTGTGGCTCTATAAGGAAGATTGGCAATAAAATCCACATCACAGGGATGCTGATGCATTGGACGGAGCCCATCACCAGTGACCAGACATTGATGCAAAATTAAGTCCCAGTGCTTCAGTTTGCTATAAACCAAAATAAACAGGTTCTGTGCCACTCGAGGATTCACAGACACATAAAGCAGGGAAGTGCCCAGCTCCATTTTGTTGCACTTGGAGAATACTCCCAAATAACCTAGCATGAGCCACACTTGGAAAACCCCACTGCAGTTTAATCAATAATCCAAGATTGCATGAGCCAGCACTGCTGCCATAGGCAGCAGATGTGCAAACATTGCTGAAACTGAAAATTCACCCAGAAATCTCTCCTTATTAAAAAAAAATAAGAAACCTGACCTCATTTAATAACGTCAGAAGAGCAGACAGGGGACATTCTAGAGTCAGTCCTGAAAATCAGGTGTTTTTTTCAGCTTTAAAGTGGAAATGGCACAGGATGGCTGTTGTAATGTTGTGTGTAATGATAGTATGACCCTCCTGGAAGGGATTTTTTCAAATCTGTGGACAAACACAAACATTTTAATGGACAGGTCTTTTAAAGTCCATTTGATTCCCCAAATGGCTTGTTCTCCATGGCCCAGCTTCATCACATTCCTCTGGAACAGCATTTTTTCCCACCCAAGACCCAAATAGCCCCTTGAAAGTATTTCTTTTTCTTCACTGGTGATATAGGAAACCTTGGGATTATACCACCAACAAAGATTTCCCAGTTGAATGCCAACTGTGTTGTGGGATCCCACTGAAGCCAGTAGTTTCACATTTGTGGGAAATGGGTTTAAGACCTGTTGGGTTGTCATCAAGGGCTTCCTTCTTCCTTCCTTGGTTCTCAATGTGGTGGGAGCTTCTTGAACAAGACAGTGTCAAACTGCTCTTACCAGCCTGTGGATGCCATGCCTGCACTAGAGAAGCACAGTTCCTGATGGACATTTAATATCATGACAAGTTTATTCCTGTCCCTGCAGACACTTAAAAATGAAGGTTCCTCTTCCAGCTGCTCTCATCTGCTTTCATGGTGGGACAAGATTGAGAATTCCCACCTGATTGTGAGTACAGTCATTTGGAGAGAAGGCTTGGAATATCTGGTGCACCTGCTTTGCTTTTCTGAGTCCTCCCAGGGATGTGAAGAGGGGTGCAGGGCTGGGGCAGCAGCTCTCAACAAGGGATCACAGAATCATGTAATGGTTAAGGTGGGAAGGGACCTTCACAATCATCTTATTCCAACCCTCTGCCATGGGCAGGGACACCTTCCACTAAACCAGGTTGCTCCAAATCCCATCCAACCTGGTCTTGAACACTTCCAGGGATGGAACATCCACAACTTCTCTGTCAAGCATGTCCCAGTGCCTCACCAGAGATGGGCTGCTGCTTCTCCTGCTGCAGTCAGCCCAAGGCCACGCAATATCTGAAGACCCACTCTTCTCTTTGGCAGCAACCAAGGTGCTTTCTGGCACCTTCAAAGACTGTGGCACTAAGTCTGTTGGAGCTCAGCTGTGTCCTTTTCTTTTTTTCATCCTTTTGGTAATTTTTCTACTCTCTCCCATCCCACCTGAGGGTGACTTCTGAACAGTTCCAGTCTCTGAAGCTTGTTGCTTGCCCATGAGAAGGAACCATATTACACCAAGGGTTGCTGTTCTCAGCAGGGGAGTTGCAGAACAGGAACAAGCCACCAGAGGAGATGGAGGGAGTCTGGTGTTAGACTGAATGGGCTTGATTCTGAACTCACACTGCCTTTGCACTGCTCTAAGACAACTTGAATGGAGGGTTTTTCCTGGTTCATAACGATGTCAGTGAGAAGAGAAACCAAACAGACTCTAATTTAATCCCAGGTTTTGGCAAGAACCTCCATCTCCCTTTAATGAGTGGAGGTCTTTTCATAGGCTCTCAAAGACCCCAGTGCTGGGTGCCAGTACAAAACCCGAGATAGGCAGACGTTTATGTAATGGCAGCAAGCAGAGTGTCTTAGAGAAATGGAAAAGGCATTTTAATCGTGGTATTAGGTTAGATTCCACCAGACAGTATGGAAGGCATCAAGATGCGAATGCCATAACAATCTGGAGTGTGTTACCACTGCATTGATCTAATATTGTGATGTAGTAATAGTAATTTCAGGGATATCTTGCAAAAATGCACTCTGAGTTATAATGGAAAAAAATAAGGGGGAGGTGAGGAGGAAGAAAGGAAAAGTTAAAGCCTGTGCAGCTGCTAACAGGGGAGCAGCTTTTTATCGGTGTTCCCAGCTCCAATCTGTGCTGTTAACCAAGAGAAATGTCCAAGATTTCCTTGGAGAAGCCAAGGCTGTAAAAAATAAGAGGTGAGTTTCCCCATCTAGTTATTCATTTGTACACAAATCAAATGAGTGGCCATTACTAAGGCATCTCTGGGACCTGTGGCTCAACTAAAACATATGGTTGCTCTCCATGGAGCAGTGAAGAAATCTGGCTTGAGAAGAGACAGGCACAGCCAAAGGAAAGCCCCCACTCCCAGTTGCCTTCTGAGCAGCAGGAGACTTGGTGATTGCAGAGGGATTAATGAAAGACACTGTCTGTGCTCAGCTCTCATCTCAGGGGTGTATCAGCAGCAATGATCTACAGAGAGGTAGAAACATTTCACCAACAGCAGGCCTGATACTGCCACCAATGCTTTGGAATAAGCCTGGTGGTGTGTTTGGAAGGGTTGTTCCCAGACCTAGTGCCTGTATCCACAATAAACCTCATCTCTGAATACATTATGCATACATTTACCACATTGCTCTGATACCACGCTCCATAGAATCCCAGAATGGTTTGGGCTGGAAGGGACCTTCAAGTTCATCTAGTTCCAAATCCTCATGAGCAGCATGAAGGCTACTTGAGTTTTGCTTGCCCATTGATCCCATTTGCCTTTGTAGCAGAGGACATTGTGTAATTTTGGGGAAAAACTGTTCCTAAGTGTGCTTGATCCCATCACTGCAAGGGCAGCTGGGAGGAATGCAGTGTGCACAGAGGTGACAAAACACATTCATCTGGCTCTGCAGGTGGCCATGGAGATGCCCTGCAGCAGCGGAGTATCCAGAGCTGGATAACATGATCTTGGGACACCTCTTGAGCTGTTCTAGTGCAGACACACCTGATGAAATTGAAGAGCTTGTAAAAGAAAAGCCTGCTGATGCAGTAGGCAAGGAGTGTGGTTGGAATGTTACAGGAACATTGCTTGGATTCACAGCTGAAATAGATACAAGCTGGTGAAGTCACAGAATCATGGAATCACTAAGGTTGGAAAGCCCCCAGCTCCCTCAGCTGCTCCTCATCAGACTTTGTGCTCCAGACCCTTCCCCAGCTCCATTCCCTTCCCTGGACATGCTCCAGCCCCTCAATGTCTGTCTTGTGAGAAACCCAGAATCGAACACAACATCTGAGGTGTGGCCTCAGCAGTGCCCAGCACAGGGGGACAGTCACTGCCGTCCCCTGTCCTCCTGGCCACATTATTGCTGGTAGAGGTCAGGTGTCGTTGGCGTTCTTGGCCATCTGGGCCATCTGGGCACACTGTTTTCATTCTGGTGGGACCCTTGGACTGATTCTCCCTCTCTTCACCCACTGATGAAGGAGCATTTGAGGGAGCTGGGGTTGTTTAGCCTGGAGAAAAGGAGACTCAGAGATTACCTTATCACTCTCTACAACTTCCTGAAAAGTGGTTGTAGTCAAATGGGGGTTGGTCTCTTTTTCCGGGCAGCAACTGACAGAACAAGAGCACACAGTCTTAAGCTGCATCAGGGAAAATTATAGGTTGGATATTAGGAAAAAGTTTTTTACAGAAAGAGTGATAAAATATTGGAATGGTCTGCCTGGGGATGTGGTGGAGTCACCATCCCTGGACGTGTTTAAAAAGAGATTGGACGTGGTGCTCAGTGGCATGGTTTAGTTTAGTTGAGGTGTTGGGGCATGGGTTGGACTCCATGATCTTGAAGGTCTTTTCCAACCTAGTGATTCTGTGATTCTGTGATGCTGCCCAGCATGGCCACATCATTCTGATCTAGGGGGATAATAGGATGTTAGATACACATGGCAAATTATTCACACCCTTTATACCAGAGCCTGCATGATCCAGAGTGGGAAATGAAGGGCCTTGAACTTCACAAGATCCATTGTCTTTTATTTTTCCTATCTGTCACACTTTTATGTCCTTATTACTGTGCAGACCAAGCAGAGGGACCGAATTAAATTTTTTAGGAAAGTAAGATTCTTTGATTCACTTTCAACTTCCACAGAAGAAATAACCATGTAGCCATTAGTGAAATGCAGGGGTGTTGTTTAAGACAGCAGAACTAATTGTTTAGGAAAAGCAATAGGAGTTAGGAACACGAGGAGGAGAGATATGAAAAGATAGTTTGTGAGATACAGAGTTTGGCTTCTAAGAAGTTGCTTAAATGTAAAGTTTAACTCTGCCTAAAAATGCTAAATAAAAGTTTGCTTCCTTATCAATCTTGAAGATCAAAACTTGGCTTTATTCCATTTTTTATTTTGTCCACTCTGATTTAAGATTTGAGCCTCTACTCAGCAAAAGAGTGCTAAACCAGCCTTTCCATGTGCTGAGCTGTACAGAAAGAGCTGCAGCAAATGGGATCCTACAGATAGTCCACACAGTAAAATGTACAGAAGATGGTAAATATAATAATTTTACATCACACATTTAGAAAACATAAAGGTGGTGAAAATTGAACAATGGCTTTTTTACCCCTTTAATTTTAAATCGTCTGAAAGAACATGCTTGAAATAGCTGAAAAGTTAGGAAGTTTCTCACTGTCTCTGCAGCTTGCAGGATGCTGCAAGCTCTGAAGCGATGTTGCCACCTTGTGGAACAGGAAAAAAAACCCTGTTCATTTACAGGAAAAAAAAATACCAGCTTTCCCTCCTTGTACTTTCTGCCAAATTAGAAAGAACAGTCCTGTGCCTTGGGAGGAAAGGGGCCAATGGGCTGAGGATGTGCTGGGAAGGAGCTGCAATTGGAGTCCCCATACCTCCACTGCTCATTCTCAGAAACAAGTATTTTATCTTTGATTTTCTTCTTTTTGTTTCGCCATCCTCTGCACTTAATTTTAAAATTTTTTTTCCCTTTTCTTTCTCAAGGACTAGTCATCTGCCCACTACCTTGCAAGCAAAACTTGTAATTTTCATAAAGTGCCAAGGATTATTGTCCTGTAAGAAGCAAAAAGAAAGATCCCCTGGCATTTATGCTCTGTGGTCCTGAGTCCTTGCACAAGAAAAGCTCCCACTGACTTAGGGCAGACTTTTGTCTGGTTTCTGAAGCCACACTTCTCCATGAGATTCATAAAGGAAACCTTCAAAACCTGTGGGTACATGCCCAGCCTGTGTGGGCCAAGGCTTTGGAGAACACACTCAGGAAATCAAAACTGGGCACAGGGAAACGATCACTTTAGCTTTCAAAAAGAGCGAGTGCCTGACCTGGAATTTGCAGTATTTAATTTCAGCGTGGAACAACATGAGGGAGAGATTTGGCTGTGTTTGGCAGGAGGATGCAAACCAGTATCACCAGGGACGGCTGCCCCATCACGGGCGCTCTTGCTGGCTGAAGAGCAAAATCCAGATTCCTCACACCTTTGCCCTCTTTATTTCTCTTATGGCATCCAGGGCTGACCTGCAGAGTGGGGAATTTAAGGGAGGTTCTCAGAAAGGGTTCATGCACGGAGGCATTATCCTACCTTTTTCTATTAACTTTTGGCTTTAGTTAGATTTTATATCTACTAGTGGGCCTTAAACACCCAGAAATTATTATTATCAGGAATTATAAAAGCTTTCTGTTCTTAATAACAAAAATTTGTGTCTGACAAAATGGGAGTTTTAGTTTGAAACCTGTTTTAATTTGAAACCTGTTTTAATTAAAAAATGGTAATTTGAGTTTTCAACATATCCCCAGATGCTAGCATTTTCCTACATTTCACTATTTCTCTTTTCTCCTGCTTTCTGCTGCTTTTGCTGCTTTTTTTGCAGTGGCATAACAAGGTAAAATAGAATACAAAATAAAATATCAAAATAAAATAAGACAATTTAAAAATAAAATTTAAAAAAATCAATTAAACCACAAAACAAAATTATAAGAGGGATACATGAGTGTTGAGAGGGGAAAAAGAGGAAAAATCAATAAAAACCCGTAGTTTTAACTCTACCCCTAAAATAACATGAAAAAATAGTCTTTTTTTTTT